>BSBM01000767.1:30922500-31522500 GCA_027924585.1 Larix kaempferi | reverse complement strand
TTCCTCCCAAACATGACCCTTATACCATTCCTGGTTCTAACTGGATCCCCCCGAGTTGGTTCCAACATGCAATAAGAAAAGTAGAGGACCTAGGGTAGGCTGCTGATTAGATCTAGGAAAATAGTAAGGTTCTTCTGTTCTGTAGAACAATTCTCTTCTCTTACCCTAAGGGAATGATAGAAGAAAAATAATACCCTTTTCTTGGTAATTGTCCTTTATATAGGTGAGTTTTTTTTGGAATATAGCTGTTGAGTTTAAATAATAAATTTAAATTGAATTATAATATTTATAAAAGATATTATACTAATTAATTACTCCTGGTTTATCTAGGACTTTTGTTTTGTTATAACTAGATGTATCTTTAAGTTAGATTACCGTCCTTTCTTTAAGTATAATAATAATATGAGAAATATCCTATGCATAAATTTTTGTATCCTATTTACACAAAGGATTTTTTTTCTTATAAATAACCAATCTGATTATTTAATAATTAAATAATCATAGTAACTCTTTGGTTTAATTAATTCAATATCATAATAATTTTTTTTATAAATATTATAAATACATGGTCCAACCTTTTGGACATGGACATGGTATTTTGGTAAGTTTGGATAGTTGGCTAGGTTTAGGTGACTCTAGGCTCCACTTGCATGTTGGATTCCCTCATTTAACATGGTAGTTCTCGCAGTCCTTGATGAGATATAAAAATGATTCATTTAACCAGTTAAATAAATGTGATGATTAGTAGTGCTATTCAGAGTCTTCTCGACTCAACACTTTCAAGATCAAGTAACCCAGAGTGCTCTTCAGAGCCTTAGTTGAACACTCTCACATGCGCATTACGCTAGTGCAATTCCAAAGCATTTTTCTCCACACTAATACTAGAATGTGTTTGTGAAGCACATCTAGAAATACAAATGGCCTCGGATATGCTATTCATTATCAATATTGGAGTGCTCCAGGGCTTATGCCCAACACTCTATGTACATCGGGGCTTACGCCCAGCAAATAATAAAATTCTCTATGTACATTGGGGCTTATGCCCAGTACATAGGTCATCCATGTGTTCCAAATTCCACACTCACACATCATAAAAATCAGTCATGTATATCATAACTCTGCACAATATGTAACAAAAATCATCTCAGTATATTAGGGTTCATATCCAAATCGCATGATAAAACATAAATCAAATACATTGGGGCTTTCTGCCCAGTATATAACAATAGCCTGTATCGGTCAAGGTCCATGCCCAAATATGTATATCCATAAAAGAAATGAATCATGTGCATTGGGGCTTAAGCCCAGTATAACAAAATAAATCATATGTGTTGGGGATTTAAGCCTAGTATATAATATCAATATACTCAGTCAAAATTTGGGATATTACACCGTATCACTTGTGGATATTTTATCATTGGTTCACTTTATTTTTTATGTGGCCTTATTTGAGTATGGCAAAAAACAAAGGACGATCTCATGGTACTCATGATAAGGTAACCAGGTTGTTGCATTGGATTTATTATTTCACCTAGCATATTGATCTTCCCATGTTAGAGTAGGGTAGGATGATTAAGATATTGTGAGCATTAGAATAGGAAGAATATGAACAAGTTATTCCACTGTCAAATGATATTTGAAAGGTGCAATACCAATGCACCATTCCATATCTTAAAGTGCATTCTCACCAAATATTGACACAATATTGAAGGATCAAGCCATTGTAAAAGGTCTATTCTAATACTCAACATGCGAGGTTATATAATAAAATTCATGTTTTCCCTCTCCTTTGTTATGAAAAATTGGTGGCATCTAATCAAGGTAAGCTCTTGCAAGAAATATTATGGGTATATACATTGTTTTTAGATCTATGTTTTAGGATACAAGATAGTGCAAGGATGCAGCCACATGATGCCTTCTTGTCTCATAAATTATCTGTATTCCACCTACAACATTCTTTGTGCCAAGTTAGCATGTAAACATATAGAGAAGGCCCTATTTATAATCCTAAATTAAGGCCAAATATACCGAACACAAAGTATACCTTACAAGTATTTATTATGGGGGTTTTATGGAATTACATAAAGGATTAAAGTGCACAGTTTGTAGATAATCTCTCCTTTTGATTGACCCTTTTTCTCTCCTTAGAATTACAAATGATGCAATATGGGTGTTCATGTTGCTCCTCTCCCCAATTCTTAAAGGGTGCTATCTCAATGGAAGAGCGCCTTCCTTACAAGAAGGAGGTTGGTGGTTCGATTCTGTCGTGCCCTAATTATATTGCAATGTGTTTTTAATAAAATATTTTTTATGTTGATTTATATTAATGGTAAGTTGCAAGGGGGATTATAAACCACCCTTGTAATATGCTACGAAGGGGGTTCTAAATTTCCTTTGTAAGATGATACGAGGGGGTTTCTAAAATTTCCTTGTATGTATCTATGAGGGGGGTTTTAAATAACCCTTGTATGTTCCTACGAGGGGGGTTATAAACCCCCCTCGTATGTTGCTACAAGGGGGGTTTGAAACTACACTTGTATGTTACTATGAGGGGGGTTTAAAACCGTCCTCATAGGTATTTAAGAGGGGGGTTCCAAATCCCCCCCCCTTATATTTGTAAGAAGGGGGTTCAAAACCCCCCCATAGGTTTGTAAGAGGGGTTTAAGAGGGGGGTTAAAAACTGCCCTTGAAGGTTTGTAAGAGGGATTTTAAAAGAGGGTTTCAAAAACACCCATGTAAATTTGTAAGAGTAATTTTAATAGGGGGGTTCAAAACCTCCCCCATAGTTATCTACGGGGGTGGTTCATAACTTCTCCCAAAAGTCACTTTTAGGGGTAGTTCAGAACTCTTTTAAAAATGCCCTTAAAATACCATACTTTTAACGTCGGTGTTATTGGGGGGGGTTTCAAGACCGCCTCTAAATACAAAACCGCCCTCAAAAGTGATTTAGTGTGGACAGCTTATAAGTGAGTGGATCTAGTTGTATTACTAGTTTATAGGATATGAGATGGCCCCTTTATCATCACCATTGACCCATTCTGAAAATGGGGAATTGATTTCATGGAATGTCGACTCACATATGATAATGGAAATAATTATAAAATTTTTGCCATCAAATAATTTACCAAGTGGTAAAATGAAACTCCCACCTTCAACAACACCAGTTCCACCACCACTAGAGTATTTTTTAATTATGTCAACACACGTTTTGGTGTATGGCCTAAAAAATTGATCTCTGAAAACGGAACTCATTTCCAAAATGAGATTTTATAGGAGATTTATTTCTTTTTGGGTTTCACCCATGATTGTTCCACCCCTTACTATACACAAGAAAATGACCAAGTTGAGGCCATTAAAAATGTCCTTAGGACCATGCTTCAATGAACAATTAACAAGAACAAGACTATTTAGCATCACATGCTTTTCTCTGCACTTTGGGAATATATTATTTTAGTTAAAACTACAACAAGGTTCAATCCTTCCATCTCATTTACAATGTCAAGATAGTCTTACCCATCGAGTGTGAGATTCCCACCCTCCAAACCATCATAGAAATATCCTTGATACCACCATTCTTGAGAAACACTTATTCACTTTCGAACATATCAATGAGGATTGATGTGTCTTGTTGTACAAAATTTAGTCCATTAAGGCATTTTTCAAATCTCATATGACCATCAAGTTCACCCTTGCATATTCAATGAAGGTAATCTTGTCCTCACTTTTCACACCAAAAAAGATATCAAGCCAATAATAGGTAAGTTTGTCCCCCTATTGAAAGGACTATACATCGTCAATTGATGCCTCCACGAAGGTGCATATTTGCTAGGATTTCTAGAAGAAGGTATTCTCTTCATACCTTCTAATGGGTTGTACTTGAATAAATTATATTCGTAACCCGCACTATCATTTTTTTAAAAACATTGTAGATACACCTTCTTTGTTTATTTTCTTTTATCCTTTTTACCATTTCAAAACTTATGCTTTCTCAAATACGGTCTCATTTTCTTTTCATATTACTTCAGACATGGACTCTTATGTTGGCTTTTGGCTTTGCTAACAGAGCAAGTCATTGGTTAAATAATCTCACATCCGCTGCTTGGGATATTTACACTCTAGTGAACATGTTTTTCCACATTGTTGGGGCATGTCCCAATCAACCCACTAATAACCAAATAGAGTATGACTCCATCAATAAATTATTGGTTGATTTCATCCACTTCTACATTCACCATCTTCACGTCCACCTGGATTCCCAACTCCTTGTCATGTAGTTCAATAACAACTTCCATGTTTGTTTATTTATGTGTCTTTTGAAAGTACTTATGAGTGAAAACAATTTCTTGACAATCTGAAACCCACATGTTCATCCATGTCCCTAGAATTTCTAATAAATTCTTAGGTCACATCACAAATGAGGCTTTAGATTGGAATTTATTACATTGATTAGTGCATTGTTCATTAAAGGAAATATTTTTTATGTGTTTATAATTAATTCATGACATACAACATCACATATGCATGAATTAAAATACATATACAAACCATCACATCCATACATTTGAACCAAAAGTCTAGAAATCCAAAAAGAAAACATGTGCATAAATATATTCCAAATGAAAACTCATAATTTTATTAATGAAAACAAAATTACATCTTGTAGATGTATGCTTGGCATATATTACAGCCAAAGAGAGGTTATAGCCCATTGTTCACAAAATAAAGTCTATACATAGAGATGATAAGTCTTTATATGTGAGTACTGAAAAACATAGTGCATGCAACTGTTTGAGTAATAATAATAATAAAAAATTGGATCAGTTTTGTTTCCCCTACTAAAGACCACATCCTTCAATAAAAGGCCTCTGATAGAATTTGAAGTGATCCTCATTATGCTATTATGAAATTAACCATTTCCCTACAACCATTTTCGCACCTTCTTTAGATAGGGAATCAACAAGCCCATTACGCTCCTTGTAAACATGATCGAATGAAAAAGTGTCAAAGGTTATTTTAATTAACATAAACTCACCTAAAAAAGTAGCCAAATGTATATTGTTACACTTCTAGACCTCCATTGACAAATTTATCACAAGCATTGAGTCCCCAAATACTTGAATGTTTCTGCAATAATTTTCCAAAACAAACATTAGGAGGATTTTTAGTGCAGTAGTTTAGAAAAATTGTTTTAGCATCAACCCAGGTTAGATTTTATCTTAAAGCTATCAGAATTGGAGAGATGGAGGAAACTACCTCCCATGTAAGTAGGAGGCACTCCCTGAGATGCCCCATCGAAATAACCCAAAGGGAGATGTTTATTAAGGGTTTCTTCGTAGATTATCCTGGTAGCATGAGATTCTTTTTCTTGTGGAAAAAACGAGACAATAACCAAACCCTCGAAAGCTAGCAAATTATGAGTTTTCAACTTCTTGTGGAAAATATAATTGTTCTAAGCCAACCATTGGTCCAAACAGATGATAAGTGGAAGTGACTCTTAAGGACAATTAATTGAATTGAGGATCTAACTTTGCGAAAGATCAACCACATTATCACCTTTCCATCTAAAGTCCTTTGATATCAGTCTATATCATTCATGCCAAACTTCCTTTTATATGGGCTAGGTAAGAAACAAATGATGAACATTTTCAGACCTAGCCTTGCACATGGGGCACCCTCTAGGGCCTGCAAACTACTACTTTTGTAGGTTTTCCCAAGTGGGGGATTTGTTTTTTATAATATACCACATAAAAACTTGGATTTGTATTGGCGTTTTAATTTCCAAAGACCTCTCCACCACCACATAGGGTCTCTATTTAGGAAATCAATGATTGAATAAATGTATCATTTTTTGGGTGTGTAGGAGGTTGTAGCATCTGAGGACCAAAATAATTCATCTTCTCGATCTATAATTTTGATGTGGCATCAACAAAGGTGAGTCCAAGCCCTATCTTCATCTCCTTCCATCTCAAGCTCATTCTTCGAATTCCATCTTTGTCTCCACAAGGTTTTAGTAAGGAGGTTAACTTCCTCAAAGAGATTAAAAAAAGGGTCATTAAGAATGGTTTTAATAAGCTGGGGAGAGAGATGCGCTTTCCCACATCTAAGACATAGGTCTAACCCTAGTCTAATCATTTGACCATTACCAACTCTCCACACTAGGGAATTCCCAATTAGGTAAAAAAACATGCAAAATTGATTTCCAAATGATCAAAATATTTGGTTTCGTTTTGTTAGGATTTCGAGTCCACTCTTCTAGGGTATCCAATGCAATGTATTTCTATGTGACAACATAATTCCAAAGAATTTGAGTAGAGATCAATATCCAGACACCTTTATGCTCTAGTACTTTTGAAAAAGGAAATATGTTCTTCAAACCCCATTCACCTGTGGATTTTGGAAAGGAAATCATTTCCTATTTTACCCAAGAAAAAGCATGTTGTTCCTTATGTCCCCTCCATAGAAAAGGGAAGCACTTCTTATAGAATTTTTCCATATTCTTTTAGGAATCCAAGTGAGGGACATCTATTATACTGGAATGGATTCTAATTTTGATTTTATCAAAACCAACCTTCTTGATCCCAAGAGACACTTGTGACTGCACGACTATAACCTTTTATCAATCTTAGATAAGAGACACATCCAATCAACTTTTTGTATTTGTTTGGATTTAAGTGAAATCCCAGGTAATTATGCCCTTCATCAAAGTATAACTTTAGGAATGGAACCTTTGTTAGGATATATCCTTTTTCCTCCTCTAAATTTAGACATGAATAAGTAAATTTCCTTTCATTGATGACCATACCTGTAGCTCTACTGAAGAGTTCCAAAATTCCTACCAACCTATCCATATACCTTCTAGAGCCATCATAGAAGATTAAAATATCATCTATAAAGAGAAGGTGAGAGATAGAGAGAAATTGGGAGATCTAGATTCCATGAAAGCTTACATTCCTCTTTTTTTCTACCAGAGAGATGCTAAGGACTTCTGTAACCAATAAGAAAATGAGAGGGGACAAAGGGAATCCTTTATGGAGCCCTCTTTCAGCATGGAAAAAAGGGCGAAGTTGTGTTCCATTAATCAACACCATAAAAGAAATCGTCTAGTTGCAGCTCATACCCAATTGATGAACTCCAACTCAAACCCTATATGTGTTAGAAGGAGATAGATGTAGATCCAATTTAACCAACTATAGGATTTAGAAAGATCAATTTTGAAAAAAAGCCCTTTTAGATTCCATTTTTTCATGTTGTGGAGGCCTTCTTAAGAAACATTGATGGCCTCATGTATCTTTCTACACTTCAGATCAAATCCAAATTGTTCACTAGAGAGATAATTGGAAAGGATATCCTTTATTCCTCGGGTGATAATTTTGTCAATCACTTTGCAAATGCCATTGCATAAAGAGATCGGCTTTAAATAATCATATTTTTGTTGGAGGTCATATTTTGGAATTAGGATTATGAAAGTGGAATTTAAAGGAGCATATAAATTCTTCCAAATACCTCGGAGTCTTCTACCACTCTTAGAAAATATTTCGCCAATGTTTCAAGAAATCCCAAATAGAATTCTAATGGCCACCCATCCGGTCCACAACTTGTTTCAATCTGAAATATATTGCATATTTCCTTTAGTTCCTCTTCAATAAATTATACCATCAAATATGGTTTTCCCCCCTCATTAATGAACCTCGGGAAGAGTTAATCAATTCTTAAAATTCATGCAATAAAATTTTATTCCGAGGATTTAAAAATGTTCCCCAAATTTTCTTTGGCCATTGTTGTTCAGGATTTTAACCTTATAGTGAGGAGAGACACTACCAACTTGGGCGAGGTTGACAGGTAAATACATTCATTATATTTCATTTAGTTCTTACAAATGAAAGATATCGGGATATCGAAAGACATACCTTTAACTGACGGCTGGTCCTAGATTTCACTTGATCTCCCGCTTGATGAACCTGAAACACAAAGGAAACCTTCCTCAATGTATTTTCCCTATATAAATATGATGGATATTGAAATCAAACAAAGATCAACAATAATCAGATACTAATCCAAATGAACATACAATCCAACAGACATTCGATTTGGGACAGGAAGGGTATTTCGACCTTTTTATTGTCAAAGAAACATGAATCAGTACAATATACCTGACGTGTCAAGATGTTTCTACAACCAAGTCCTGGGCTCCTGCTCTTCACAATGACTTGGGACTTTCCTCCAGCGTAACAACCCTTAAAGAATTCTTTCTAGGTTCATCTCTCATGAATCCTCCTTGTATTTATGAGACAAGGTAGGAAGTTGGAATCGAGAGGTGGTTGAATTGGGAGGTTGGGGAAGTTGCATAACCAACTTCAACTAATCCCAATTCGTAATATTAATATATTTTTGGTTTCATCTTAATATGTGCGCAATTTTCTCAAGGCATAGTAGCGCACAGTATGCAACTTCACTTTTTTACAACAAGCGTTTACAACTTTTCCGAGGTGTACGCTGGTTTCCCTTGAGTAAAGTAGGGAATTTTCCAAGATGTGTGCTAGTTTACTACCCAGAGAGTAGCGCACATGTCAAAACATCAAGAGAAACAGGGAATTTCTGAGCTGAAGAGGGTAGTTCTTGTCCATACATCATCTAGGTCAATCCTAGCACTTCAATCCATGTTGTCCTTTTGTGTGATCGACAGAGCAATGTGATAATGGATGGAGAAGTGCATATTTGACCTATAACAGATTCCCCCTAATGTGTGAGGTCAGAGGGAAATGATGGCTGAAATACATTATAATTCCAAGTCAGAAGAGGAGCAAGAAACCACAGAACCAAGTCACAAAAACACCTGAAACAACAATCAAGGTCAGTGAGTAATTACAATATTGACATCATATAGATGTGTAGCATGATCTCCAATACATAAATAGGAGATGTATATATAGAGCATGGCCATTGAAATACAAGCATGGATCCATGTCAAAATGAGAGATCATAGCCATAACAACAAGCTGGATCTATGTCTCATGAAAAGACAAAATGATTGAGGCTCAGTCTTGCGCAGCTTGGGTGATAACATAAATATGGTGATGCTATCATAGTCCCAAGGTTTCCATCCAAACAACCCAAGGTACAAACCCTAAACATGCAAATAAATGAGTTGAAGTCGAACATCGGGGGTATCATTTGATTACTGGTCATTGATGTATACTGTTAACAAACGCGAGGACTTCCATCGATAATGATAATGGGGTCCAAGGTACCTAATATGATCCAACAAGTGTGAATAAGTGGACTTCAAGTCAAACACTTGAGGAACCTGTTGAATAAGAGACATTGATGTATTCCCATTTATTCAACAGCGAAGGAAACTGCCACTGATGACTGCAATCCCCAAGGTACTAACCGAAACTCTAAACTTCGTTCCTAGAGAATAATTAGTTGAAGTCGATGGGAATAAGTTCACTGGAAGGGAGGCCTTAATGCATCCTCCATCATCCAACACGAGGAACACTCACAGGTATGAGCTGATGTGGAGTAGGACAAGTAACAAGATGAAACAAACTGACACGAGGATGGCCGACACATGAAGTCAAGGTAAACTGCAGAATGGTCAACACAGGCTGTATCCTTGAATAGTGAGCATGACACAAAGTGACTTAGGTAGTTTTCGACATGAAGGGGAAATGATATAAGCCTGCAATGTAGGATACATTGACAGACCCTCCATATGGTTGGAAGAATAACCAACCGGGGGAGTAAAAACTCAGAGATTAGGTTCACTCTAAGGTCAAAGAATAAAATCCAAATGACATGAAATACTCAAGTAGGTGCTGTGTTCAAGGATATGACTGACTTAACTTCCTTTGAAACTAAAAAAGATGTGATATACCCTTCTTATCCATTATTCTTTTTGGTAAAAGAATGTCCTTCTCGTTGTTTTAATGAGTCCAAGAAATATAGAAAACTCAATAAGTCCAACCATGTAAAATTTTTAACGAGCCTATGGGAGGAAGACTCAGGACCTTCTTCATTGTTTACAGAGTTCTAAGAAGAGATAGAAGAATACTCTATAATACTGATCTCTAGATTTTAATTTCGAGCCTAGATTTGTTCTTGCTCGCTGGTGTTTTCAATTTTAAGGAGTCTGAAAAACTTAAACAATAACTCCATACACCTACCCATGGATTTTAATATCGATCTCGTGTTGGTATATGCTCGCCGGTGTTTTCCTATTTATAGAGTCTGAAAATGTAAACAATCCTTTATATACCCTCTCATGGATTTCACATCAAGCCTGAGTAGGTGAGTGCTCGCTTGGTATTTTCATGTTTCGAGAGCCTGAAAACCCTAAAGAAGGCTCTAAAAGGTCCTTTTTCATACAATTAGTCTCCTCCCCCGAAAAAGTTTAAAACAATGAAAGAAGAACGCTTCTAACCACGTATGACTAGAGTATTCATTTTTCATATGTAATCCACAAAGGTCCAGAAAAGGGTTAAACTTATACCTAAGAGGATGGACCTTCAATACCTTTAACAAGATTGAATAGAGCAAGTCTGCTCAGCAATCTTGTCATATTTAAAGAGTCTAACAAGAGCATGAAAGAACTCTATAAATTTTTTTTTTGTAAAAGTTTAACGAGCCCGAAAAAGTAAACTCGTGACCTTCTTACTGTTTTTAACGAGCTCAAAGGAGAGATGGAAGAATGCTCGTAGCCTCCTTACTGTTTTTAATGAGCTCGAAGTGAAGGTGGAAGAACGCTCGTAGCCTCCTTACTTGTTTTTAACAAGCTCGAAGTGAAGGTAGAAGAATGCTCGTTGGTGAATCAATGTCCAAGTGAATGGAAAACTGCATTATAGACTCTAGGAAAACTTCATCAGAGGGAAGCATATTATCCCAAATGGAACACATATCTAAACATTCAGATGGAGTCATCACTTGGTCAATTGCCAGGACCCAGTCCCTAGAAAGTAAGCATGAATTCAGAGGCTTCTGCTCATTAGCAATTGGACTCAAGGAACAATATGCCACTTAATTTGATTGTGACATGTTGGTGCCTACTAGCGAGGAATATACTTGGTCTATAGTTAGGTAATAAGAGGGATCAACAAATGTAAGTTGATTGATAGTGACAATGCTTTCGTTGTGAGGAAAATGCATCACACGAAAGAGCGTAGACACCACAGCCTGCATAGCATATACGTAATCACGCCCTAGGATCATATCAAAGTCCATAGGGTCCTTTAAAACCATAAAATCAACTAAGACTATTTTTCGACCCAAAGTAACGGGTACTTGAGGGAGGAATCCCAACGGTTCACTAGGTCTTTTATCGAAATTCAACGGCCAATTAACAGCTGGAACAAGGTTAGGAAAACCTAAATCTCTCCAAGCATAAGGGTATAAGATACCAATAGAGGCTCCTTCATCTACAATATATCGATGAACTGCATGGTTTTCGATATCAACCTTTATCTGGAAAGGTGTAGCAGAAGGAAGGTGAGGCCCGGTTAGACTATTCCAATCAAAGGAAATGATCCCAGAGCTTGGTAGGGGTTCACTTGGCACATATAAAGTTCCCCCCATTTCAGGAACATCCGAACTGGTAATGCATAAGACTTCGGAAACAAGTGCATCAGTATCTAAAGGACTGATGGGATCGGTCAGAGATTGCATCAATTTGATCACTTCACTCTCCCAAGGAATAGTGGGGTTGACGAAAGATTGCATTGGTTCAACCACTTCATCAACCAAAGTTTTATCAGGCTGTTGGGAATCTATAGACAATTCAGGAGCATAGGATCCTTTAGACATGGACCACACTCTTCGCACCTCTGGAATAAAAGGGCATAGGTGAGTAAGGTGATCTCCCTTATAAATTTTACAAGACAACTTTGGCTTCCATCCTATAAGCTTAGACTCCTTTACAACAACAGTAATCTCATCATGACTAGCATTGGCTGACAGCTTGTGCCCAACATGACTTCCAATGGCTAGTTCCTCAGAAGTAAAAGACTTTTGAACTATGGACCACACTCTTTGCACTTCTGGAAGTATAGGGCACAAATAGGTCAGGTGGTCTCCCTCGCAAAACTTACAAGGGAACTTAAGCTTCTATTTATTAGGTTTGTCGACAATGTCAACTTTCTCAGCAGGACTTGCAGTGGTTGAGTCAGTGTCTCCAGTATGACTCACAGTAACTGGTGACTTGTCATTAATATGACTAGCAGTGATCAATTATGTGTCCTCAACATGAGAAACAATGGTTGAAGACATCCTTTCAGTATGATTTGTAGTGATTGAAATTTTTCTCCCAGCATGACCTCCAGAGGCTTGGTAGGTGCCCCCAGCATGACCTTAAGAGGCTAGGTGGGTGCCCCCAGCATGACTTCCAAAGGTTGGGTAAGTGGGTTCAGTATTATTTACAGTGACTGAGTGAGTTCTCCCAACATGGCCACCAGAGGTTGGGTAGGTGCCCCCAGAATGCCCTCCAGAGGCTGGGTAGTATCCCCTTTCTTTGGCATCTTCTTCCTATTCTTCCTATGTTTATTCCTTTTAGACTGCTGGTTATTAGTATTACTACTTTCACCACATGAGGTATAAGGAGGAGGAGAAGATGTTAGTGGTGAAGCAGGCATCGGGTTCGGATGCTCTTGATGTGAGGTGCTTACTTGAGAAGCATCAGGAGCATGCAAGGCGTTCAAAGTGGAAAAAAAACCAAACCGGTAGCCCTATAGTGAATCCTAGAAGATTCAAAGTAGCCATTAAGGGAGTACCAATGTTCCCAATGAATGGAAAAGCACAAGGATCCCCTTGAACAAGGGTCCCTGGATTGGTTCCAACTGGGATGCTATCCATAGTTTTCGACTTAATGGGCCATCAATATCTAAGGCCAAAACACAAGTGGCATAAAGAGCACACCACTAAAAAAGGTCCTAGGTAATCCAAACCAGGAAAATAGATGCCTTTCGAAGGGAATTCTAGGATGATTAGGGCCCAGAACTAACCAACGAAGGATAAAGAATAGTTACCCGGGTTCCACATACAAGTCCTCTGGGTGTAAGCGTTTGAATCACCAAATTAAACACCTTCCCAAATTTCTATAGAGGGTTTCTCCCATGTATGTCCTAGGTACAACAATAATAGCTTTATGTCGCCACCTGTGTAGAGTCCTAGAGTCTAGATACTAAGGTTACCACCAATACGAAACAACCCATGGGGACAGTGATTAGCCTAGTCAAAACACATGGGCAGGGTAGCAAATCCTGAAATCCAAAAGGATCCCCGTACGCAAATCAACTCTGGTTTATGGTTGAGAGGAAAGTGAGGGGGTATCCTCAACAATTCCAATCACCCACGGCCTCGTGCTTAGCTTTGGTTTGAGTAGAGCATCCCAGGACTATTTGATAGAGATGGATTTACCTAATAGAAATTCGTACTATGATTGTTGAGTAATGAAGCCAGTTTCAGATCGTTTAAGGTGATTTAAGTCCAAAACTCTAGCCTAAGCTAGTTGATGATGTGTATACCTAAAAAGAAAAATGTTGCTAGTGAATTTTATCGATATTTCCTTTTAAGGGATACTTGTTACTCAAGGGTTGTAGTGCGGTGTGTGGAATGGTTTGTATGAAAGTAAAGTGCATGTAAAGTAATGCTTTCAAATTCACAAAATTTTTCTCTTTTCTCTTTATATTCTTTCAAAAATCGAAAACTAGGCAATCCTAAAATCAAACTTCTTTTTGTATTTTTCTTTTAATATTTCAAAGCAAACTATGCTACCTTATAATAATGAAAGACCTTACTACTAAGCTACTTAAGCAATTTTTTGTCTTTTCTGATAAATGTAAAAGAAAGAGAACTTGTACAAGAGAAAGTAATATCCAAATCTAAAGTGTGCGTAAGACAAACACCTAAATGGCTCAAAACAAATGAATCAAAAGACTCGATGAAGACTTGACTTACCAAGTTTTTGCAAAAGAAAAACTTGAGGCTTGGAAACAAAGTGTAAAAGAAGAAGGGAAAAGAGACACTCGTGACGGAAAGGCAGACCTAGATAGGTTGCTCCTAAGCATCAAAACCCTAAGAAAACACTAAGCCAAGAAAAGGTAAGCAAGTGAACCAAGAATGACTTTACTAACACACGGACTCAATAAAAAGATAACTAGAAAGATTTGACTCACTTGGACTGAACTGATAAAACAACCAGAAATTATCTAAACCAAGCAACCTTTCTAAAGCAACCCTAAGGACTCAAACTTGAAGTCAAACCCTAATGGGAAGGATAAGACAAAGTGAAAGTGTGGTAAACGTTGCAACAGACAACAAACGTTAAGAACGCAGGTCTGTATGACTGCAAAAACAACTAGGGAAAAGTATGCAACTATGTCCAAACCAAAATAGTGCACGAACTTCGAAAAGGGCTAGAAAGTAATAAAGACACTTAAACAAGCACTCAAGCAAGAAAAAACAAACTAAAAGACTCATGAGAGGCCAACAAGACTCAAAAGAGACATGGCAATCTCAGGGGTCTGTCAATGAGGCAAAGCAATAGGCTGGAAGTGGATGTAAACCACTGGAAATCAAACCCTAATAGCAAACTGGAAGACACAGGAAAATGCACTACTATGCAGTGCAGAAACTAGTGCACGTTAGAAAAAATGCGTTATTGTTTAGTACACAAACCAACACTCATCAATAAATATGCACTACTATAAGTAGGGTAAACCAACGCACATGTCTCAGAAGGGCATAAACAGGCTTTGCAGCAGTGGACTGAGATGAATCAAGCAGTAAGGAATAAGCAACAAATACGTACAAGACTTCTCAGAGAATCAAAAACTGAAAAAGGGACTGGAAGAAACACTAAACTAGGTCTCTTAGAGCAGAATAACTACCGGTTACTCCCCAACGGAGTCACGAGTGTGTTGTTCAGGATTTTAACCTTATAGTGAGGAGAGACACTACCAACTTGGGTGGGGTTGATAGGTAAATACATTCATTATATTTCATTTAGTTCTTACAAATTAAAGAGATCGGGATATTGAAAGACATACCTTTAACTGACGGCTGGTCCTAGATTTCACTTGATCTCCCACTTGATGAACCTGCAACACAAAGGAAACCTTCCTCAGTGTATATTTACTATATAAATATGATGGATATTGAAAGAAAACAAACATCAACAATAATCAGATACTAATCCAAATGAACATACAATCCAACAGACATTTGATTTAGGACAGGAAGGGTATTTCGACCATTTTATTTTCAAAGAAACATGAATCAGTACAATATACTTGACATGTCAAGATGTTTTTGCAACCGAGTCCTGGGCTCCTGCTCCTCACAATGACTTAGGACTTTTCTCCAGTGTAACAACCCTTAAAGCATTCTTTCTAGGTTCCTCTCTCATGAATCCTCCTTGTATTTATGGGACAAGGTAGGCAGTTGGAATCGAGAGGTGGTTGAATTGGGAGGTTGGGGAAGTTGCAGAACCAACTTCAACTAATCCCAATTCGTAATATTAATATATTTTTGGTTTCATCTTAAGATGAGTTTCTCAAGGCATAGCAGTGCACAGTATGCAACTTCATTGTTTTACAACAAGTGTTTCCAACTTTTCCAAGGTGTGCACTGGTTTCCCTTGAGGAAAGTAGGGCATTTTCCAAGATTTGCGTTGGTTTACTGCCCAGAGAGTATCCCACATGTCAAAACATCAAGAGAAACAAGGAATTTCTAAGCTGAAGAGGGTAGTTCTAGTCCATACATCATCTAGGTAAATCCTAGCTCATCAATCCATGTTGTCCTTTTGTGTGATCGACAGAGCAATGTGACCATGGAAGGAGAAGTGCAGATTTGACCTATAACAACCATCTTTTTCAACCCCTCAAAACAAAGGATTGAATCTGCATCCCGATTCTACAGACTCCAAATAGTGTTGGAAAGACTCCTCCCATAGGAATAGGCTTGTAAAAAAAATCTGTTTTCGTCACCCCCTTTAATCCATAGGGATATACTTTTTTTAGGTCTCTATTATGATTCTTTTGCTACCACTAAATCCCTACATTTTCTTTCTAGGTAAGCAAGTTGTTATTTTGATTCATTGGACCGAAGGCCTCCATATTTTGAATCATATACTTCCTATAGATAATTTTAAATATCCCTTAATTCTATCTCATCATTGTGAAATTTCTATGGACTTGATGACATGCAATAATTTTACAAGCCAAGATCTAGAAACAAACTAGTCCTCACAAAGAAATTACATAGAGTTTAGCAGAAAATATGAAGAAATATTGAAACAGAAATACATGAGATAGAACACAATTGATGTAAAATCCACGTATCCATTATTAAATAATATGTGTATAATATATAAAGCTTCTCAAGAGATAGATTTGTGACCCTTAGGAGGCAGTTGAGTAGATCACATTAATGCTAGGATTACTGGAGTAATTCCCCCAATCTATGACATTATGCCAAATGTAACTCCTGTATTAGTCCTTAATGAGGTCCACTAAACCTATGAGGACCATGAGGAGGTTATTAAAGTCAAATAATGTGGATGGAATCATTATGAGTGTGAATTAGTTGGTTTAGGGATTTGGTATTGACCATTAATGAGCAATTTGATCAAATCTAGGGCATTAGCTCCCTTGGTCGAACCTTATCCCATAAAACAGGGAAGTGGTGCACCTGCCTCATTAAATGCATTAAATAAGGCTCCTTTGACTCCAAAGAATAAGGAAATGGGCCAGACTTGTGGAAAAACTTGGCTATAATGACAAACCACTAGTCTAATATGTGGACAAACACACTAGACTAGGAACTATTGAAGCCAAACCATTGAAAAACATACATTAAACACTTATGAAATGATTATTAACTAAGGTCTAGATGGGAATTATCTTCCAACACCCCGCCTGAATCCAAAATGGTTGTGACCAACGAAAATTATTATGAGCGCCCAAGCAAGAAAGGCTTATGATCACCCTTTACAATTTATTAATCCATATAAGTGAGGAAAGAGGAAAAACCACATGGGGAAAATCCTCCCTCTAGAATGGACATGAAATAAACCAAATCAAAGCGAGCTAATCCAAAAATCAAGTAGGTGTGAACTTGATCATATGTCTGGATGAACCTTTCTTCTTGGGAAGAAGTGGATGTTGCTATGATGCTTGTAACACATTCTTGATCTCTGCAACTGTGGAAGCAAGCACAAGCAAGTTCTCTTCAGACTTGATCATCATACCAAATGTGTTCAAAACAAATCCAAGCAAGACATGATGAGCTTTAGAATCAATCCCAAGCGAATGATAGTGTCTTCCTTCTTCTGTGCAACTCTGAGAAAAAATTCCAACCATAATCATGCAGTGGATAGGAAGCATGATAGTGACAGCGAATGGAAAAAATCCATACTGAAACCCATCCTCCATAGAATCCAATGTCACACCAAATTGTGAACCAATGAGAGGCTCTAAGTGAGAATGATTTGCAACAACTGACTGATGATCCTCAAAATTAAAATGTGAAGACTCATGAGAGAACAAATAGGTTTGGATATCAACTCCAAATGCTTGTATATGGTACAAATGATTGAACTTCAAACCATATGAAGCTTAATGTGCTTTAGGATTAAACCCAAGAGAATGCATGTTGTCTCCATATTCAATAGTACCTTGAGGAAGTGTGCATGTGACCATGTAGGAAGTTAGAGGAGGCATGGGACCAAGGAGTTCGAATGCATGAAATCCATAATATTATCTAGACTCCAAAATATCCAAGGAATTACAATATTTCAAACCAAGGAATTTCAATATTTCAAATCAACAAACTCATAGGAATAATGCTTATCTTCTAGAGCAATCACTGATAGAGAATCCTCAGTAGAAGAAGTATGATAGGAGACAATGAGTGGAGATCGATTTCTTCTTCAACAAAGGCATATTGAATGGATTCTCTTGGATCATATACATGTGAATATGAGAAATCATAGTTCTTCTAGTGCACTATTGTAAGCAGGTATGCTTAGATCACCTAGGATTTGATACCATGTGAAATTTCTATGGCCTTGATTCCATGCAATAATTTTACAAGGCAAGATCTAGAAACAAACTATTCCTTACAAATAAATTACATAGAGCGTAGCAGAAAATATGAAGAAATATTGAAACATAAATACATGAGATAGAACACAATTGATGTAAAATCCACTTCTCTTTTATTCAGTAAGATGTGTACAATATATAAATCTTCTCAAGATATAAATTTGTGAACCTTAGGAGGCAGTTGAGTAGCTCACATTAATGTTATTCTTAATGGCGTAATTCCCCCAATCTATGACATTGTGCCAAGTGTAACTCTTGTATTGGGACGTAATGAGGTCCACTGATCCTATGAGGACCATGAGGAAGTTATTAAAGTCAACTAATGTGTATGGAATCATTATGAGGTCGAATTAGGTGGTTTAGGGATTTGGTAGTGGCCATTAATGAGCAATTTGACTAAATCTAGTGCATTGGTGCCCTTTGTCCAACCTTATCCCATAAAATAGGGAAGTGATGAACCTACCTCATTAAATGCATTAAATAGGTTGCCTTTGACTCCCAACAATAAGGAAGTGGGGTACACTTGTGGAAAAAATTGGCTATAATGACAAACCACTAACCTAATATGTGGAAAAACCCCATATACTAGGCACTATTAAAGCCAAACCATGGAACAACTTACATTAAACACTTGGAACCTTAAGCAAGGACTATTAACCAATATATAGATGGGAATTATGTTCCAAAAATAATTTTATTTTTTTGGAGAGACCAAACCACCATTTCTTGTTTAAATTTTTTAAGTTTTCTACAAATTGAGTAGCTAGAGACAAGTGTCTTTCCGGATCATAGTGATTCCACAAATTATTAACTAGTTATTGGAAGGAATCTTGTTTAAGTCATTCGACATTAAATCTAAGTGGGATTCCAAGTTTATGTCGCCTTCCTTTTAAATCCAGAAGGATAAGCAGATGATTTGACTCCCCACTACTTCCTACCAGTACACATTTCCTCAGTATCATTAGGTTATCCATCATCCCTTCAGCTAATAGGAAATGATCCAATCCCTTCGCAATCTTGTTATCTCCTAACCTCTTATTTCTTCAAGTCTATTTTAAATTCATAGGTTTGAGGTCTAACAAATCGTTTCTCTCAAATTTTTGAACGAATAATTTTGTAAGGGGGTCTAGGAGAACCCTTGGCCCCCAAGCTTATGTCTCTCCTAGAGAAAAAATTAAGTCTCCCTTAATTATAAGGGAACTTGAGTCCATGAAGGATTTACTCATTAAATCATTCGAGTAGGACTCCCTCTTCACATAGGTACCATAGAGATTCAACATCCACATATCCATGCTTAGTTCTACTGAAAACATTTCCAACCCAATTCCTAAGGCTATACTCTATAAATTATTTTTCTTGACGACCTTCGCATTCCATCCTATGGCCAAACCTACAAAATAGCCTCTTACATCCACTACGATGAAGGAACATCCTTTGGAAAGAGATTTAATTGAGAATTTTACAGAATCTCCATCCCCTAAATTTTCCTAGAGCATGAGGATGTCTAGGTGAGTGATGTCCACCATCCCTTTTAATGACGATTTTTGGAGGGGCTCGCCAAAATCCTATAGTTATATGAAATCACATTCATTTGGGAACCTGTGAAAGGGACTTCGATGCTCTAAGTTCCCTATCATTGGATTTTTGTTTATGTGCTACCATATCATCCCGATCCTTGTCTATGGCACTAAAGAGGAAGAATTTCCATTCTTTTCTCTTACCGAGTTTGCTGCATCTGATATTTTGTTCCAATCCCCATTCTCACAAGGGATCTTGTTTTTCAAGGTTATTTTCTTATTTCTCAAGGTGTAAAGGATAGTTGATCCTTCATAATCATTCAATAATATAAGGGTGGAAGGTGGAAGGGTGTCCCTTTCCCACTGGCTTCGACATAGGGAATAATATAAAGGGGTATGGGAGAAATTATGAGAGGGATCGAATATGAGGTGAGGGGAGTCACAACAACATTGCAAGTCTCAGATAAATAATTTTTTTGAAAGGATGTAGAAAGAAAATATTCTAGTGACATACCCTTATCGTAGGAAGCAACTTTGTCCATTACTTGGGCCAAAGAACTTCTATCCTTAATCATATCCACCATGTCCTTTAAGATATCTAAAAAATTCAGATATAGTTTTTCCACACAGGGATTGAGATCCATCCTAGGTGCCTCATCCATCATCTCGTAAAGGCCTTCTGAAAATATTCCTGATTTTTGAACTGAGGTCGCAATCCCTTTACTTTTTGTTGAATAGGTGCACTTATTGAGAGGGGAGGAACCTAAGCGTGCCTTAAATGGGAGGTGGAAGTTCTCTAAAATGTGCCTAACTTCATCACACCTGCAAAATCTAAATGGAACCCCTTATTACTCCAGACATTGAGCATAAGAGCTTTGATCCACCACAAACTTAAAATATTTTAACAATCCCTCCCTTGTATCCAAATGAACCATAATAAGGTCCACTATCATCTCATCAAAGGATTTAAAGCACATATTAATCTCCATAAAAACCTTGACAACATTTTCGATATGCTAAAAATCCTCTACAAACCATAATTCCAAAGGACGAACAGGGAATTGAACCCAAACCAATGTTATGTTCAGATTCTCATGATTTGGTTCGAAGAGGGGCATCCACATATTCAAGACTAATGGAATTGAATTGATGTTCAAATTTCACTACAAGACTCACTAAGCATCCTCTATATATTTTAGCAGGAAGGAGAACCACCCTCTAGTCATTATATTGACTATTAGGGTATAGTTAACCCTCCAGGTTATAGTCAATCATCCACCCCAGTTTTCTCTTGCCTAATTTTATAAAGTCTCAGACACAAATCTCCACCCATGGTCCCTTCCAACCACTTCTTTGTAAACATAGTATATCGCATTCCTCATCTTGATGTGTCAACTAAAAACTAGTTCTTCCTTCTCACCTCTCGGATTGGTGCACCTTTATTTTTTATTGCTTTCACTGCTCTTATTTTATGGACCCAGGTCTTGGGACTGGAATTCAAGTGGAATCCTTGGGTTTCATTCTTCCAAATGGTGCAAACTATTGTTAGAGGAGGGGGGTCCTGATATTTTGTAAGCTGCCTACTACAATAATTTCATGGGAGACACTTCACTGATCCATTCTTGATCAATATCAGGGATTGTTAGATGCACATCCTATGCCAAAGAACCAATGCTTTGGACAATCGATCGAGGATCACTTTGCATAGCCAAACCCACATTTTGAAACTCAAACTCTCATGTAATTGCAGTCTCGTAGAGATGTGAAACCCATTCGTAGTGAACAAATGTGGTCAAGGAAAACGGAAGGACCTCCAAACCCCAAGAAAGGGTTGGGAGGGACCAAGGGTTTGTCATAGGGTTTTCCACTTAGCAAGGAGGATGGATGGGGAAATCCATATTAGACAGTAAACCACTCACCTACATGGTAGCTAGTTCCCCATTACCTTAAACTAACAAAGGCTGACCAAAACCATCCATATTTTCATTCGCAAAATCCCTACGCAATCTTTAATATTGGCATTTGATATCACCTTTAGGATCAAAACCCTTACTTGTTAGCTGGATACCTAGAGAGACCTCCCAAATATATTTCCCCTCATGGGGTATTAAGACTAATCAATCAATTCCATATCTTCATCCATAATTCCATCAAGACACAAATACGAGATTGCTAGTTGTTGAAAAATCATGCATTCTTTCAAAAATATTGTAAATTGATAGTAAGGTAACCCTAGATACCAATTAAAACCTTCCATTTCTTGAAAAAAAAAAACCTACAGTCAATAAAATGAAAACCATAGAAATTAAACCAAAAAAAAACTAGCGGGGAACTGCGATTGTGGACCTCGTCTTCAGAAATTCTCTGTTCATGTGATTTCCATCCTTTTCCTTATTGTGCATTGTAGAGGTCCATATATATATATATATATGTATGTATAGTTGTGTGGGTTCTGTAGTGGGAAGGTTCTATGAGTGGGGATAGCTAATAGGGGTTGCAGTTGTAGCTCTGATCCCTTTACACTTTCATCGTTTTGTGTTAATTTTTGTTTTTTATGAAGTACAGCATGAATTCGTCCTTATGGATCATGAAGACATAGATCTAGTGGATTATTTAGATGACCCATATGAAGGAGAAACTATTTTTATCCAAAATTGGGCGAGACAATTGGAAGATTCCAAAAATGATCAGGTTCATAATGTAATTTGATAGACCGTGGGGTGAAAGCTGTAACCCTACCCATCATCTCATAAGGAATGGTAGACTGAGTGGAAAATTTTATATCCTCCCTTGATGAATTATATGACCCGTTCTTACAGAATGTGATGGTGCCACTGGTAGTTAGGGGTTTGGGAAGTAATCTTGGTGCAAAGTCGTTTTCACTTTTCAACAATGGATCTCCTAGTTTCATATGAAATGCTCCCGCAATAGAATCAAGAATTGTACATTCAGAGGTGAACCTAGGGGTCCAGAATTTTCCTTCACACTTAGAGGATTTTGAGACTTTTCCTTCTTCGGATCTCTTGGAAGCAGTATGGCCACATTCAGGGGGGTGATTTTTGGTTTCCCAAAATATGTATATGATCTCAATTATGATCCACTTCAGGGTAGAGAACAATTCATAACATCTCTTCTAAAACAAACATAACATAGTGGGAACCCTATTGACATGGACGTCGAAAGTGAAAGGTAGAAAGGAGGGCAAGCAAAAAACCCTAGTAATAGTTTGAGCAGTTTCGGCGGGTCTATCAATAAGAAGAGAAGAAATAAGTGTGCAAAATCCTCGATGGATCTTCTGAGTCTGTTTGGTGGGGTGGATGTCTCAGTGGAACAATTGGTGAGTATGGCAGAAATGGAAGTGGTCGAAAAGGAACATGGATTTTATTTCAACCAACATACTTTGGAGAATTGGGCCAAGGATAATTGGCTTGAAACCCTTAATTATGTTCCAACGATGAGGTTCCGGTAAAAGTGATGGTTTGTTTACAATTTTGAAAGAAAAGAAGCCGCGAGAAATATTTAATAGAGGTACTCGAGCATTGACTCAACTCTATTTATTTTTAATAAATGGAACCCTATGTTTGATCCAGAAGGTGAATGATGGATGTGGCTCCAGTGTGTGTGAAACTCCCATGAATGTCAATGCAATTTTGGAATATTGAATCCTTCAGAGACACTGGGAATTCTCCTGGGGAATTTATAGATGTGGACATGTCCTTTTTGACAACAAAGAGTATGACAATTTCCACATCCTGGTCTCCATAATTATAATTGAATGTCTCAGGAAGGATTTCCAACTAGTTTGGGGTCAACATGCCAGAAGGAAAAATTTGGACTATGAAGGTATCCCTTTTAGATTCCTTAGGTTCCATGTATATGGGAACATTGTGAAGCATCGCACTCTCCTGTTTACTTGGAAATCTTCAAGACCTAGGGAACAAATTGAAGAGAGTTCTGCAGAGGATTCAGACAATTAGAAAAAATAAGAAACGACCCTTTCTCATCTCACAATAAACCAGTCTTTAGGGTCATAGGGGATTGGAGAAAGTGGGGAAGTAGGATGGCATGGTCCTCAAACAGAATACATTGTGAACATGGTCATGAATCAACAAGGATATCAGATTGTGATTGTTGGGCACCATTTTTCACCTATTTTGCCATATAAATACCTTCCAGTTTTCTCCATAAACCTTCATACTTGATACATAAAACCTTAAATTCATCCACAAAACCTTGGTCAAAGGTATAAATGTCATTTCCTTTTAATAAATTGAATTATGAGATTTTTAAGGCATTTAAATTAAGATTTGATTCAAAATTACAAAATTTGTTAACTTCCCGTAATTTCTCCTAGGTTGGATACTTGTAGGCCAGCTGGGCACAAATTGAGAGATGGGAAAATATCCTCGATGTCCAAGGATGGATAAATTTCTAACAAACTTATGATATTGCTCTCACACGTGTCGAGTCAACGCTGGTCAAAGACGACCACCTATGCTGCCACTTAGCATAAAAACATGACAGTTTCGATTTGATCTATTTTGATCGATCTGATGGAGGATCTCGAGGGTACAGAGAGATATTAGGAGAATATCATTACGAATCTCCCAGAATTGTAGCATTTCAGTTTTTTTTAAATTGTATAAGTATTTGATTTGACAGAGGAAAAACTTCTTGGATGATAGACATATGATTTTGAAATAAAGACTCAGGATTCGATAAATTACTGTGTATGTCCATCTCTATATGGTGAATGTGATTGAGCATTAAAGTTCTGTGATTTTCCCTGCATGTGTAAGCAAAGCATTGGAGGGCCCCCTTTGCCAAGCCTGTGCACATATTTCTGCATTATTGCGCGTGGTATGTTTTAGTTGAATTCTGTAGAAGTCATTTTTTATTATTAATTCATACATAGCAGAACGAATTAGATTACATGGATGCACAGGATTTCATGACATTATAGGGTTATGAGCTCTTTTAGTTAAATGGTTAAACATTGTAGGAGCAGTTTCAATTTCATTTATTTATCTGATATTAAACTGTTGAGAAGAGCTAAACATTGCGAATTGTTTTCTTGTAAAGGAAATTGATGGTTGTTTGTTTATCAACAGTGAGGTCTTAGGCACTGTGATTCATTTTTAGGATTTAGGTTTTAGCATTTTAATATTAGAATATTCCATATATGAATTGCTGATTAAATTAAGAGATCAAATGAAGTTACTTCTGTAAGGGAGGTTTTGTGTTTCAAAGTTACAACATTCTAGCATCCACTAGATTTATTTCACAAGTAAACTGAATTTCCAATTAAGTCTAGCTCTGAGTCTCTATATTTGGGATATGACTCCAAGTCTTACAAACTTCGGATTGACATAAACTTAAGGTCTAATTTACACCAGTAGGTTGGAACCCAAAATTTTGGCACCGTCGCCGGGGAGGCATTTTAGAAGCAGACTTAAGAAATTTAGTTCTCTTATAAAAAAACAAATTTCAAAAACATAGAGCATATTCTAGTTTTATGTCAAGACAATGAGACAAAAAAGGAATATTTATCAAAAACCCCCTAAAGATAGAAGTAATAGGAACTTCTTTATCTTATAAAAAATGATTCATTACAACTGTTGATACTTTTGAAATGACTGAAGAGGAAACATCTAAGAAAGGAGGACTAACCTTCGAGCAACTTAGGGAATACGAACGTAGGATGGAGATTGAAAATAAATGAAGAGAAATGGCTGAAGGAGAAACATTAAAAGGGCCAACTGCAGAACAGCGAAGGGAGTATGAGAGAAGGTTAGAAATTGAACATAAACTAAGAGAAGAGAGAATGGAAGAAGAGAGAAGACATGAAAGGGAAGAAGAGAGAAGGTATGGAAGGGAGGAAAGAGCATAAGAAGATCAAGAAGACACGTTTAAATTCCCAATCTTGGACACTAGCATCATCCTAGGGGAAGAGGTAAGGATGAAAAATATTCCACCATCTGTTATACCAAATTTCTATGGCATGACTTCTGAAGATCTAGATTCTTTTTTATTCGAATTTGATATCTTATGTCGTACCTATGGATATACCGATGACACCCACAAATTTCGTCTCTTCCCTGCTACTCTTAAAGCAACTGCATTGAAATGGTTCATGGTATTAGGAGAGCATTCTATAACTAGTTGGGATGATATGAGGAAAATTTTTCGTAGGAAATATCAAGCATATTGTAGATCAAAATATTTAAAAGATGATATTTTTAGGATGTCTCAGCAGGAGGATGAAAGCTTGGAAGAGTATCTAGAAAGATTCTCATATAACTTGCAGAAATCCAAATACAATTCCTTGACACCTGAGATCACTCGGACAATCTTTTTGAAAGGAATAAGAGAATAATACCTTGATAATTTGAATGTTATGGGCAAAGGTGACATCTCCTACTTACCATTTGATGAGATTACAGACTTATGTTAGAAGTATTCAAGGGGAAAGGCCAGAAATGGAAAGAGGGATATAACTTCCAAAGTAACCAAATCTGCAACCAGTGGCATATCGAGAGCTAAACTTGGAAACTTGTTAGAAGATTTTAAGACTGATCTTTTGAGTACCTTGGGAACACAGGTCGAAACATCAAAAACCAAGAAAAGACAAGAACAAGAAGACCAACAAGATCAAGCCCTATCTATTTATTCCCTAAATGTAGAAAAAAACATCCATTAAAAGAATGCCCTCTAAATACTGTTCAAATTTGTGGCTTATGTACTCAAAATCATAAAACTAATGATTGACCCAGATTGAAAGAATTGCAGGAAGCCCGAATGGAGGAGAATCAAAGCATGGAGTCTCTCTATCTTATGGGACAACGAAGACCTTGACAACCACATTTTTTAGGTATGTCTCAAGATCCTATGCAGCAATTCCATTCAAATTATCAAACTCATCTTCAAAATTCATGGAGTGCACCCATGCCCTAGAAAACTTGGTCTCCTCAACAACAACCAGCTCAACCTGCTCCAAATTGGCGAGGGTATACTCATGGTAACCAGACATATAAATAGGCCTATCCACATCCCTATCAAAAACCTTTTGCATATCCCCAATACCAACAGAATGAAGCCTCATTTTTCCAACAACCTAATCTTGCTGCTCCGCTAGGCCAACAACCTCAACAGCTTCAATTGCCATCCAACCAGCCTCCACCTCAACCAACACAATTTCTATCCCAGCCAATACCAAATCCTAATAATAAAATCGACAAACCCATGTATAATGTTGATGAAGGAATAGCACTCCCCTACTCAATCATCCCACTTCAAAATATCAACATAAGATC
Source organism: Larix kaempferi (assembly GCA_027924585.1). NCBI lineage: Eukaryota > Viridiplantae > Streptophyta > Pinopsida > Pinales > Pinaceae > Larix > Larix kaempferi. Next base: position 31,495,575 of record BSBM01000767.1, on the reverse strand, counting down.
TAGAAAAAATTTACAAAAAGAATCTCCTATTATTTTAGAAGAACAAGCAGAAAATGAGAAAACTCCAAAAAACCAGTCTTTAGGGTCATAGGGGATTGGAGAAAGTGGGGAAGTAGGATGGCATGGTCCTCAAATAGAATACATTGTGAACATGGTCATGAATCAACAAGGATATCAGATTGTGATTTTTGGGCACCATTTTTCACCTATTTTGCCATATAAATACCTTCCAGTTTTCTCCATAAACCTTCATACTTGATCCATAAAACCTTAAATTCATCCACAAAACCTTGGTCAAAGGTATAAATGTCATTGCCTTTTAATAAATTGAATTATGAGATTTTTAAGGCATTTAAATTAAGGTTTTATTCAAAATTACAAAATTTGTTAACTTCCTGTAATTTCTCCTAGGTTGGATACTTGTAGGCCAGCCGGGCACAAATTGAGAGATGGGAAAAGATCCTCGATGTCCAAGGATGGATAAATTTCTAACAAACTTATGATATGGCTCTCACAGGTGTCGAGTCAACGCTGGTCAAAGACGACCACCTATGCTGCCACTTAGCATAAAAACATGACAATTTCGATTTGATCTATTTTGATCGATCTGATGGAGGTTCTCGAGGGTACAGAGAGATATTAGGAGAATATCATTATGAATCTCCCAGAATTGTAGCATTTAAGTTTTTTTTAAATTGTATAAGTATTTGATTTGACAGAGGAAAAACTTCTTGGATGATAGACATATGATTTTGAAATAAAGACTCAGGATTCGATAAATTACTGTGTATGTCCATCTCTATTTGGTGAATGTGATTGAGTATTAAAGTTCTGTGATTTTCCCTGCATGTGTAAGCAAAGCATTGGAGGGCCCCCTTTGCCAAGCCTGCGCACATATTTCTGCATTATTGCGCGTTGTATGTTTTAGTTGAATTCTGTAGAAGTCGTTTTTTATTATTAATTCATACATTGTAGAACAAATTAGATTACATGGATGCACAGGATTTCATGACATTATAGGGTTATGATCTCTTTTAGTTAAATGGTTAAACATTGTAGGAGCAATTTCAATTTCATTTATTTATCTGATATTAAACTGTTGAGAAGAGTTAAACATTGCGAATTGTTTTCTTCTAAAGGAAATTGATGGTTGTTTGTTTATCAACAGTGAGGTATTAGGCACTGTGATTCATTTTTAGGATTTAGGTTTTAGCATTTTAATATTAGAATATTCCATATATGAATTGCTGATTAAATTAAGAGATCAAATGAAGTTACTTCTGTAAGGGAGGTTTTGTGTTTCAAAGTTACAACATTCTAGCATCCACTAGATTTATTTCACAAGTAAACTGAATTTCCAATTAAGTCTAGCTCTGAGTCTCTATATTTGGGATATGACTCCAAGTCTTACAAACTCCGGATTGACATAAACTTAAGGTCTAATTTACACCAGTAGGTTGGAACCCAAAATTTTGGCGCCGTTGCCGGGGAGGCATTTTAGAAGCAGACTTAAGAAATTTAGTTCTCTTATAAAAAAACAAATTTCAAAAACATAGAGCATATTCTAGTTTTATGTCAAGACAATGAGACAAAAAAGGAATATTTATCAAAAACCCCCTAAAGATAGAAGTAATAGGAACTGCTTTATCTTATAAAAAATGATTCATTGCAAATGTTGATACTTTTGAAATGACTGAAGAGGAAACATCTAAGAAAGGAGGACTAACCTTCGAGCAACTTAGGGAATACGAACGTAGGATGGAGATTGAAAATAAATGAAGAGAAATGGCTGAAGGAGAAACATTAAAAGGGCCAACTGCAGAACAGTTAAGGGAGTATGAGAGAAGGTTAGAAATTGAACATAAACTAAGAGAAGAGAGAATGGAAGAAGAGAGAAGACATGAAAGGGAAGAAGAGAGAAGGTATGGAAGGGAGGAAAGAGCATAAGAAGATCAAGAAGACACCTTTAAATTCCCAATCTTGGACACTAGCATCATCCTAGGGGAAGAGGCAATGATGAAAAATATTCCACCATCTGTTATACCAAATTTCTATGGCATGACTTCTGAAGATCCAGATTCTTTTTTATTCGAATTTGATATCTTATGTCGTACCTATGGATATACCGATGACACCCACAAATTTCGTCTCTTCCCTGCTACTCTTAAAGCAACTGCATTGAAATGGTTCATGGTATTAGGAGAGCATTCTATAACTAGTTGGGATGATATGAGGAAAATGTTTCTTAGGAAATATCAAGCATATTGTAGATCAAAAGATTTAAAAGATGATATTTTTAGGATGTCTCAGCAGGAGGATGAAAGCTTGGAAGAGTATCTAGAAAGATTCTCATATAACTTGCAGAAATCCAAATACAATTCCTTGACACCTGAGATCACTCGGACAATCTTTTTGAAAGGAATAAGAGAATAATACCTTGATAATTTGAATGTTATGGGCAAAGGTGACATCTCCTACTTACCATTTGATGAGATTACAGACTTATGTTAGAAGTATTCAAGGGGAAAGGCCAGAAATGGAAAGAGGGATATAACTTCCAAAGTAACCAAATCTGCAACCAGTGGCATATCCAGAGCTGAACTTGGAAACTGGTTAGAAGATTTTAAGACTGATCTTTTGAGTACCTTGGGAACACAGGTCGAAACATCAAAAACCAAGAAAAGACAAGAACAACAAGACCAACAAGATCAAGCCCTATCTATTTCTTCCCTAAATGTAGAAAAAAAACATCCATTAAAAGAATGCCCTCTAAATAATGTTCAAATTTGTGGCTTATGTACTGAAAATCATAAAACTAATGATTGACCCAGATTGAAAGAATTGCAGGAAGCCCGAATGGAGGAGAATCAAAGCATGGAGTCTCTCTATCTTTTGGGACAACGAAGACCTTGGAAACCACATTTTTTAGGTATGTCTCAAGATCCTATGCAGCAATTCCATTCAAATTATCAAACTCCTCTTCAAAATTCATGGAGTGCACCCATGCCCTAGCAAACTTGGTCTCCTCAACAACAACCAGCTCAACCTGCTCCAAATTGGCGAGGGTATACTCATGGTAACCAGACATATAAATAGGCCTATCCACATCCCTATCAAAAACCTTTTGCATATCCCCAATACCAACAGAATCAAGCCTCATTTTTCCAACAACCTAATCTCGCTCCTCCACTAGGCCAACAACCTCAACAGCTTCAATTGCCATCCAACTAGCCTCCACCTTAACCAACACAATTTCTAGCCCAGCCAATACCAAATCCTAATAATAATATCGATAAACCCATGTATAATGTTGATGAAGGAATAGCATTCCCCTACTCAATCATCCCACTTCAAAATATCAACTTAAGATCTAGAAAAAATTTACAAAAAGAATCTCCTGTTATTTTAGAAGAACAAGCAGAAAATGAGAAAACTCCAAAAAACCAGTCTTTAGGGTCATAGGGGATTGGAGAAAGTGGGGAATTAGGATGGCATGGTCCTCAAACAGAATACATTGTGAACATGGTCATGAATCAACAAGGATATCAGATTGTGATTTTTGGGCACCATTTTTCACCTATTTTGCCATATAAATACCTTCCATTTTTCTCCATAAACCTTCATACTTGATCCATAAAACCTTAAATTCATCCACAAAACCTTGGTCAAAGGTATAAATGTCATTGCCTTTTAATAAATTGAATTATGAGATTTTTAAGGCATTTAAATTAAGGTTTTATTCAAAATTACAAAATTTGTTAACTTCCTGTAATTTCTCCTAGGTTGGATACTTGTAGGCCAGCTGGGAACAAATTGAGAGATGGGAAAAGCTCCTCGATGTCCAAGGATGGATAAATTTCTAACAAACTTATGATATGGCTCTCACAGGTGTCGAGTCAACGCTGGTCAAAGACGACCACCTATGCTGCCACTTAGCATAAAAACATGACAATTTCGATTTGATCTATTTTGATCGATCTGATGGAGGTTCTCGAGGGTACAGAGAGATATTAGGAGAATATCATTATGAATCTCCCAAAATTGTAGCATTTCAGTTTTTTTTAAATTGTATAAGTATTTGATTTGACAGAGGAAAAACTTCTTGGATGATAGACATATGATTTTGAAATAAAGACTCAGGATTCGATAAATTACTGTGTATGTCCATCTCTATATGGTGAATGTGATTGAGTATTAAAGTTCTGTGATTTTCCTTGCATGTGTAAGCAAAGCATTGGAGGGCCCCCTTTTCTAAGCCTGCGCACATATTTCTGCATTATTGCGCGTGGTATGTTTTAGTTGAATTCTGTAGAAGTTGTTTTTTATTATTAATTCATACATTGCAGAACAAATTAGATTACATGGATGCACAGGATTTCATGACATTATAGGGTTATGATCTCTTTTAGTTAAATGGTTAAACATTGTAGGAGCAATTTCAATTTCATTTATTTATCTGATATTAAACTGTTGAGAAGAGTTAAACATTGCGAATTGTTTTCTTGTAAAGGAAATTAATGGTTGTTTGTTTATCAACAGTGAGGTATTAGGCACTGTGATTCATTTTTAGGATTTATGTTTTAGCATTTTAATCTTAGAATATTCCATATATGAATTGCTGATTAAACTAAGAGATCAAATGAAGTTACTTCTGTAAGGGAGGTTTTGTGTTTCAAAGTTACAGCATTCTAGCATCCACTAGATTTATTTCACAAGTAAACTGAATTTCCAATTAAGTCTAGCTCTGAGTCTCTATATTTGGGATATGACTCTAAGTCTTACAAAATCCGGATTGACATAAACTTAAGGTCTAATTTACACCAGTGGGTTGGAACCCAACATTTTGGCGCCGTTGTCGGGGAGGCATTTTAGAAGCAGACTTAAGAAATTTAGTTCTCTTATAAAAAAACAAATTTCAAAAACATAGAGCATATTCTAGTTTTATGTCAAGACAATGAGACAAAAAAGGAATATTTATCAAAAACCCCCCAAAGATAGAAGTAATAGGAACTTCTTTATCTTATAAAAAAGGATTCATTACAACTGTTGATACTTTTGAAATGACTGAAGAGGAAACATCTAAGAAAGGAGGACTAACCTTCGAGCAACGTAGGGAATACGAACGTAGGCTGGAGATTGAAAATAAACGAAGAGAAATGGCTGAAGGAGAAACATTAAAAGGGCCAACTGCAGAACAGTGAAGGGAGTATGAGAGAAGGTTAGAAATTGAAAATAAACTAAGAGAAGAGAGAATGGAAGAAGAGAGAAGACATGAAAGGGAAGAAGAGAGAAGGTATGGAAGGGAGGAAAGAGCATAAGAAGATCAAGAAGACACGTTTAAATTCCCAATCTTGGACACTAGCATCATCCTAGGGGAAGAGGTAAGGATGAAAAATATTCCACCATCTGTTATACCAAATTTCTATGGCATGACTTCTGAAGATCCAGATTATTTTTTAATCGAATTTGATATCTTATGTCGTACCTATGGATATACCGATGACACCCACAAATTTCGTCTCTTCCCTGCTACTCTTAAAGCAACTGCATTGAAATGGTTCATGGTATTAGGAGAGCATTCTATAACTAGTTGGGATGATATGAGGAAAATTTTTCTTAGGAAATATCAAGCATATTGTAGATCAAAAGATTTAAAAGATGATATTTTTAGGATGTCTCAGCAGGAGGATGAAAGCTTGGAAGAGTATCTAGAAAGATTCTCATATAACTTGCAGAAATCCAAATACAATTCCTTGACACCTGAGATCACTCAGACAATCTTTTTGAAAGGAATAAGAGAAGAATACCTTGATAATTTGAATGTTATGGGCAAAGGTGACATCTCCTACTTACCATTTGATGAGATTACAGACTTATTTCAGAAGTATTCAAGGGTAAAGGCCATAAATGGAAAGAGGGATATAACTTCCAAAGTAACCAAATCTGCAACCAGTGGCATATCCAGAGCTGAACTTGGCAACTTGTCAGAGGATTTTAAGACTGATCTTTTGAGTACCTTGGGAACACAGGTCGAAACATCAAAAACCAAGAAAAGACAAGAACAACAAGACCAACAAGATCAAGCCCTATCTATTTCTTCCCTAAATGTAGAAAAAAACATCCATTAAAAGAATGCCCTCTAAATAATGTTCAAATTTGTGGCTTATGTACTGAAAATCATAAAACTAATGATTGACCCAGATTGAAAGAATTGCAGGAAGCCCGAATGGAGGAGAATCAAAGCATGGAGTCTCTCTATCTTATGGGACAATGAAGACCTTGGAAGCCACATTTTTCTGGTATGTCTCAAGATCCTATGCAGCAATTCCATTCAAATTATCAAACTCCTGTTCAAAATTCATGGAGTGCACCCATGCCCTAGCAAACTTGGTCTCCTCAACAACAACCAGCCCAACCTGCTCCAAATTGGCGAGGGTATACTCATGGTAACCAGACATATAAATAGGCCTATCCACAGCCCTATCAAAAACCTTTTGCATATCCCCAATACCAATAGAATCAAGCCTCATTTTTCCAACAACCTAATCTTGCTCCTCCACTAGGCCAACAACCTCAACAGCTTCAATTGCCATCCAACGAGCCTCCACCTCAACCAACACAATTTCTATCCCAGCCAATACCAAATCCTAATAATAAAATGGATAAACCCATGTATAATGTTGATGAAGGAATGGCACTCCCCTACTCAATCATCCCACTTCAAAATATCAACTTAAGATCTAGAAAAAATTTACAAAAAGAATCTCCTGTTATTTTAGAAGAAGAAGCAGAAAATGAGAAAACTCCAAAAAAGTCAAATATAGAAAAGTCACAGTAAAAAATCACAGTCAGAAAGGGAAAACATTAGTACCTCATATACCTCCCTTTCCAGAGAGGTTGGTCAAAGAAAAACTTTCAATTTCCCTACCTGATTTTGATGTTTTGAATGAGTTAACCAACGTATGTGTCAAAATTCCCCTATTGCAGGCTATAAAGGATATTCCAATCTACACAAAAGTAATTAGGGAATTATGTCTCAAGAAGAGGAGGAAGGATCCACCAAAAATTCATGTGATAGGCAAATTAGCAGGATTAATGTCTAACACTGTTTTTATTGAAAAATATGTTGATCCAGGAATCCCAATGGTCACAATAAATGTCAACAATTTTTCAATTCCCAAAACACTGATTGACTTAGGTGCTTCTATCAATGTCATGACACTAGAAACAATGGAATATATTCACTTGAAAAATATCAGACCAACCACTACAGTTTTAGAACTAGCTGACAGGTCTAAAATCACACCTTAAGGATCTTAGAAGATATCATAGTTTCTTTAAATTCCTGGGAGTATCCTGTATATTTCATAGTGCTGCAACCAAAGTCTAATCTAGGAGGGCACCCATTGATTCTTGGAAGACCCTGGTTGTCAACAACTGATGCTTTTATAGGATGTAGATCAGGAAGTATGCTCATTTCACATGGGACAGAGAGAAAACAAATCACACTTTATCCTTCTGCCCAACAACCTGCTGTATCAGATCAGTTATCATGGATTAATGAGACAAAAGAACAGGAAGAAGAAGTAATTCATCCTGTCTTAAGTATCAATCAGTTCTTTGATTTTCAAGAAGAAAACAACAAATATTTGCTAGATTACTTCATTGTTGAACCTGATATTTCTGAGGAATTAAGAGACATGCAGTATGCTATCGCAGATCAAGTTTTGGGACAGAATTTTCAGGAAAATTGCACAGTGAATTCTCTAGCATTAACACTTCATGATATTTTTAATGTTCATTCAATCACCGATGTCCAAAGAAAAACAGTTGAAAGCAGTCCAGGGAAACACTTGAATATCAGTGCACATCTTACCATATCATAAGAAGAACAGTTGATTGCCTTACTGAATAAATATCCCCATGCATTTACTTGGGAATACACTGACATGCCAGGCATTCATCACAAAACATGCACTCATCACATTTACATAGATGATAAAATCAGACCTCTCCAACAACCTCAACGTAGAATGAACCCCGTACTGAAAGAGATAGTTAAGGAGGAATTCCATAAGTTATTAAAGGTAGGATTTATCTACCCTATCTTCGACAGCCAATGGGTTTCTCCGTTAGTTGTTGTTCCTAAGAAAAATGGAAAATGGCGGATATGTGTAGATTACAAAGAATTAAACAAAGCAACACTAAAAGATTATTTCCCATTGCCATTTATTGATCAAGTGTTAGATGCCTTAGCTGGGAAGAAATATTTTTCATTTTTAGATGGTTTCAGCGGATATAATCAAATAAGCATTGCCAAAGAAGAATAGGACAAAACTACTTTTATATGTCCCTGGGGTACATACACCTATAGGGTTTTACCTTTTGGCTTATGTAACGCTCCAGCTACCTTTCAGAGAGCAGTCTTGGCCATTTTTGCCGATATAATTCATGAATGTGTTGAAGTCTATATGGATGATTTTTCTATGCATGGAAATGCCTTTGAGGATTCCTTGGAAAACTTGGAGAAAATCTTAAAAAGGTGTGTTGAATCAAATCTTTCCCTTAGCAATGAGAAGTGTTTTACGAGGTTGACTGAAGGGATATTTTTAGGAAATCACATTTCCTCATCTGGAATAAAAGTAGATCCTGCCAAAATTCAAATTATTGTGAATCTATCTGAACCAACAACTCAAATAGATGTGAGAAGTTTTCAAGGCTATGCAGGCTATTACCGTAGGTTTATTGAAAAATTCAGTAAGATAGCTTTGCCATTGTTTAAATTACTTTCAAAGGATGTATATTTCAATTGGGATACTAACTGTCAATCTACATTTCAGAAACTGAAAGAGAAGCTCTCAACTGCTCCCAATTTAAAGTAACCAAATTGGACACTACCATTTCATATTTCTACTGATGCATCCGATATTGCAATAGGGGCCTCTTTGGGACAAAAAGAGAATACCATGACTTATGCTATTTATTTTATCAGAAAAAATCTAACCCCTGCAGAATTGAATTATACAGTCACTGAAAAGGAGATGTTTGCAGTAGTTCATGCTGTGAACAAATTTCGTCATTACATTACTGGCTACAAAATTTTTGTCCACACAGATCATTCCTCTTTACGATATTTGATGAACAAGTCTATTACTAATGGCAGGATAACCAGATGGTTATTATTAATGCAGGAATTCAATATCACTGTTTTAGATAGACCTAGATGAGAAAATCAAGTGGAAGATTTCCTGTCTCGCTTACACAATTCTGGTGAGGTTGTTCCTGTTTTGGATAGTTTCCCTGATGAACACTTGTTTTCTATTTATGTTATCACTCCTTGGTATGCTGATATAGCCAACTATTTATCATCAGGACAGCTACCTCCATCTATGTCATCCAAAGAAAAGAAAAAGATTATTAGGCAAAGTGCTAGACACATATGGGTCAATGTTGATCTCTTTTACACAGGATATGATCTTATTATTAGGAGATGTGTACAACAAGATGAGGTTTTAGATATTTTGAAAGCATGTCATGATGAACCGTGTGGTGGCCATTTTGCAAAGAAAAGAACAACATACAAGATACTCAATTTGGGGTATTACTGGCCTTCTATTTTCAAGGATTCTAAGAAGTATGTTAGGAGCTTTGATACTTGTCAACGGATGGGATGGCCAATACGATCTGATGAAATGCCACTCTAGCCACAAGTCCTCATAGAACCATTTGAAAAATAGGCTCTTGATTTCATTGGTCCAATCAATCTACCATCACAAGGGAAGAAGTACATTTTAGTATGTACTGACTATGTTACAAAGTGGGTGGAAGCCAAACCATTACCAAGAGCTATAGAACAAACAGTGGTAAACTTTCTTTTTGAAGAAATATTTGTCATATTTGGGGTTCCTAGAGAGATTGTTACTGATCAGGGTGCACAGTTTACTTCTAAACTGGTGCAGGAGATAGCAACCAAGTACAAGATAAAGCACAAAAAATATACACCTTATCATCCACAAGCCAATAGCCAGGTGGAGTCTACAAACAAAACTTTGGAAAGAATCATCACCAAAACCGTCCAGATGCATAGAAAAGACTGGTCAGCTAAGCTTACTGAATATTTATGGGCATACCGAATCACTTGGAAAAACAGTACTGGTTTTTCTCCCTATCAGCTCGTCTATGGTAAGCAAGTCCTCTTGCCAATAGAATTTCAAATTCATACTTTCAAGTTAGTAGCTGATTTAGGGATGCATCTTTCTGAAGCATAACAAGAAAGGATACTATAGTTAAATCAGTTAGATGAGATGAGATAGGCTACAGTAGAACACAATATTTTGGTACAACAATAGAGAGCCCAGTGGCATGACAAGTTCATCAAAAAGAAACAATTTCACATCGATGACTGGGCCTTATTGTTTGATTCAAAGTTCAAAGAATTCAAAGCCAAATTCACAACTCATTGGCTTGGTCCATATGAGATTGCAAAGGTATATGACAATGGCTCCGTCAAAATACAAACAATAGATGATGAAGCACGGACATTTGTGGTAAATGGCCATAGGTTAAAACTCTACACTAAGCCTATCAACAAAGAAGATTTCATACAACAGATTTAACAGCAAAGGGAGATGGAAGTGTTGGATAAACACACTAGTGTTTCTCCTTCACTTTCTTCTTAGCCATTTTCTGATTTGATAAAAAAAAACAAAAAAAAATCCGTTTAGTTGTGAAAACCAGGCAACTGGAACAACATGAACTCGAATTTTCCTTCGAAAACAAAGTTTACTTAGCCATTGAAAATTCACAAAAACAATTTCCACTTTCTGGTAATAGTTCTTTCATGGCTCATAAGTAGTTTTTTTTAGTTTCTATCAGCACAATAAATATTTTTGCTTGACTTGAGGACAAGTCAATAAATAGGCCTACGAGCGATAAGTATTTCATGCTTTGTATTTTTTTGAAACCCTCCAAGCCTTTTCCAAATGCTAGAATTTCATTTCGGCATAAAGTTCTATTTTCACAGATCTCAATCCTAGCAGAAGGACCTGACTTCCAGTCTTGCAGAAGGAATCCGAGACATTGTATCAGAAGACAGCAGAAGGGACCTAAAAACAAGTACATTTTATTGGAATTTTTACACGAGAACCGAAGATAGTAGACAGTTTTTAAATAAAGAAATAAGAAGGACATGTGTGGACCAGGAACATGCAAAATTCTCTTCTCACCAGACAAGCAAACCAGCTACATCAAGCAGCAAGAACAACACAAAGGAATATCATACAAATTCTATAAGGAGTTTAATTTTTATGCTTTAAAAGTTGCATGATTCTTTCTTTTTAAGTAATGACATACCTACCAATCCTCATAAACATGACTGTCTACTCTATCACCTTCACAATTCATGCCAGCATCCCATTCACTTCTCATTATTTTACCCTAGGTGTCAAAATGGTGGCCGACATCAATCTCAGAAGCAATTTTTCATTTGATCAAAACCTAAACTGCACTCTATAGGCCTACGCTCTACAAGCAGGATTTTCAACAGGAAGAAAAGAAATTATTTTCAAAACAATGGAATTTGAATGATTTTATGTTTTCTTTTATAAAGATACTAGTGCATGCTATGCATTAACTTTTAAAAAGGGAATATATAAAATGGACCATAGAACATCGATTAAGTGGCAGGTTAATGTTGAATCAAGTGGCATGTTCAAATACTTATTACAAAGGAGGTGGGAATCATACTTGCATACTCCCACGAAAATATGCATAGAAAGTCGCATTGCAAGTTTCAAAATATAACATTGGGATTGAATATCAGTATGGTCATTCTACCTTGATCATCTCCCAAGCTTTACTCTTGCACCTGCAGAAATGATTGCTGTAAATTGCAATATTTGAATAGAGATAATACTTCTCTGTGAGGAAGAGAAGGCATGTATCACAGAGGAAGGACGCGAGCACTATTTTATGAAGAATGCATATGCACAGGAGAAATCGTGAAGTAACAACACCTGAGGAGAGTTAAAACTCGAAACTTTTTCCAAAAGAATTTGCTAGACCAACAGTTATCCAAGTTTCAGTGGACCGTTTTGAAGTAGGAAAACATTTACAGAACCGATTGCAAAGCTACGGTTTTCTACTTCATATTTCTTTTCCTGTTAAATTTTCAAAATGGTATCTAGATTGGAACCAAAGAAATTTGATCCCACTGTTATTCATGAGAAATGCATGGAAATTTTTGAGAAGAAACAGTGGGTGTCTTTTTTTGAAAAGTTTGATGGGCATAATGACAATGTTAGCCTAGCCTTTGCTGGTTCATTTGATGGAGAGAGGGCTACAGTAGGAAATTTGACTTTCAGATTGTCTGAAGATATTTTGGCATAGATAATTGGCTTACCATAGCAGGGGGAGAGATTCTTTAAGACAAAACAAATCAAAGAGAAGGAATGGACACCCTTCTTATGCAGATCAAGGGCAGGCTCGGTGAAATGGAAGAAGGGAGTACGAATGAGTTGGTTGGTTCATCCCTGGGATGAGATAGTATATATCATCCAAAGATTCATCACCTGTGAAGGCCGATTTAGTATTGTATATCTTTATCACATCAAGATATTGCAGCATTTGAGGGGTGATTGTGAGATTAACATGCCCCATTTTCTATTACAAAGCCTTTCCAAGATGGCTAAGTCTATTCAAAATCATGCAAAAGATAAGCTAACAAGCCTTTTTCATTGTGGGCTCATCAAAATAATCATCACACATGAGTTACAAAGGCAAAACCTGACATGGCAACAATTTATAATTCATAATCAGTTTGAAGAACTAGAGGAGCTACCTGAAGAAAGCTTGAAAGAAAACAAATTGCTGATGATAACATACACCAAGGATGAAGAACAGAGCCTTGAAGCAACAAGCTCAAAACCGCTTAAGGGAAGAATGAAAGAAGATGAGGTATTGATGATAACAGATAATAAAGATGAATTTGAGGCAACAAGCTCAAAACAACCTCAGAGAAGGATAAAAACTAGAAGCATGATGAAAGAAGAAAGAAAATTTGAATAAGAAGATAAAATCTTCAGCACTTATGAGAAAAAGTCAAGGAAACGTCAGCAAGCTCAGAAAAAGCCACCACTAGAAGAAGATGATGAGAGTCAGCAAAAACAATATGCATACATTCAATCCCTGGAAATTCAAGAGGGAAGTCCAGCAAGTGAGATAGGACAGATCTATGAAGGAAGAAAGACCCAAGAAACTGAAAAGATTCCAGATGAAATAATAGAGCAGAGCAATGAAGTTTCTCCTTTATTTACACAAGAAAAAGAAGAGAAAAAGCATATAGGACAGGAAAATACAGAAGATTCTCCTTTCTTTGGACAACAAAAAGAAAAGAAGGAGTATTCAGGGCAAGAGAGTGAAGAATTTAGGATGGACACAGATTCTGATCAGCCTTCAATAAAGATGAAAAAGAAGAAATCTTCCAAAATTAGTAAAAATATTAAGAAGTTGAAATTGAAAGTAAGAGAATTAGAACTAAGGAATGAAAAGTTAAAAGAGAACAATAGGAAGCTTCAAGTTCAGAGGGCACGGATCTCCAAGCATCCATATAAATGGCATAAACTAAAGAAGACTTACAAAGCCAAGTATGAAAAAATGAAATTCCTTTATGCATCTCGAGCTTCTACAGATGCATCATCACAGACAGGAGGTACATCGGAGGATTAGAAGCAAAGGTTCAAGCAACAAATTTTTTTGCATGATATAACGAGGGTCAAATTTTTGAAATACTTTTTATGCATGAGGACATGCAACAGCTTCCTCTTGGGGGAGATGTTGGGGACCATTTTTCACCTATTTTGCCATATAAATACCTTCTAGTTTTCTCCATAAATCTTCATACTTGATCCATAAAACCTTAAATTCATCCAAAAAACCTTGGTCAAAGGTATAAATGTAGTTACTTTTTAATAAATTGAATTATGAGATTTTTAAGGCATTTAAATTAACATTTTATTCAAAATTACAGAATTTGCTAACTTCCCGTAATTTCTCCTAGGTTGGATACTTCCAGGCCAGCTGGGCACAAACTGAGAGATGGGAAAAGATCCTTGATATTCAAGGATGGATAAATTTCTAACAAACTTATGATATGGCTCTGACAGGTGTTGAGTCAACACCGGTCAAAGACGACCACCTGTGCTGCCACTTAGCATAAAAATGAGATAGTTTCGATTTGATCTATTTTGATGGAGCTGATGGAGGATCTCAAGGGTAGAGAGAAATATTAGGAGAATATAATTATGAATCTCTCAGATTTGTAGCATTTCAGTTTTTTTTAAATTGTATAAGTATTTGATTTGACAGAGGAAAAACTTCTTGGATGATAGACATATGATTTTGAAATAAAGACTCAGGATTCGATAAATTACTATGTATGTCCATCTCTATATGCTGAATGCGATTGAGTATTAAAGTTCTGTGATTTTCCCTGCATGTGTAAGCAAAGCATTGGAGGGCCCCCTTTGCCAAATCTGCACACATATTTCTGCATTATTGCGCGTGGTATGTTTTAGTTGAATTCTGTGGAAGTCATTTTTTATTATTAATTCATACATTGCAGAACGAATTAGATTACATGGATGCACATGATTTCATTACAGTATAGGCTTATGAGCTCTTTTAGTTAAATGGTTAAACACTGTAGGAGCAATTTCAATTTCATTTATTTATCTGATATTAAACTATTGAGAAGAGTTAAACATTGCGAATTGTTTTCTTGTAAAGGAAATCGATGGTTGTCTGTTTATCAACAGTGAGGTATTATGCACTGTGATTCATTTTTAGGATTTAGGTTTTAGAATTTTAATCTTAGAATATTCCATATATGAATTGCTGATTAAACTAAGAGATCAAATGAAGTTACTTCTGTAAGGGAGGTTTTTTGTTTCAAAGATACAACATTCTAGCATCCACTAGATTTATTTCACAAGTAAACTGAATTTTCAATTAAGTCTAGCTCTGAGTCTCTATATTTTGGATATGCCTCTAAGTCTTACAAACTCCGGATTGACATAAAATTAAGGTTTAATTTACACCAGTAGGTTGGAACCCAACAGTGATCAGGGAGGAGCCTCAGCTAATAGGCCAAGAAACATCAATGATTTTTAATAAGTAACCTTCCCTTCCCACCTCTATTATTTCTCTAGAAAATGCTATCAATCCTTTTGGAAATGAATGGAAAAAAATAAAAGAGACTTGAATCTTTATATGATAAATAACAACCTCTCCCCCATTTCTGAAGCATAACTTCCTTGTCCCCTACCTCTGGAAATTTCACCCCTTGAATCTAAACCCAACCCATGCTCCTCTAGTAGGGGGATAAATATTGTTTTGGAACTGAATGCTCATAAGGGCCCCCCATCTACTTCTCCATTATCCCCATCCTCTGCTTATGAGGTCCCTTCCAACTCAGGTATAGAGGATATCAATTTTAGGTTCCATCTCAGATCTGAAGACATCCCTGATACGCTGCAGTTTTCTAGAAATAATTTTGGGTTAGGAAAAATATGAACCCCTCAGAAAAAGGTAGAGGTAGAGGAATACCCTCACATATATCGACATCCCAAGAAAGGTCTTGGAAAGAGAATATTGACGATAGACCAAAAACCATTCAAAGGTTGCTTAGAGAAAAGAAATCCCTAGATGGGGTTGTTAACCTAATTGTAACTTCGAAAGATATTCACTTGTATATTTTATATTGTATTTGTATTTTATTATTGTACCTCCGAAGGAGATGTTTATTCCTCTGGTCGGGAGAGTTATTATTGTATTTGATGTCGATGTATTTGTAACTTCGGAAGATATTCTCCTCTGTATTACATTTGTACTTTATTGTATTTCGGATGGCGATATATTATTCCTCCAATCAAAAGTGTTGTCATTTGTATTTGCAAGTGTCACAAGTTATATTGTAAGTGTTGTAACTTATATCTGATGGGTTATTAGACCGCCGTAGAGGGGTCGTCCCAGTATAGGTTAAAGGGTTATTAGACCGCCCTAGTGGGGTCGACCCAGTGGCAAGCGGTAATGGGTTATTAGACTCTCCTAAGGGAGGTCGTCCCAATTAGAGTTAAAGGCAGGTCAAGTCATTGTATAAATAGAGAGTCTGACTCTCTCATTCTATTCATTCATTCACTCACTCATCCAACTCGCATAGTTGAGAGAGAGGAGTGCACAAAAGTGGAGGAGGATTAGATGCTGGAGACATCTATCTTTTGGGTTTGATCTTTGTGATCTTTGTATTGGTGCTCATTCTATCTCTGAGGAAGTTGCGAGGTTTTTCACCTTCTTGGTTTTCCCCGGTGAAATTCTTTGTGTCTCTTGTCTCTTGTGTTTGATATGTTGTACATGATTTTTTCTCAGTTAATATCCTGGATCATATTGAATTAAATAATGAAAAACTAACATGGTATCAGAGCTAGCCTGAAAGAAGGCATTGTATGGCATTTACGACACTAGTCATTGTGGCACTTTCGCTATAAATCAGTTTCAGCGAAGGTTCAGGATCTGAAACTTCTATAGGTCGAAGATGAAATGCTCATTTACCTTGTGTCAGAATATCAGCCTCATATTCATTGTACTTTGTGAGATATGATTCGTACAAGTTAGGGTTTCTGCCTCTTCCAGAATGCAGCCCTTAAAAGGTTACCTAGGAACAAAGGTCATATCTTAGCTTAGGAAACTTGAAATGGAATTCAGTAAAAAGTGGCAGTTAGGGAACGAATTGTAGTTTCATAGGTCTGAGTTTCAGAGGGCGAAGTTGAAACAATGACATGTGGCACTCTGTACAAGTTTGCTATGATGTTTCATCCCATAAACAGGTCATATTGCGACACATAGCATATATCTCTCATGGATAATCCATTGGAGGTCAGATCTATGGGGTTGGAAAGATGACAGGTCAGTCTACTACTTGCCAAAGTTTCATACCCTGAGGATCCAAAATTTCAGAGATGTACTAGAAACAATATGGCATATATTTCTGTCCAAATAGAATTGGATTCTAAGCACTTTCTTTTTTGGCTCGTCACTGCTGCGGGAAATTAGGGATTTTGACAGAGGTGGATTTTTGGATTGATCTTAGCACAAGTTTTCTCTCCTCAGTAAAATCAAAATTTAGAGACCAAGATGGAATTTTTTGGTGGGGTAGAACCCCGAGATCTATCAAACCCTAGTTCAGGTTTTGGACAAGAAAACCAGAAAACAAGATTTTGACAGAAGTTGCAGATCCAAAATTCACAGGTCAATTTTTGAAGTTTTCAAAATCTGAGCACACCAGTTTGCTCACCTCAGTCAAATGCATCTCCCTATCGAGACAGAAGTTTTAAATTCCAAGTTTGGATTTTTAGGGTTTCTCTGTAAAACCCTAACAAGGTCCAGATCCAGATTCAGCAAATCAGGTGGGGCTGATAACTTCCGAGCATGGAAGTATAGGATTGAGTTAATCCTAAGAAGAGAATTGGACACCTCCATAAGTGAAGAAGTTCTAGTTCTAGAGGGAGATGAGGATACGACCTTACAAAAGAAGACTACCGAGACTCTTGGCATGTATGACTTGAGGAGATACAGGTATGTTTTGAAATCTAATCATGATTAAGTTTGTCTTTATATTATTGAGGTTAGTACAATCTTGATTAATTTTAGACTTGTCTTATCACCTTAGTAAAAGTATGAATGCATGTGAATGATAGAAGACATTCATTGCTTAGGGTTATGACACTTATGATTGTACTAATGCACTGTGGTGTTGTATGAGGAGGATGTTGTCCTCTAACATGAAAGGTAAATCAAGAAAGACAAATCAAGTTCTAGATAAACAACATATGACCATAGTGACGTGAAGACAAAGACTTATCCATAGCCATTGATAACATAAAATCTCTACTTACGAGGTATATATAATTTTGTCCTACAATGCTTAACTTATGAGATATACAGGTTACTAGCACAAGGTCTCTAAATCATTGAAGAGAACAAAGAAGACATTGTTTGGGTATGTTAGACATAACTAGAAAACATTATAATCGAGGTATCTTTTTTCCATGTATCATGTTAGAATCCTACCTTGTGTTAGGATCTTATATAAGTATATTTTTATTATTATTGATAATGATTATTCATGAAGTTATAAGTTTGAGTAATCATGGGTTTATACATATTATGCTTCTTACTTTGATTGATGATATGACAAACCAGAAGAATCCTATGGCCAAATAAGAATATGCATGAAGTCCTCCCTGAAACCTTGAAATACTAATGCTTGTGATAAATTACTAGTGTATGAAATGACCATGGCCATACATGTTTTAAATTATTTAGAATGATAATGTTTTGATGGTATTGAGATTATACTAATGAATGTATGATTATGTATGGGATATTGAGGATGACACAATGATGATACTAGTGCTCACTTAAGCATGCATAGTGGTCTAGGATAGATATAAGTTCAAGGACAGAAAATCCAGGAAGCAAAGATCAAGAGGGGTCACACTCTAGTAGTTCCTGGAAGGAAACAAAGATTGAGAGGGAGTCCACCAAACAAGCAAACAAAGATAAGTTTCTGAATTGTCAATTCTTGTATATATGATTACTTAAATAATGTTGTTCAGTCATGTACATACTTATGTTCCTAGATTTAGGATGTATATCATGCATATTAGAAAAGTTGCATTAATGAACAAGATACTACTAATATACAAGTAATGGGTATGTGGCCTATGGTATTGTACAACATTCCATTGCTACTTACCTAGAATGAAACCTCTTTGTTGACATGTTGGGAGTTGTGCAAACTCTTAACAATCTTCTGGTAGAGATGGAAGGCATCTAAAATGTTACGGGATATGGATAGATGTTGTATTGAACCATTGGCTAAGATAATTGCATCACTGTATGACATATGTCTTTATATCTAAGAATTTCTTCTAAAATCTATGAGATGTTTCTAATCATGAAATTGAACTTGTCTTGTAGGAAAGATCATGTACCATCACCTACACGAGAGACTTGTTTTGAAGAACAAGCGATGAAGACTCAACAAATCCATAAAACTACCTATTGAATATATTGAAGAATCCGAAGTTCCCAGGATCCAGGATGTAGTAATGGAAGGATGCCATGATCGAGGAGTACCAGTCGATCATGAAGAATGATGTTTAGGTTGTGGTCCCGAGACCAAAAGGGATGTTTGTTGTGACTTCCAAGTGGACCTACAAGATCAAGCATGCTGCAAATGGCAGCATAGAGAAATACAAGGCAAGGTTTGTGGCTTGTGGATTCTCCCAGAAAGAAGGGATAGATTATGATGAAAATTTTGCACCTATAGCTAGATACACTTCCATCAGAACAGTACTTTCTCTCACTATAGTGATGAAGTGGAAGATACACCAGATGGATGTTAAGACAACTTTCTTGAATGGTATAGTCAAAGAGGAAGTGTATGTGGAGCAGCCACTTGGTTTTGAGACATATGACAGGGATTCACATGTGTGCAAGTTAAAGAAATCCTTGTATGGCTTGAAACAAGCACCCAGGACATGGTATGGTAGGATAGACAGCTTCCTTACCAGTTTGGGATTTACCAAGAGTAAAGCGAATTCCAACCTTTACTACAAAGTTGAGGAAGGAAATCTAGTGATACTTCTGTTGTATGTGGATGACCTGTTTGTGATAGGTGAGGATAGATTGATTGCCAACACGAAGAGCAAGCTTGCTATCAAGTTGGAGATGAAGGACTTGGGTATGATGCATTAGTTTCTAGGTATGGAGATGTGGTAGAGTGCAGATGGAATCTTCCATGGACAAGGGAAGTATGCAGTAGAGATCCTGAAGCGGTTCGGGATGATGGAATGCAAAGCCATGGCCACACCTATGGCATCGAACCTGAAGCTATTGAGTGATGCTTCATCAGAGTTGGATGATGCCATGATGTATCATCAGATGATAGGGTCCTTGATGTACCTAACGAACATGAGACCAGATATTTGCTTTGCTATGAACACCTTGAGCCAGTTCCTGATGGATCCTAGACATGTTCACTTGATTGCTATAAAGAATATTCTGAGGTACTTGAAGGGTATGATTGATTATGGGCTCAAGTATGATGCGAATCAAAAGTTTAACCTGGAGGGTTATGTTTATTTGGATTGGGAAGGCAGTGCTACGGATAGGAAGAGCACTTCGGGGTGCTTCTTCAGTATGGGATCAGGGGTGATCTCTTGGTTTAATAGGAAGCAGTCCTTCATAGCACTAAGTACAAGTAAAGCAAAGTATGTCGCAACTTGTTCGACCAGTTGTGAGGCAGTATGGATTAAGAAGCTACTGTCTGATTTATTTGATCTCCAGTTGGATGCTACTTGTATCTATTATGACAACCAGAGTTGTGTGAAGTTGTAGGAGAACCCGGTGTTCCATGACAAGTCAAAGCATATCGAGATCAAATATTACTATATCAGGGATATGGTGCAGAGAGGAGCAGTGAAGCTCCTATATGTTGTGACAGATGAGCATATTGCAAATGTGTTGACCAAACCACTAGCCAGAGTGAAGTTTGAGTACTTTAGAGAGAGCCTTGGTGTTCTTCAGATAGAAGATACTTCGAGGAGGAAGTGATGGTACACATTTGAAGGAGCCATTCCAAGCAAGGCGGTAGGAGGATTCTTCCCATGGATGTGGATGTAAGTGTTGTGTGATGGGAATTAGGACGATGCTCTAGATGATGCTATGTATGATTATGATCAAGATGATCATGTGTGATGAGCATCAGGACGATGCTCCAGATGATATGCATCAAGATGATGATATGATGATAAGGATGATCATGTGTGATGAGCTTCAGGATGATGCTCCAAATGATGTGCATAAGGATGATGCATTGTATGATGATCAATATGATCATGAACATCAGGATGATGCTCTGTCTAAGGATGATCAGGTGGATCATGGGTATCAAGATGATACTCTGTCACCATGGATATGTGTCAGGTTGTGTATTATCATATAATAGCTCCCTAGGAGATCCGATAGGTTGAGCAATAAGCTCATAATCAGTCCTAGGATGCTCTTTCAAGGTTTTGTAAGGGAGGCATGTAATCAGTCTTAGAGATCTGATAGGTTGTGTTGGGAACATAAAAGTCTTGGGATGCTCTTTAGAGATCTTGCTGGTCGTGCTAGGCACATAAACATTCCTGGGATGCTCTTTTAAGGTTTTTCCTGTTCACATGTAATCAGTCCTGGAGATCCGATAGGTTGTGCTAGGCACGTAAAAGTCCTGGGATGCTATTTGGAGATCTTGTCGGTCATGCTAGGCACATAAATGCTCCTGGGATTCTCTTTAAAGGTTTTGTGAAGGACACATGTAATCAGTCTTGGAGATCCGATAGGTTGTGCTAGGCACGTAAAAGTACTGGGATGCTCTTTAGAGATCTTGCTAGTCATACTAGGAACATAAACATTCCTGGGATGCTCTTTAAAGGTTTTGTGAAGGCTACATGTAATCACTCCTGGGAGTTCTTGTCGGTCATGCTAAAGAACATAAAGGATCCTGGGATGCTCTTGTTAGGTTTTGCAGAGGCACATAATCAGTCTTGAGATTTCACCTCTATCAGGCCGCTCACAGAGATGATGAATACCTACAGGAGGCTAGGCCTACATCCAATATGAAAAAGTGTTGGCTTTGTAGAACTTCCTATGACGAGAAGAATTGAGAGATAGCACCAGTGATCGAGATGAAGAATACAGCAGCAGTGACGATGATCCACGCTCCATAATTGAAGACTTGTGTCGATATGTATTGATGACCTGGGTCAAGAGAATACCTTCCTAGATAAGAGGGAGTGTTGATGTATTTGTAACTTCGGAATATATTCTCCTATGTATTACATTTGTACTTTATTGCATTCCTGATGGAGATGTATTATTACTCTAATCAGAAGTGTCGTCATTTGTATTTGCAAGTGTTGCAAGTTATATTGTAAGTGCCATAACTTATATTTGATGGGTTATTAGACCACCTTAGAGGGGTCGGTCCAGTATGGGTTAAAGGGTTATTACACCACCCTAGTGGGGTTGTCCTAGTGACAAGTGGTAATGGGTTATTCGACTCTCCTAAGGGAGGTCGGCCCAATTAGAGTTAAAGGAAGGTCAAGTCATTGTATAAATAGAGAGTGTGACTCTCTGATTCTATTAATTCATTCACTCACTCATCCAACTCGCATAGTTGAGAGAGAGTAGTGCACACAAGTGGAGGAGGAGTAGCTGTTGGAGACATCTATCTTTTGGGTTTGATCTTTGTGATCTGTGTATTGGTGCTCATTCTATCTCTGAGGAAGTTGCAGGGTTTTTCACCTTCTTGGTTTTCGTCGGTGATATGCCTTATGTCTCTTGTCTCTTGTGTTTGATATGCTGTACCTATTTTTCTCTCAGTTAAGATCCTAGATCATATCGAATTAAATGATGAAAAACTAACACTTGAGTCATGTAAAGACAGTGAGGTTAACCCTCAATTGTATGTCAGGGCATTAGACCCCAAATTCGAGTCTTTCATGGGTTATTAGACTCTCCTAGAGAATTCAACCCAGATAGTTACATTTAGGGGACGACCTATTTGGGATTACGGTAAAGTATAAATAGAGAGGGTGTTACTCTTTATTTCATCATTCACTCACTCATCAAGTTCGCATAAATGAGTAGGAGGACATGTTCGCACAAGGGAAGAAAAGAGAAGCTGCTGGAGACCATTTCTACTTTTGGGGTTTATTGTATTGTTGTTCATTCTATCTCTGAGGAAGTTGCGGGATTTTATCCTTTATGGTTTCCTTGATGAAATTCTTTGTGTCTCTTGTCTCTTGTGTTTAAATTTGTTGTGCATGTTACTCTCTCAGATAAGATTCTAGATAATCTTGAATTAAATTGTGAAATTCTTACATGGTATCAGAGCTAACTTGAGAAGAAGACAATGTGCTGCTACAGAAGATAGGGATTCTTAATTTTTGGGTTTCTCTCCACAGATCATCAAGAAAAGGAGGCTAGTATAACTCACCTAAGGAAGGCGCATATTTCTGTCGAAGTAGAATTGGATTCTGATCATTTTCACTTTTTGGTCTGTCACTACTACGGGAATTTAGGGCTTTTCACAAAAGAAGAATTTTGGAGTGCAATCAACAGAGGATTTTTCTTGTCCTCAAAATCAAAATTTTGAGACCAAGATCCAAGTTTTTGGTTGGGTAAAACCCGAGGACAAGTCAAACCCTAATTTGACTTTGGACTAGAAAACCACAGAAACCCAGAAACTGTAGATCCGAAATTCGCAAGTCAATTTTCAAGGGTGAACTTTTGGAATATTTAGAAACCAATTGCACCATCATAATCGCCTCATCCAGGAGAATCTTCATGTGAAAGAAGAATTCAATTCCGAGAATTTTCATTTTTCAGCCCGTCACTACTCCCAGAGGAAAACTAGGGCATCAGATATTTTGGGTTTTTGTTCACTAATTTAGGAAAGTGAATACATTGTACAACTCACCTTGAAGAGGCACATCGATTTGTCCAACCAGAAGTTCCAAATCCCAACTTTGGAAAATTAGGGTTTCTCTAACAAACCCTAGGCCAACCAACTCCAGATCCAGCCCGGGCATCTCAAATTGGTAAGATCTAAATCTTTTGTATTTCTATTTGAGCTTCTCATTAAATATGTCTCACCAGAACAAGCTTGAGGATAAGCTCGAAGGGGATGATAACTTCTAAGCATGGAAGTATAGGATTACACTAATCCTTGAAGAGAATGATTTGGATACATATGTAAATGAAGAAGTTCCAATTCCAAAGGGAGATGAGGATAAAGCTGTACATAAGAATAACTTGTTCAAGGACAAGAGGATCATTGCCAATTCTATTAAGGATCACCTCATCGGACATGTGTCTTCCCTAAAAAAACCTAAAGAGATGTTTAATTCCTTGACCAAGCTATTTGAAGGAAAGAATATAAATCAGAAGATGACCTTGCGAAACCAATTGAAGAATGTGAAGATACAAAATGCAGAGACCATGCAGTCCTATTTTACAAGGGTCTCTCAACTCAAGCAAAAACTTGGAGCTTTGGGAAAAGATGTAGAAAATGGATAAATTGTGATGACCACTTTCAATGGTCTCCCTAGGTCATGGGATTCCTTCATTTAAGGGTTTTGTGCAAGAAGGAAGTTAATCACATTCAATAGGATGCGGGAGGAATGCTCACAAAAAGAAGCTCGACTTGTAGCTCGAGAAGACAAGATGGGAAATGAATACCAGGATCACACAACACACACCAGGAAGAATAACAACAAAAGGGAGCATCCTCATCAAAAGAAGGAAAAAAACCAACACCAGAATCAGAGGGAGAACTTTAGAATATACAGAAAAGATCTATCCAACATTAGATGTTTTACATGTGATGAGAAGGGACATTATTCCAGAGATTGTCCCAGAAATAGAAGTGGCTCCAATAAGAAGAAGACCAACAAGAAAAGGAACCATCCACACACAGTAGAAGATGATGAAACTCCAAGGAAGAGAGCGAGAGAAGAAAGTGAAGATTATTCAAGAGATGAAGAATATGTATTGTAATGAAGGTAACCAGCTACAAGGGTTTATTTAGAACGTTCCTCCTCATAAGGTGAAGCTAGAGATGACTTTTAGTATTACATGAAAGGAGTAGAAGAAGCTACTACAGAGTTGGACTCTGGAAAAAAAATAAAGATCAATAATATATGGAAGAGCCTCTCATCCATTTTCACCATTGGTTATGGTGCACACTATCAGAGACTCCAGTAGTTCTTGTAAGGAAGCAAAGATCAAGAGTGAGCACACTCTAGTAGTTACTGCAAGGAAGAAAAGATCAAGAGGGAGCACACATCGTTAGTTCCTGCAAGGAAGAAAAGATTGAGAGGGATTCCACCCAACAACCAAACATAGATAAGTATTTGAATTGTCATTTATGGTATATCTGATTACTTAAATGATGTTGTTCAGTCATGTACATACTTATGTTCCTAGATTTAGGATGTATTTTATGCATCTTATAAAAGTTGCATTAATGAACAAGATACTACTAATATGCAAGTAATGGGTAAGTGGCCTATGGTATTGTACAACACTCCATTTCTACTTATCTAGATTTAAACCTCTTTGCTGAAATGTTGGGAGTAGTGCACACTCTTAAAAATGTTTTGGTAGAGATCGAAGGCATCTAGAAAGTTACAGGATATGGATGAATGTTGTATTGAAGCATTGGATAAGATAATTGCATGATTGTATGACCTATGTATTTATGCACAACACTTTGTTCTGAAAACTATGAGATTTTTCTAATCATGCAATTGAACTTGACTTGTAGGAAAGAATGTATACCATCACCTACAAGAGAGACTTGTTTCGAAGAACATACAATGAATACTCAACATATATAAAAAAACTACCTATTGAAGATATTGAAGAACCTAAAGTTCCCAGGATCAGAAATACAGTAATCAAAGAAGTGATTCTAGAAGAATATGAAGAACATGAGATGGAAGACCCACA
The DNA here is from genome assembly GCA_027924585.1 of Larix kaempferi. Classification (NCBI taxonomy): domain Eukaryota; kingdom Viridiplantae; phylum Streptophyta; class Pinopsida; order Pinales; family Pinaceae; genus Larix; species Larix kaempferi. The sequence goes on along the minus strand of BSBM01000767.1, from coordinate 31,469,958 downwards.
TGAACCCGTGGATCCACCACGTGAGAATAATTCTCACAATAGGAAACTACCATGGGTACGAGAAGAAATTCAAGATGCATAGAGATATGGTGATCCAGAAGGAATGCATAGAGAAAGAAAGAGACCGAGACCATTCTCCAGTTATGTAGCCCTTCTTTGCAACATCGTTGACAAGGAACCTTCCAACTATGAAGAAGCGACAGAAAGGAAGGAATGGAAAGATTCCATGATCGAGGAGTACCAGTCAATTATGAAGAATGATGTCTGGGATGTGGTCCCAAGACCAGTAGGGAAGTATGTTGTGACTTCCAAGTGGATCTACAAGATCAAGCATGCTGCAGATGGAAGCATAGAGAAACAAAAGGCAAGATTTGTGGCATATAGCTTCTCCTAGAAGGAAGGATAAACTATGAGGAGACATTTGCACCTATATCTAGATACACTTCCATCAGATCAGTACTTTCTCTAGTTGTAGTGATGAAGTGGAAGGTACACCAAAAGGATGTCAATACATCATTCTTGAATGGTGTAGTAGAGGAGGAAGTGTATATGGAGCAGCCACTCGGATCTGAGAGACATGAAAAGGAGACTCATGTGTGCAAATTGAAGAAATCCTTGTATGGATTGAAACAGGCACCCAGGACATGGTATGGCAGGATACACAGCTTCCTGACTAGTTTTCGACTTACCAAGAAGTAAAGCAGATTCCAACCTTTACTACAAGGTTGAGGAAGGGAACCCATTGATACTTCTACTTTATGTAGATGACATGTTTGTGACAACTGAGGATGGGTTGATTGCTGACATGAACAGGAAGATTGCTGTCGATTTAGAGATGAAGGACTTGGGTATGATGCACTACTTTCTAGGCATGGAGGTGTAGCAGAGTGTGGATGGAATATTCCTTGGACAAGGGAAGTATGCAGTAGAGATCCTGAAGCGGTTCAGGATGATGGACTGCAAGTCCATGGACACAACTATGGCATCGAACCTGAAGCTATTGAGTGATGCTTCATTAGATTTGGTTGTTGCCACGATGTATCATCAAGATGATTGGATCCTTGATGTACCTGACAAACATGAGACGATATATTTTATTTGATGTGAACACATTGAGCCAGTTCCTGACGGATCCAAGACATGTTCACTTGATTGCTGCCGAAGCTTATTCTGAGGTACCTGAAGGGTACGGTGGATTATGGGCTCAACCATGATGCAAATTAGAAGATTAACCTAGAGGGTTATGTTGATTTGGATTGTGCAGGAAGTGCCATTGATTAGAAGAGCACTTTGGGGTGCTGCTTCAGTGTGGGATCAGGTGTGATCTCTTGGTTTAGCAAGAAGCAGTCCTGCGTGGCACCAAGTATAGCCGAATCAGAGTATGTCATAGCTTGCTCGGCTAGATATGAGGACATATGGCTAAGGAAGCTACTGTATGATTTATTTGATCTCCAGTTGGATGTTATTTGTATATATTGCGACAACTAGATTTTTGTGAAGTTTTCTGACAACCCTGTGTTCCATGACAAGTTGAATCACATCAAGATCAAGTATCACTATATTAGGGATATGGTGCAGAGAGGAGCAGTAAAGCTCCAATATTTTTCTATAGACGAGCAGATAGACGATGTGTTGACCAAGCCGATGGCCAGAGTGAAGTTCAAGTACTTCATAGGGAAGCTTGGTGTATTCTAGATCGAGGTTTCTTCTAGAGGGATGTGATGATTCTGGAAGATGCAGATGCACAAGAGCCATTCTCACATGGTGGTAGGTGTGTCCTCCCATGGTGTAGATGTAAGGGTTGTCGCCTTTTCTGAATGGTGGTATATTTGTTCTCCCATGTTGGGTGATGTCAGTGTTGTGTGACGTGCATCTGGGTTGTGCTCCATTGACATTGAGATGATTTGGACGTGATGAGATGACAATAGGGTACACAGGTTTTGCAGTAGCATATAATCAGTCCTAGGATGCTCCTTCAGGTTTTGCAGTGGCATATAATCAGTCCTAGGATATCTTACAGGTTTTGCAATGGCATATAATTAGTCTTGGGATGCTCCTTCAGGTTTTGTAGAGGCATATAATCAGTCTTAGGGATCCTGCAGGTTTTGTAGTAGCATATAATCAGTCCTGGGATGCTCCTTCAGGTTTTGCAGTGGCATATAATCAGTTCTAGGAGATCTTGTAGGTTTTGTAGTGGCATATAATCAGTCCTCAGATGCTCCTTCAGGTTTTGCAGAGGCATAGAATCAGTACTGGGAGATCCTACAGGTTTTGCATAGGCATATAATCAGTCCTGGGATTTTCCTTCAGGTTTTGCAGAAGCATATAATCAGTCCTGGGAGATCTTGCAGGTTTTGCAAGAGGCAAATAATAAGTCTTGAGATGTACCTACTTGATGGCTTGCTCGTAGAGATGATGAATACCTACATGGAAGCTAGGCCTACATCCATCATGGAAAAGGGCTGGCTCTGTAGAACTTCCTATGATGAGTAGATTGGATATTGATGGTCGAGATAGAAGCAACAGTGACGATGATGATCCAGTGATGAATACTTGTTCTAATGAACTGTGTCAAGACAATACCTTCCTAGTTAAGAGGGAGTATTAATGTAATTGTAATTTTGGAAGATATTCATTTGTATATTTTATATTGTATTTGTATTTTATTATTGTACCTCCGACAAAGATGTTTATTCCTCTAGTCGGGAGAGTTATTATTGTACTTGAGTCATGTAAATACAATGAGGTTAATCCTCCATTTTATGTTGGGGCATTAGACTCCTGAGTCGAGTCTTTCATGGGTTATTAGACTTTCCTAGAGAAGTTGGCCAAGTCAATTACACTTAGGGGGTGACCTATTTGGGTTTAATTGCAAGTGAGAGCTAAAGTATAAATAGAGAGGGTTATCCTCTCTATTTCATCATTCACTCACTCATCAAGTTCGCATCAATGAGTAGGAGGAAAAGTTCGTGCAAGTGAATAAGAGAGAAGTTGTTGGAGACCATTTCTACTTTTGGGGTTTATTGTATTGTTGCTTATTCTATCTTTGAGGAAGTTGCGGGGTTTTCTCCTTTATGGTTTCCCCAATGAAATTATTTGTGTCTCTTGTCTCTTGCGTTTGAAGTGTTTTGCATGTTATTCTCTTGGATAAGATCCTAGATAATCTTGAATTAAATTTTGAAATTCTAACAGGGGTTGCTCCATGAAAAAATTATATTTGAACTGTAGGGGTTGCAAGTTCTTCCAAAAAGAATGCGCTTAGAAGGATGGTATTGACAAATCAACCTGAGATCATTTTACTTAAGGAGACAATGGGAAATGCATATGCATTTTCACTGTGTCTAAAGAATACACTAAAAGAATTTGAATTCATAGAACATGATGAAAATGGAAACTCTGGTGATGTTGCAATAGGGTGGAATCCAAAAACCATAAAAGATTTAGTAACTTGGGGTTTCCTGTTAGATTTAGGGATGGAGTTATTTTCTTCAAAAATGGGTGAATCTTTCTGCATTCTTAATGTGTATGGTCCTTATGAGGAAAGGGTTCATTTTTGGTATTATGTCTTCAAGAATTCCTTCTTGCGACATCTGAATATAATTCTAGGAGGAGACCTGAACTTTACCTTAGGATCCCATGAAATTTGGGGACAAAGAGCAAGAGTAGGCTCGTTTGTAGAGTAATTTAAAAATAAACTTCGAGAAGGTAGTCTATTGGATATAAATGTGGAAAATATGAAACCTACATGGTCAAATAGAAGAATTTGGGAACACAACATTTCAAAAAGGTTGGACCAATTCTTGGTGGATGAAATATTTTTAGAACAAAACTCAATTATGCGGAAGTGGGTGGATATTAGAGGTGAATCTGATCATGCACCTATTTTCCCGGAATTAAAGGGGGTAAATAACAAACCAACCAACAATTTCACGTTTTGTGAGGCATGAATAAAGGATTAAGATTGTGTGCAGCTAATAAAATCTACCTGGATTCCATACACTCAAGAAGAAGGGGGTCATTAATCCCTACACTTTTCACAAAACATAACATGAACCAAAAAATCAGTGTAGTAGTGGGAAAAGGAAACAAAGATCAAGGATGACTAGATGTTGAGGTGAATTGAAGAAGATATTGGGTCCATACTTGTGTCTGTAGGGGGGATTCAAATCTTGGGAAGCAAAGGAGAGTTTGCTTAGTATTAGGGCCAATAGAAGGAAGATTCTAAAATATAAGGAAGAATTTTGGAGACTTAAGAGCAGATCTATCTCATTGGAAAGTGGAGATGAAAACAAAAATCTTTTCCAGGCTTCTTCCAAAGGAAGAAAAATGCAAAATACTATCTATATTTTACAGGATCAAAACAATGATAAAGTTTATTCCTTTGAAGGTCTAGCCATGATGGGAAAAGAACAATTCTAGAATTTATACAAAGTGAAATAAGGCATTTGAATTGCAGAAGTCATTAGGATGACCAAATTATTCCCAGCTTTTGTAACTCCTGAAGACAATAGAGAACTTATGAAAGAGGTTACAGAATATGAAATTAAAGAGGCGCTTCATAACTTCCAAAAAGGAAAAATTCAAGGCTCTGATGGGTGGACTATTGAATTATTTGTATCCCTTTATAATACCATCGGACCTGATTTGGCGATACTAATTGAGGATTCTAGAAGGAGGGGATTCATGCACCCTCTCCTGAACTCAATGCTCGTTTCTATCATCACAAAGACATTAAATCCATAAACTATGGAATAATTTCATCCTATATACTTATGCAACATTAATTATAAGATGATAGCCAAAATCATTTCCAGGAGTCTTAAAGGGGTCCTCTCAAACAAATCTCAAACGAGCAATTTGGGTTTTTACACAGAAGACAAATTCATGAGGCTACTGGTGTCGCTTGGGAAGTGTTGCACGATATAAAAACAAGGAAATTGAAAGGGGTTGTACTAAAGATTGATTTACAAAAATACTAAGATAGGGTAAGCTGGTTATACATGAGGCTTCTCTTAATGCATTTAGGGTTTGAATACCCTTTTGTCAAATGGGTGATCAGCTGCATTACCACCATATCCTTTGTAGTTCTAATAAATGGAATAGCTTCCCTTTTCTTTCACTCTAAAAGAGGACTCTGTCAAGGATTTCCTCTGTCCCTTCTATTTTTTCTAGTTATTGTAAAAGGCCCACGAGCAGAGCTATTGCTAAGGAGAAAAGAAGAGGCTACTTTGCAGTTATTATTATTTCTCAAATTCTTCGAATAACACATCTTTTATTTGTGGATGATGTGCTAATTTTATTTGATGGATCAATTGGTGACACAGAGAAGTTAGGGGAAATTATTTAGCTATTTATATGAGCTATTGCTATTCATATAAATGCCAGAAAATCGTCCATAGCTACTATCAATAGGGATGAAGAAAAAGTCCACATATATTTAATCTTGTTTTCGTTTGAGAAGAAAATAATGGACATGGGATCATAAGTACCTGAGTTTTATGCTCAAACCAAACAAATATAAGAAAGAAGACTAGAATTGGCTAATTGCAAAATTGGAAAAAAGTATATCACGCTAGATTCATAGGTGGTTATCGAGAGTGAGAAGACTGGTTTTGGTCAAATCTGTCCTAGAAGCAATTCAATATACTAGATGTCATTGGCTTGGATCCCAAAAGGGACTCTGGAGAAGGTAAGAATAATTTTCTCAAAAAAAAATTGTCTTCTAAAAGTGAAAATTTGATAAATCCATGGGTTAACTAGGATAAAATTTCACATCCCAATATCTTGGGTGGTTGGGGGCTAAAAACTATATTCAGATTCTCAAAGTACCTAGAAACAAAGCTAGGTTGGAGTATTATCTCTACTAATAGTCTATGGATTGAGGTGGTGTATCAAAGATATATTTCTCTAGATACAATGAAAGAATGGATCCATAGACCAAACAAGTCCTGACACGTTGTTTCAGTCATTTGGAAAGCCATGTTAAACTCTTTCCACATACTTGAGGAAAAATTAGCATGGAAAATTAGGAACAATATTGAGGTTAGGGTTGGGGATGACCCTTGGCCGTGGTGACAAAATCAACATATCCTTCCACATCCTATCATACAACACTTACATCAACAAAAAATTTCCCACCTCAATCAAATTGTAGACCCTGAGACTTCCACTCTCTTGAACCAAGGATGGAAAAGTGAAATTAGGTTGGGGATTGCAAAGGAAAAACATGAGATGTGGAAATCCTACCTAAATTCTTCGTGTACATCTCATGTGCATATTATAGAAAATACATAAAAGCTTATATGGATGGATTCCCCTCATGGAAAATTCTCTCGAAAGCTAGGATATGCAAATATTTCCACAAAACGTCATAATGGGGTGATGTGGTGGTGGAGGGGTATCTGGAAATGAAAATGTCCTCAGAAATCTAAAATCTCTATGTGGTTCATTCTTGCAAAGAAATTTTCGACTTGCAACAGTTTGATAAAAATAATTGAAAGGTTGGGATGGTGTGAACTTTGTAGGGATGACGAGGAAAGCATCACTCATCTATTTTTAAGGTGTTATATTTTTACACAAGTATGGGGTGAGTGCTTTAGAATGATCGGGTTAACAAATATCTGGGATGGGGAAAACATAGATGAAGCTTGGAAAACATGGCATTCATCTCCATCGATGGAAAATTTCGAAGCATTATCTCTTCTTGTTATTTGGGGTGTTTGGATAGCAAGGAACAAAGCAGTATTTCAAGACTCTCCTTTTGTTCTAGAAGTTGTTGCAACTAGAATCCTAGATATTATTTCATATTTCGCACAACAAAAGGACATCCCTAATCCCATATTTATTCAGGAAGAACAAATATACAAAATTATTCCCTAGAATTTCTTTGATGGGGCTTCTCAAAACAGTCGATGCAGAGGTGGGGAAATCCTTTTTTTTATAGTTCTTTCTTCAAAATACAGATGGGATTAGCAGAAGGGACAAACAATTATGCTAAGCTTATGTTTTTAAAACTATTGTTATGTTATGAAAAAGAAAAGGGATGTACTTCCATACAAATTTTTGGATATTCAAAAAATGTTATAAACTAGAAAAATAGAACAAAAAAATGTCAAAACATTTTTCTTATTGCCTTGGTGGAAGAGATTCTTCATCTTGGAGATAGTCTTCACTCCTTCTCTTGGTGGCATGTTTACAGGGAAAGGAACACCACTGTAGATTCAGTTTCAAAGGAAATAATCTAGCTAAAATTTGGACAATGGAAGATGTCCAATGCACATAATGAATACTTCTATGAATTCTATCATAGGACTTGTGCGGAAGGCTTAAATATAGAAATATGAATCGGTGGAACATAAACCATGAAAATTCCAGTCTTTTTGATAATATCGGACCAATATATGACCATGCATGCAGTCATTAGTCAGTGAGATTGATTACTATTTTGTATGAACATAACATAGATCATCTATATATATGATTCTTCTTCATAGGACATGTCATATAGCATATTAGTCTTGATATCAATGGCTCTAGGGATAAGGACAAAAAATGCATGGACAACATGCATTATGCAAAATGTAATTTTTTTTCATAATAAAATTACACTTTTTTCCTCGAAATATATATATATATATATATCCTCATAGGTAACATAAAATATAGGCTTATGGGGTACATAAAAAAACCTTAAAAATAGATATACAAAAAGGGGCTTGTGGCGCATGCATACCTATGCATATCCATCCCTACTCTACCTATAAGGGGGAGAAGGGTGTGTGCACAAAGTTGGTTCCACTTTTAGTGCCACTTTAGAAATAAAAAACCTATGTCCGAAATGGAAATCCATAACACATATGCGTTATTGTGGCTAGGTTCGGACAAACCCAAGCCCAAAATCGAGGCTAAGCTTATTTAGCCTATATCGCATATGTGATATATCAGACTTGCATTTTGTAAGAGTTACAAATTGCAAGTGCGATATATCAAACTTGCGTTATATCACAAGTGCGATTTGGAATACCAAAACTTTGTTACAACATCTACAAATTGTTTCATTGCGTTTCTTAAGACACCTAACCCAACATAGAAAAGAAAAGAAAGGTTCCTATTGGGATAAAGCAGGTTCCCTAGACACCTAACCCAAGATAGAAAAGAAACAAATGGTTTATACTTTCTCCTAGATCCAGTTTATACACAAGCCAATCCAAGCAAGCATATGCATGAGAAGGGGTAGATGTCCCACATCAGCCCTGAAGGTTATCCTCGATGCTCCTTGTTGATCCAGCTCCTAGCTTGAGGATCCAAGTTGATGAGCCTACAAGTAAAAGGAAAATACAAGCAACTTCCAAGAACAAGTGTATCAAACAAAATATATTCAGTAACAATTAAACAAATACATGCATTCAACATGAGAAGCACTATTTGGGAGAATAGGCCAAGTTCATTTATTAGAAAGCCAAAGGAAACAAGTACATGACATTATTATACCTGATCTTGCACCAACAACATCTCCTCCAAGCTCTCAATTAGAATCCCCTTGAGCACTTTAAGACCATAAGGACCATCTCTCTAAGCTATTTTCCGTGTTGAGAATCATGCAATCATAAGGATGGTATCTCTAAGTGTCGATGTTTTCATTCAAGAATTTGCCTCATTTTATAGGGTAGAGAGGCCAAACTGCTTGGGAGAGAAGGGTGGATTAAGAGAGGATAATTTGGATCCAAGGATATCAAGGATGCCTCTAATAGAAATGATATCATACTCGAAAGATGCAACAAACCTCCCAAAATCATGTCCAAATCAATATCCTAGATACAAGCTCAAATGGTGCAAACATGATTATCGCTCCCCTAATGCATGACATAGAGTGAAAATGTTGTAATTATAACTCCCTAGTAGGCTTGCAAGGAGTGACAAAGTTGTAATTATCCCTCCCTAGTCAAGGAGCAAGGGGTGAAAATCCCTATACATTGGCAAAAATGAAGGTCCAAATGATGGGATTTCGACCTAATAATTATGGATTTGTAGAATTCAATGTGCCCTTGTCTCCCTCGTCCTTGGTCCAAGGAAATCCCCAATCATTTATTCATTCATATATATATGTGTGGAAATAAAAAAAGATAGAGAAACAAAACAATGGTGTTTGGGTTGGTTTCCCATGGCCACATTCCTTGGGGCCAGGCATGGATTCAATGGTCGTGGGCCAACAGGTTGTGGCCATGGTAGCCATAGAAAGAAAAAACCTAGATTTGATTGAAAGAAATTAACCAGTATAACTTTGGGGGCGTTTCAAGAATCGAACATAGATTTAAAAACCTAAGCATAAATATAGAGATATAATTCAATAAAAAATATTTTTTAAGAAATTTATAATGTCATTTAATGTGTCAATTCTTATTTTAATTAACGTTTATCCATAATTAAATCTCATTTCTATGTTCATAATTTAATTTTTAAAATAAACTATAAAAAAATAGAAATACCACTTCGAAGAGTAAATAAGGATTCATAGATTTACAAAACGCAAGTGCGATTTGTAATGCAATATATATATATATATATATATATATATATATATATATATATAAAACAGAGGCCCGTGGCTTCATTTTCCCAATTTACACAGTCAAGGCCGGCAATATCGAGAACGCGATAAAATCCAATGTCGATTTTCATTTGAGAGAAGGAGGAGGCAAGCCAATTCACAATTCGAATAAAATGGAAGGTAGGTGGCCCTTTATGACCAATACCTTTTGAAATTTTTGTTATTGTGTTTGTTAATTTACTAGTTTTTTATTTTTTTTAAACCAATTTAATAAAATTTGTTACATGTATTAAAAAACAAACAATGAAATTTATTATTAAATTTTGAATTTGTTGTTTTAATCTTAACAAAGAAGACAAACCCAAACCCAAACCAAAATCCAGACACAAACCCAAAGACTAAGGAGGAACACGACCGTAATTCAGAGATTCTGGCTCGTTTGGGTTCATTGAGGTGCCTTAGCTCACTGTTTAGAGGGGGGACCACTTAAGACAATCATTAGCTGAGGCACTAGACTCCATAACAAATACAATTGCCAATTCCTAGGGAGCACTGTACAACATTAGCTCGTACAGAGATTCCCAGAGGCAATACTATTCCACTAGGTTGAGCTACAGAGATGTGAAAAAACTAAAGATAACCAAAGACCAATTGTTTTCATTATTTCGGGACCCTAGCACCGGATTGGTTCCACCATTTGATCACACATTTCCACAGATTGGTGCATGGAACCAAATATTAAAGGCAATTGGATGGATCGTTGGTACATGGTCTTCAATGAAGATCCTCCCGGTAATAGAGACATCCCATTTTATTTCCTTAGGAAGTTGTATGCAAAATTTATCTTGGGGAAACATGTGAACTATTTTGACATTCTAGAGTTCTAGGATGTAGGTCATGGGATGCCCCAAGATAGGGAAGGGGCTACGACTGAACCTAACCATGTGCAACGCCCTCCATGCATACCAAACCCCCCTCGGGTATATCCACATGCCGGTCCAGTTATTGAAGATACACAACATGCCTTATTCGATTTGGCTGATACATTGCTTCGACATGGGACTATCGTCGAAGGCAATGTAGGCCAAGGGGTTGGCACTTCCAAGGCTGGCCCATATGGGGTTGGACCATCTCACAGTGAGGATCCACTTTTTAGGTCCCCAGACCAAACTATAGCTACACATCGCACCGGTGACACAGAGTTTTCAAAGCATCGGGTTATTCCACACCCCTGCACATCGTGTCGAAGCATATGCTATGGGTCTGCTTCACAGTTTCGGGGCGATGGATTACTCCGATAAGGAAGTAAAATTCATTCTTTACATAGTATATATTTTGTTTTATATCACAGTTTTCAATTGTTTCGTAATTTATTTCTATTTAAATAATTTTTAGACACTTTACATGAACAAATATACAGTTGGTGTCCAATGACACCCCATATTCACATAATCCGGTCGTTGATGCTGATGTCATTGATGCAATGGTCAATGCTGCATATGATTTTGGTGCTTCACCATTAGCTGTACGAACTTTACTTTTTAATTTGTCATCGATTGATTTACATATTTATAACTTAGAGATTGCAACATTCAATACATCTTAAACTCGATACAATATGTTTTCTGCAGTGTGGGCACGATGAGTTTGTGGAATCTCAGGTCGGTCCCTCCCATGTAGAGGAAGATTCCCAAAATCAAGTTTTTTTTAATTATGTTTTTAATGATTTGAAACATGTATGTATTTAATTATTAGAAATTTTCTAATTGTATCCTTATGTTTTGTTACGTATCATGGTTACCATGCTATGTTTCACTGTCTATTTAGGCCAACATCATTTAGTCCACCCACCGGTGACCCTCTTCCCCCCACTAGGTATGTGTACATGTCTCACTTTCTTTGAAAAAGTCATTTTCCATACATGTATATATACAGTCTTGTTCTCTTTGTAGTTGCTGACATTGTCATATATGTTACTTTATTCAGGCATCTAGTGATGCAGTGGTGCTTGAAGAGCACCAAATCGATGTTGTTGGTGACCCACCTACCCCCCCTAGGTATGTGTATGTCTCTCTTTCTTTGAAAATGTCATTGTACGTCCATGTAGTATATACAGTCTCATTTTCTTTGTATTTGCTGACATTGATCCATATGTTACTTTATGCAGGCATCTAGTGATGCAATGGTGCTTGAGAGAGGGTGTGTGGATGTGTGTGAGAGAGACAAAGGGGGGAAGGTTGGTTATACAGGGAGAGGGGGTGTGGTTTTTCAAGACCAAGAGTTGTGTAAGTTTGTTTGAGGGGGGAGTGGTGAGATTATAAAGGAGGCGGAATTTAGGCAGAGAGGGGGAGAGAGAGAGAGAGGAAGGAAAAGGGGAGAGAGAGAGGGTTGAGGAACGGTTATAGAGGCAGAGAGATAGTGATGGAGAGAGGGTGTGTGGATGTGTGTGAGAGAGATAAAGGGGGGAAGGTTGGTTATACAGTGAGAGGGGGTGTGATTTTTCAAGACCAAGAGGTGTGTAAGTTTGTTCGAGGGGGAGTGGCCCGATAAGGAAAGAGGGGGATTTAGACAGAGAGGGGGAGAGAGGAAGAGAGAGAAGAAATTATGGGGGGAGAGAGAAGGTGGTGGAGAGAGGAGGTAGGGAGAGAGGAGGTAGGGAGAGAATGTGAGGTATGGAGTGAGTGAGAGGATCGAACACATGGAGGTAGAAGGATAGGGAGGGAGGGGAGAAGCAAGAAGGGAGAGAGAGGAAAAGTAGAGAGAGGGAAGGGGGAGAGAGGGAAGGGGGAGAGAGGGAGGGCCGAGGGATGGTTATAGAGGTAGAGGGGTGGTTAAGGACGGAAATAACGATGGTTAGATAAAGAGGGATGGTGATATTTTTCTTTTAGATGGGGTTTCTCCCAAAGCCTATCCATTTACTTGGTAAAGTATTTTTTACTCTCCTACCAAGCTACTAAAGATAAAATGCCAATGCAATATGAATTGCACATGCGAAATGAATCGCATATGCGATATGAACAAGGAAAAAACGCATATGCATTGTTTTAAAATTAAAAAACTTGGCGTGAACAAGGCTTGGGATGATGTTCGGAAATAGCTTCAGACTACCGAACCTATTAGCTAGAACAAAAATACCAGGCCCATTGCCTATATTTTAGAACTCTATCAATATGCTCAGTTTCAATGGCATGTTTTGCTATGAAAAACTCAATATTTTTTTATGAAAATATAGAATATTGTAGAGTACGATCTAACGATTCTAAATATGTAATTTTTTCATAAAAATTTATGTTTTATTTATTTATTATTAATTTTCTAAATGACACACGTCTGTTTTCGAAAATACATACATCGAGTGGCTTTTATATAACTTTTGATTTCCTTCACCATTTCCCAAGAAAACTATATGGTGCACTAGACAAGACTGAGCTCTACGATTGTATATATAGAAATCAATGATTTCATTAAATTTTTCCCCTAAAGTGTTGCACCTACACATAACGTTTTCATTTCAAGGTTTTCTGACTTCAATAATTAATAATAAAACAAATAATTCATGAAATGTTTTGAAAAAATAGTGTTGCACTAGGTCCATATTTCTTTTATATGTCTGCCACATTTTATCCAAAATTGACATCATTTACCTCAATAAGTGTTGCACCCACACAAACATATATGTTATGATGTGCCACAAATTTGAAAACCCAATTTAACGGAAACTAATTTTATGATCATTTACACAATTTTTTTATCGATAAATGTTATATATTATGAAATCTGATTCAATTACATATCTTTTGTCTTTTTACTTCATCTTCAAATCCATTACAGAAGTACCCCTAATTGTCACCTACAGTGAGAGGTTCCAGGTTTTTTTAGTATTATGTGGCATCTAAAGTGTCTTTAAATGATTCCATGATTGTGCATCAGCCCAGTATCTATCAAATCCAAGGGAACCATTTCCTATGGAATCACCATCTCCTCTATTACTAGTGGTGGTGGTGGAAACCTTGTTGTTAAATCTACTACTACAGGTTAGGGTACCACTCCTTCTCTTGTAGGAATTTCTACTCACCCTTGGATAACCCTCATATGATGGCTTTCTCCAACTGCAAATGTTTTATGAAAGAGAATGTGCCACCCAGTTCTGACACCCTCTGACATGTGGAGGCATTCTCCATCATCTGGTCATCCATTTTGGCCCATTAATTCTCATCCACGCCCTTAAGGATGATCACAAAAATGTCACTCAAGATTAACATACTTAACATTAGGGTCACCCCCTGCTAGGGATCCCACACTAACACCTTGAACCCCTTCCCCCTCCCAGGGTAATGTATCATGATGTTAGCATTGCAGATGTCGAGCTCATCGAGTATAAGTTGTTGCAGCAACCAACACGGCTCCAACTAGAGGACAGTGAAGTCCCATATCTATAGCTAGTGAACAACATCAAATAATTAGTATCTCACATGTATATGATAGCTGAATTATGCATGAAATCACAAAAGATCAAGGTAAGAGAATTTTATTATAAGAGTTACTTACCCATTAGTCCCAAATGATCACAAGGAGCACATGGAGGGATATCAGGATCTCCTCAAAAGCCTATCCTTACTAAGATTAATGCTCTATGGGGCCTGTATTCTATATCCACATGGATAGGTAGTTTATGTTGAATAATTAACCCACCTAACCACCACCATCATGGGGATTCACCATGCCCCAAAATACCACATGAGTCTCCCTCATATTCCAAATAAGAACAATGATGGATAGCTCAGTGATAAGAATCACTCAAAGAAAAAGGATCATTAGATCAAGCCATAATGAAACTAGCCATGACCCTCCAAACATCACCTGAATAACTAAACATGCATGTTGACAACCAATATTTTTCCCCAAAAAACCTCTAGCCTAACACTCAAGAACTTATCCATAAGGAGAATCTATCCTCCATAAATCTAGTGGCTAGACATATCCCCCATCACACTAACTAGTATGGTCTCCACCATGTGCATTTTTAGATACGATATATGTGAAATAAGGATGCCTCCATCCTTAGTTTCATTAGAGTTTCCCCCATAGTACTTAGCAATCAATTAGTTGAGGATCTATATCCCACTCAGTGATGGATGGGTCTCCTCTTGGAACCCCTATTTTGATAGACATGTTAGAAATTAAATTTCAAAATGGTTGAGAGTGATCCTATCGCTTTCCACAACAAATAAATCTAGTTGGGGACTCCATAATCCTATCAAATATTGTAGGATATGATCATGAATCGTCATCATAGGATAGTTCCAATACTTTAGCAACCCTAGTTCTCAGAGGTGTTGTTGAACATGTGGTTTCTAGGACAAATCATCATGTAGGGCATTGGAATGACACTCTCCCCCACTCAATAGTGATGTCCACAATATGTCATGTAGAACCAATCAATCAAAATATGAGTTAGTATCCCATAATTAACTTATTTAATATAAAAAGCAAGCAAAACAACAACTGCATGTTTTATTTTCAAACAATCACGTGGCCCATAAGATGCACAACTTGCATAGGTATAACATTACAAAAAAATCACTATCATCTGAGTATCTTGACCCAGGTCCACACAATTAAATTGGGTAGGGATTACACCAATAGGATACACTACCATGCAATATTTATAAATAAATGGTGCATGGATAAACAATGTGGCCATAAACACCCAGCTTCCATATGGGCCCGACTCTCTCCAATAGAAGGTTGTACATATTTATCGAGTAAGAGCTCTACAACACAACTACACTATGTATGACTGTTGGCATATATAGTCATGTGTATTCACTATGCGAGGGCATGACTGCACATCTCACATGGTTCATGGCTATTCAAGGAACCATCACATTGTTCTACATAGAAAATACTTCAAGACCTAAATTTCTGCATTGAAAACACTTGTGGGATTCCATAAGAATTCTAAGGGACCTTAAAAAAATGGACAAAAATGAATAGTAGGTAAAGGTTTATTACCTGGAACTTGTTGATAAAAAGATCATCGATCTAACTGCAGAGAATTCTCAAAAGTAGGTTTTGACAATTACAACTTGAATGGTAAAAATGATTTTTAAAACATGGCCCCACCCATATTTATATCCATTTGGATCAAACTTCAACCAACTCATTTAAGAGATACATGGATCCATTTGAAAAACATCAAGCACACCACATGAAGGATCATGAGCTCTTCATCATGGTACCATGAATTTCATTCCGCGCAAAACTTCATCGGAACCCTTTTTTTTTACCATTTCCTCTGGTATGCCCACCCATTTTTGTACCATTTGCAACATTGAAATGGCCTCTCATCCCCACCATGATCAATAGACCATTTGCATTCATCTTCATCTAATCAACCCTTGAAAAGACCCACAATGGGGCCCTACCATGATTATAACACCATTGACACCTAGGCATCATTGCAATATTTCTCTACATGACATTTACTCATTAGGACCCCCTCTTCTTGTTTGTAACAATTCATATCATTCTTTTATTCATTTGTAAAAGGAGGTTCCCCGACAAACTCAAAAAGAGGGAACGCTTTTAGTTATCATTAATTAATCTTTAGGAAGCAACATCCTTGGTCTCCCTTGATCAACATAGTTACCTTGTGTCATTACTATCCATCTATCAACGCTTTCATCATTATCTCTTTCACCCTATTACACGATCCACTTTTCACTCATCCCAATCTGACATTACCATTTGGATGGATAGTTTACAATATATTTAGTCCATTGTCCCTTTCTAACATTGATTCACCCTACACAATTGGATGAAGTTTTCCACCTAGAATTAGTTTCCCATTTGTAGTATGATCAAGCGAATTCATCATCCTTAGACTTACCACCTTGTCTCATCTCGATTCTGTCATCATACAAATTGGTTATAGTATGTTATTGATCCTCATCAACAAGATAAGCATCTTGCCATTTTTCCTTAGATCTCATAGACTTCGACAAAATCCACTCATAGAGTTACAATAGTATTAATTGTACCTTGGTTACCTCTCCTCTAAATAGGGTTATCTTCCGAATGAGTGAGGAGTGTCATCGTTTCTCCTTGTCTTTGTAGTCTCCCCTATTCTCAACATCAAATCCTTTCTCTCATTAAGGGGATTCATACATTCTAACAAATTTATCATTCCCAACTATGAATGGATACTTTCAAATATGATACTATAAGTTTCCCACTCGATTCCTTTATCCCACCTTAACTATTTTCTCGACATCATCAACAGTTTACCCCTCCCTCGGGTTACTATGCAAAGAGTCCCCAAGAAATTTGGAACTCATTGGCAAACAATTTGTACTCCAAGCACATCTCTCACAAGAATAGGAATGCATACCTTGTTTGTATAAAACCATTTTTTATGTTTCATCTATCATTATAGTGCTTCAGTAGTTATCACCAACACTCCCCCATGAGATACCTTTATACTCCCAACAATTTCTTGCTTTCTCTCATAGTAATGAAATATCAAAATGAGGGAAATAAACAATGATGTATTTTGGCTATATGGATCCCTCTCATGGTCCCTCCTAACCTCACACATTAAGGGGCATCTATTAATGTGAAAATCCTCACAGCAGATCTAATAGATGATGTATACCTCACAAGAGTAATTATGATTAAGCAGGAAAATAGAAGAAGAGTGATTAATACAGTATAATGAGCAACATAATAATATGGTACAGTAGAACTCAGATAGAAGCAATAATACTTCACACACACTAACTAATTAATCATAGTATGGACAAATAAATAGTACAATGGTAGAGAGGATTCGAATGCCTAAGGTGGAAATTCAAATTAGCCTCTCAGAGTGATCATAAGATCAATAGAGTGTCATCGGAGCACAATTAGGTGTCCTCATGATCATCGGAGCACAACTGGAAGTCTTCATCATCATCAGTGGAGCCATCAATGCTCAAGTAACTGTCAACCATTAGTCAAACTAACTCTGGTAGGTGTAACTGAGTGTAACTCAATGTAACTAAGTGTAACTGAGTGTAATTGAGTGTAACTAAGTGTAACTGAGTGTAACTGAGTGTAACTCAATGTAACTAAGTGTAATTGAGTGTAACTAACTGTAACTGACTGTAACTGGCTGTAACTGAGTATAACTAAGTGTAACTGAGTGACAACTGGACTGGTAGGTGAAGAAGGGCGAGTTGCTCCCTAAAATCAAGGAAGAAGGGTGCATTAAGCAACTGGAGGGCTAAAACTGAATAGTGAGAATCTCCTGGGGGCTTGCTAACTGAGGGCTAGGTGCTAGACTGATGACTGGGATGCATGCAAAATGCATGTAAACCCTAAAGGTGCATGCATGACTAAAAATGTAAAGGATCAAAATACTGGTGGGACTAGGATGGAGTATAGGAATATCCTAACACCCCCCCTTAATCCATCCTGGGATTTGGTAACTAAGACCTAAGGTCACCCAATACAATGAATAATAACAATCAATAAACCAAGGAAGTGGGAAAATTTCATGGGAAACATACCCCCTCCTCAAAAAATAGACTATAAGGCACACATAAAAAATAAATGCTCCAAACTCAAGCATGTGTGATGCTTGGTCATATGTCTGGAGGTATCTTCTTCTTGGGAAGAAGTGGATCATGCTCAAAAAGCATGTGCTTGTACTTTCTCTTCAGATCGAATGTGATGAGAACAAATCCAATAGTATGAGAATGTTCTTTGAACCTGTGATTCGAATCAGCTGAGGTAGGATCAAATCTGTGAAAGTGCATATAGTCTTTTGTCTTCTCCTTCGAACCACCATGGGTGAGATTATGCCAAAAATAACTATTACATGTTTGCTTGAAATCAAAATCAAATTTAAGACTTTCAAAATAGTTTCTTGAGATCTCCTTTGAACCAGCAAGGGTGAGATCAAAACTATCATATGCATGAGAAATTATCCCAAGCAGTAATTGCTTAGAACCCAAATTAGATACAAGACTTGAATCATGGTTTCTTGAGATCTCCTTTCAACCATGAGAGGTGAGATCAAAACCAGTAAATGCATGAGAATTTATCCCAAGCGAATGGAAATGGCCATAATCTTCAATAACCTTCTGAAAGCATGAATTTATGATCATATAGTAGTATAAAAGAGGAGATAGCTAGAGAGGAGCAAATGCATTACCTTCAGTAGATGTTTTGACCTCTGAAATAATCATGTGATCATGATGCAAACCAACAAAGTCTGGTGCAAGAGAGGATTTAGGACCTTCTACAATATATAGAGTGTGAGCTGGCACAGAAAGAGAAGAAAGTTTGAGCATGAGTGGAGAATCTGCAAGTTCTTTGTCAACAACTTCAATATGAGATGATACTGGTTCATGATCTGAGAGACCATCAAGGGG
The DNA here is from genome assembly GCA_027924585.1 of Larix kaempferi. Lineage (NCBI taxonomy): Eukaryota > Viridiplantae > Streptophyta > Pinopsida > Pinales > Pinaceae > Larix > Larix kaempferi. The sequence goes on along the minus strand of BSBM01000767.1, from coordinate 31,450,992 downwards.
AGCGAATGCATCACTTTCCTTGCTCTCGAAGGGTTTTGGACCAATTCCTTCATTCTGTAGGCCAAATATTTCATCTAGGTAAGCCGATAGCTCTTTTGGAGTCCATGAAATATCATGGAGGTCATATAACATGCATCGAGGCATAGCATACATCATGACTGCACAAGCTTTTTCACCTTTATCTAACCAGTCACTCTCTTCATCATAGGATTCGAACTCTCTTTCAAAATAACAATCAAAGAGATCATGGCTCTTTAAATGTGCTATTATTTGTGGTTTCCATTCATCATAGTTGAAAGGAGAAAGAGGAGTAATTCCTGATGAATACATAGAAGCTATAGAGGACCTGCAAAAACAATATAGAATAACTGCAACTGCTACTGCTGCAAAGATGCAGAAACTGTTGCAACTGCTGCACTCAAAATCTTGGTAATAACCTGCAAATAACTCTCAAGAATGGAGATAAACAATACTCTCAACATGCTCTAATACCATGTGAAAATCCTCACAGCAGATATAAGAGATGATGTATACCTCACAAGAGTAATTATGATTAAGTAGGAAAATAAAAGAAGAGTGATTAATACAATATAATGAGCAACAGAATAATATGGTACAGTAGAACTCAGATAGAAGCAATAATACTTCACACACACTGATTAATTAATCACAATATGGACAAATAAATAGTACAATGGTAGAGAGGATTCGAATGCCTAAGGTGGCAATTCGAATTAGCCTCTCAGAGTGATCATAAGATTAATAGAGTGTCATCGGAGCACAACTAGGTGTCCTCATGATCATCGGAGCGCAATTGGAAGTCTTCATCATCATCAGTGGAGTCATCAATGCTCAAGTAACTATCAACCATCAGTCAAACTAACTCTGGTAGGTGTAACTGAGTGTAACTCAATGTAACTAAGCGTAACTAAGTGTAACTGACTGTAACTGAGTGTAACTGAGTGTAACTCAATGTAACTAAGTGTAACTGAGTGTAACTAACCGGAACTGAGTGTAACTGAGTGTAACTGAGTGTAACTGAGTGTAACTAAGTGTAACTGAGTGACAACTGGACTGGTAGGTGAAGAAGGGCGAGTTGCTCCCTAAAATCAAGGAAGAAGGGCGCATTAAGCAACTGGAGGGCTAAAACTGAATAGTGAGAAGGTCCTGGGGGCTGGCTAACTGAGGGCTAGGTGCTGGACTGATGATTGGGTTGCATGCAAAATGCATGCAAACCCTGAAGGTGCATGCATGACTAAAAATGTAAAGGATCAAAATACTGGTGGGACTAGGATGGAGTATAGGAATATTCTAACAATTAACACCTAATGTTTTCACACATGTGATATTTATTTTGACAATTATTACAAGAGTATATCATTAACATATAACATGCAACTCATAATACTTCTTCATCAACAAAATTAACATATGAAACAAATAAATGAATGTGTAAATCACACTTTAGGACAACTATGCAGGTTTACCAGAAGCAAACCATGCAATGAGTGGGTTTATCAGAGGAAACCGATAAGATATTGCATGGAAAATCTCTCAATACCCACACAATCATGCCAACACATGGACCATTAAACTCCACTGTGAATTCAAATCTTTTCAACCACATTTTTTCCCCAAGAAATTTAAATTGGCCTTCTTCACATGCTTGGGAATTCAATAGCCCCACACTTGTACCTTGAAGTCACTCATTAAAGGGAATATTCACATCCATAACTAGTTGCTTGTGGACAACCATTTGGCCTATAAATGGAATCCATGAGAATTAATTTCATAAGGAGAAATCAAGATAAAATTTATGCTGCAAGAATTAGTTTGAGAGAGTCATCTTTCATCCTCATTCTTAAAATCAATTGGCATTCCAAGCTGAATTAGATTCTTCCTCAAGAAGCAAGCTTTTTCCCTTCATCATTCCAACTTGGTAAGTAAGAAAGTTGAGAGAGATCAAAGGAATGTCCCAAAGGAAGTGTTGGTTGTCATTTGCAAGGAACATTCTCCTAGGTGACACCATTGTTTTCAATATTTTCCATTCACCATAAACATTTGGTTGAGGCTCATATCCTTGTTGTGTTTTATGTCATTTATACAAGTTTTATCTTCCAAGTAGTCATTATATGTGTTGTTGTTTCTTTAATCAATGAAACATTGTTTATTGGACTTAATAACAACCCACTTAACCTATTACCTTACCCATAACCCACAAGGAATGGTTTTCTTTGCAGGTCACTATCTCAACCCAAAAATAAAAACTAAGTATAAAAATCCAAAAGCATCGGTTCCTTACATTGTATGAGTACATTTGCAATAGCCATCATGTGAACAGAGTCCAAATTATAACTCATCATCACCCATGGGTTATATTTAGTGATATATTCTCATGAGAAAGTTTTTCATATTGGTAGGTAGAGGTCATTAGATTATGAGCAACATTATAATATTGGTAGGTTATATAAGAGGTGGTCAATCAATTGATTATATTATCTGTTTTCATAGTGTTAGACATAAATCGTTAAATCATGATTAACATTATAGTATTAGTAAATTTTAAGAGAAACTAATACTAAAATTGTTAATATAAAGTTACAAATTACATGCATCAATAACCCACCATATAACATAATGAGTTGGAGTTTAGTTGTAAATAAAATGGACAACTCAAAAACTCTATTTCACAGTCTTTCCCTCATCTCACCCTTGTACAAAGTCTCCTATTTTGCAATGGTTTCTCAAAAATCAAATGCAAGAGAAGTGTAACAAATGATATGCGAGTTAGATTAAATTATTGTAATAAAAATGCATAAACGGAGGATGGATAGTTTAGCCATGACACAACTTAGAGAAATAAAAAAAAATTAATGGGAATTTGTTGTCATAAACTTCAATGGAATCGCATTCCCATTACTCTTATTAAACAATAGTTAACACTTGCCATGCACTCAATAACATGGGAAATGACATTAATGCTCCTAAACACTTCGGCCACATTGCTTTCCCTTACCTTGTTGCCTCTTTAGGGACCATGACTCCTCGTTTCCTTCTCATTCATTAGGATACCTTAGATTGCGTAAATACATTATGGTTTCCTATAGATTGTGCTATTATCTAAATCTAAAAAAAAGAACAAGTAATTTTAGGTTAAACATAAAATGTAAACAACTAAATAAAAAAGAGTAGCTATGTTTTTTAATCCATTTGCACTTAAAATTTTGATCCTAAGAGATCAAACAATTGAGTAGAAAATAGATATTAATTGTAAAGAGGAATCTAACTATACAATTTTAAAATGTAGTTTATTTATATTTTAATCATTGCAGAAAATGATACATATTAATTTTTTAGCTTATTATTTTAAAATTTATTTTAAATATTCAAAATCCTTTAAAATTTCATTTTATTAATAAAACTATCATAAAAATTACAATAAAATATTTTTAATAATAAATCATTTTCACTCAAACATTTTTTAATATTTCAAAGTTATATCTTTCTTCATTATTATTTTTTAATTAATATTTATGCCGTCGAGTTTGGATTATCTAGTTGTTTCCATATTGTTTTCTTAACGTTTTGAACCCATGCCACTATCCATCAGTATGTTATTTTTCATAACTATAAAATAAGTAGAATTACATTTTAGTGAAGAAAAATTTATTTTTGATAAATATAAAATAAGTAGTAAATTTTTTCATAAATAAAAAATATGTAGTTTTACATTATCGTTAAGAAAAAAGTTATTTTTTATAAATATAAAACTAGAAATTACCTTTAAGTTTGCAAGGGAAGTTGTAAGAATACGATATATTAAAATGTAATTTTTTTAATACGAATTTGAACATAATTAATGAGTAGCAAGGTGGATTTGGATTTGAATTTTACAACAAATATTTATTTTCATTTGGATTTGAAATTAAATTATGACCTCTTTCCCATCATGAAATTCTTCCAACCGTATGGATTTTAAATGAAACAATTACATTCATCCCATTAGGTTGATATAAAAATATCCTTCATACCTTATAATTTGCACTATTGTTGATACAAAGATATCCTTCATACCTTATAATTTGCACTATTGTTGTTAATATGAATCACAATCTAATAAAAAAAATTCATTCGCTATCCTTTCATTCCAAAAATTTCAAATACAAAGATTTCAGGTCATGTCTAAAACATCAATACCTAAAGATACTTAAGTAGATAAAAATCATTACAATGATTTCCGAATTATCTTTTAGCATTTGCAATGCATTCTGATTGAATCGATCATCCCTTTATTCAACTTTTGCATTGATATGTGTGAAATTCCCTATGTCATTTCTATGTTATACTCTTTTAATAATCAAAATTCATCTCATGTTTATGATTGCAATGTAAACATGTCTCTTCCAGAAGGCGAAGGAAGGATTGTCCACTAGTCACATTCATACATATGATGAGATAATATATGATAAGATACTATGTTTTGATTGATTTATTAGGGAAAAAAATCATAATCCATGACATTACAGTGTGTGAGCAATCCCATGATTGAGAGTTCAATACATGTACGTAACCTTAATTAAAAAAATAAAAGCTGAGAACATGCGAGTAATGGTTGGATTAATGGTAATGTTTACTATTAATCCATGATCTAAAATGAATATTATATCAATGCCTCATGGTATTGTATATAATTTATTTTTGGAATCCATGTAGTTTATTATTTTGAAAAGAGGCATTTTTTTTCTTTTTAAGATGGGAATGTGATTAGAATGAGAATAGAATTATTGTTTTATGGGTATAAGTAATAAATTTTAAATGTGTAAATTTTCAATATTGTTATGTTTGTTAATGGATATTTAGAATATTAACCGATCAATAAAATTATCATTGATTTTTTGGTTTCCTTTCTACCAATTAACTATTCAAATTTTAATCATTTAAAATAAATATCATTTTTGTATGTTGTATTGTATTGTAATGTAGAAAGTATATTAACATTTTTTGATATAAGGCTATATAAAACCATGTAATGATGTAACATATATTTTTATAAAAAAGGTATTGTAGTTAATCTTAGACATGAATATAAGAGTATTGTATGAGGACGATGTTGTGATTGATTTTTTTTTTAATTTTAGACATTATATTTGATAATGTTCAAATTCATATACAAAAAATAAATTTAATAAATCGTATTTTCTCACCGTTTCCCTTTCTAAGGTTAGGGGAAATTGTTACTTATACTTATATCCATATTAGGTAGTGAAAATTAAATGTAATTAACCTCCCATCCACTTATGAAAACACATGAATGAGATTATATATTGAAATACAAGATGATGTTGCAATAAAACATTTAAACCTAACATTCATCAATATTTATTCTTACACAACCTACTTTACCCTCCTACTTCTTGGATAATCTAATTGATCCTTCATTACTCATAGTTCCCAATATTCCCCCTCCTGGTGGTTAAGTAATCATGCTTGTCATGGAATGAGTCCTTGTTCTAAGAATAGTCCTTATATGCCTCATGGGATGATACAATAACTCATCACATGGGTTATTATATAAGGCATTGAAAATCACAACATTACTCTAAGGCTCTACTTGAGTTTCGACATTTGTAAGGCTTGTAGCCCTCAACTATTTAGATGGTTTTTTGGCCTCAAATAGTAAACGAAGGTCTAGATTAGTTGGTATAGATTTGGTGGACGTACTTTTCCATTCTGGAACTATATTTATAAGTTATTATTAGCATGGGTATAGGATCCCATAAGGCACTCATAATCTCTTGTTTCCTTTCCTGATATGTATAAAATTAACCGTTCTCACAATACACAACATATATGTAAATATTTATTCATCATTAAAATCACACAATCTATACATTAATCATTAAATTCCTTCAATATCACTTATTCTAGTTGCATGTTTTTATTGAAGAATTCATTTGATCATTATGTCACATTTCATATTTTAGTTTATATTGTTATTCATAATTCAATGATATACATACTCATTTATTTGACATTCTATCATCTATTTGAATAGCCAAATATCTAGTTAAGTATATTGCAATCAATATTAACAGATAACCAATTGTATAAGACATGAATTACATGCCAATAATATCATCATAAAGAAAAAATGCATATCATAAAAAGGTACCCAAGCCATCATAGCTCATATATCACCAGCATAGATCCATGTTAAAACGATATCTACTAAGCATCGAGAGGGATCCAATTTAGTGAGGTGTAATTTTTTTTTTTATCTTAATTTTTTTATACATTAAGAAAAAATTTACCTCTCAAGAAATTGGATCCCTCTCTCTAATTTTTTTTTATTATGAGTCAACATGAAAATTTTTAATTACTTTTTACTTTTGACAAGTTATGAGTTGGCATGAAAATTTTTAATTACTTTTTATTTTTGATAACTTATGAGCTGATATGGGAAAGATACCTAATGTAACATGGATAATGTGAAAAACATGACAAATGTGACAACATGTCCCACATACTGGGTTGTAAGAACATCGTTACTCTCAGTGCAATAAAAGTATAAAAGTCAAATATTATCTAAGAAGAAACATATATAAACACACATAGTTTAGAAAAATAACATGTATAATGATCTAGGTGGATACTCATAGCCACCAACTTATTCCATTTATTTAGAGTGGTTTCACATCTTAGTATTTTTACTTCAATTTTTTAAGTCCTGAACTTTCACACGTTTTTTAGGCATTTCCATTGTGTTTTTGGCAATGAAAATAGGACACTAAGTCTTTGATTGCATGGCTTACCAAACTCATAAATCACAAGTTAATCTTTAAATGGTCCTAATACTACCCTAAATAGAGTTTGTATGAAAAATATTCTCCTTTGATAATTTGACATATCAACTAACCTTGTTCTGACCTATATTCCCTTTTCCACGTCATTTCCTAGGGTTAGGGTTTTGGATATTTATGGCGTTTTCATCCTAGGTAATCACACTTTGTATGAAAAGGAAATTTTATCCACTTGTAATGTCTACTTGTGAGTAAATTTCATTGACACATATCTCTTCAGAGATAAGCTACTACGATTCTGGATAGTTTGTATTGCTCTGTAGTTTATAGTCTTTTTCCATTTTCCATTTCATTCATTAATAGAATTTGATTTTTACTCTACTAATGTGCTTTCTACAATATATTTGTGCATGTGTTTCCATTTTATGTTTCTTTCTTCATTCCATTCCCTAAATAATTCAGATTGGTGGTATTAGACTATTCTTATCTTTATTTCTTTTTGGTACTTGTCTCTGACGAGATCCATATAGTAGGAGTTTGGGGTTGCAAATCAATCAGAACATAATCATGATCAAGGTATACTTAAATCACATAAAGAAGGAAAAATAAAGGATATCCAACCTTACGATAACTAGTACAAGCTATAGGGGAATAAGGGTAATGGGAAGTTGAAGAAGGACACATAAAAGTGGTGCTAGTTCCATAAAATCGCTTGGAACAATATTGATAATTATCAATTGAATTAGTCATTGCATGCTGATATGAAAGCCTCCAAGTCAAGACCTATCTTGGATTCTGACTTAAAACGAGATAAAGAAACTAATGCTAACATCGCAATCACAAATATCTAACTAGAGGAACTAGAGGATATGGAGCAAGGTGAGACCCCCTTCCATTCACATATGTGGGTAAAGGGGACTCTACTATATTTAATTATTGACAATGGTATCCAAAAGAACTTGAAGTTGTCCCACTTAAATTTTGTGATGTTATTTTATCCAAAACCCTAATGATATGTGGAAATTCCATGATATTTATGATTCTAGCACCCATAGCATCATTATTACATTGGAATATTAGTTCCACACAATACCAGAGGTAGTTCTAACAACCTCAATTTATTTGATCTCAAGAAAATAATGTAGGAAGGTGCTCTCTCAGATGGAAAATTTGTTCTCTTCATGATTATGTCAAAATTTGAATGAAATATCACTATAACCACTATAACCTCTGCACTTGATCTTTGCACATAGTAGAAGATAGTGCAAAATATAGTGGAAGAATACAAAGATATCTTCACTTCACTTTCCAAGTTTCCCCTACAAAATTAGGTGAAGCATTCAATTGATTTGATACTTGGAGCATATCTTACTATTGGCACAATATACAAGCACTTTCTTATCAAGAATGAAGAAATAAAATGTCAAATTTAGAAGCTCATCCAAAAGGGAGACATTTCACCAATATCCTCACCTAAGTGTTTTTATGTAGAAGAAGGATGGGAAATGGATACTTTGTATTGATTGTGTATCTCTGAACAAAATCATAGTAAAGAACTAGTATCTAATCCATAAGATTAATAATCTTCTTGATCATGTCAACGGTGCTAAGTTTTTTAGTAAGATTGATCTTCAGTTTTTCTACCACTAGGAAGCCATAGGGAAAAATTATGTATTAAAGACGACTTTTAAGTGTAAATAAGGTATTTGCAAGTGGTTGGTCATGCCTTTTAGCTTGACGAATGGTCTAACAATGTTCATGAGGGTGATGTATGATATCTTGTGGCCATTCAAAAAATATTTTATGGTTGTATATTTGAATGATATCCTCATCCTCATTAGAATTTGGGTAGAACATTTGCATCACATTCAACAAATCCTAAGCATATTTTGAAAACACAAGTTATATGCAAGTACGAAGAAATGCTCATTCAACATGAAATTGTTTTAGTATATAGGATTATCGTGGATTAACATGGTTTGCATGTGGATCTAGTAAAGATACAAGTCAATAAAAAACGATAAACCCCAACAAGTCTCACAAATTTTGATGCAGGAGCATCGGGACCTAGGCTAACCAGTCGAAGTTAATCGACATTAGGGATTCGATCAACGGGAGTGTCAATGACGACTGGTGCGGAGAGCAGGTTGAATTTTCAAAGTCAACAAGTCAAACAAAAAGCAGTTGATATGTAACCGACTGGATCAGCACAACGAATGTTGTGTTAGGTCGAGAATCAACAGGAAATGGTGGATAGACGATAAGTGGAGTAAGACGTCAGGTAGTCAACAAGTAGTCAAGCTACAGTCCAACAGGTTTGTCGTAGCCAAGCAATGAGGAAGGGGAGGACTAGCGAACCGCGAGACATAATAAGTAAGCCGAAATGCAGGTCGAGAGGTGACCGACTAGTGTAGCAGGGTTGGGAGGGGAGAAAGTCAAGGAAACTATACCTAGTAGCCGTTCGGGGTTGCTGAGTAAGTTAATACAGTTATTGCGAGTAGGTGAAGGACATGCCAGGTGCCATCATGGACAGAGGCTCTGCAGCACGGTTGGGAGCTGACAGTGGTAGGTCTACAGGATTTGGAAGGATCGAAGGACAAGAGGATGCATGTCTCGGGGATTGTAGTAATCTCGAGAACAACAGTAGCAGGGTATAAGACGGAGGAGAGAAATCAGAGAGGGGATTCCATATTTGAGGAGCAGCATCAGAGAGAAGAGCTGAGAAGAGTTGTGAAGAAGAGTCACACCGACCGTAGGGGATCAGCGAGTTGAGATCGATCCATAGCTCAGAGTTTCGAGGTTAACCAGGAGAGGGTGAGGTCAACATAGAGGGAGAGCACACCATAGTGAACTCTAACTTGTAACGGCCGAGGCCGACTGTAGTTTGTTATTCCGCACTGTAACCGAATTTAGAGAAGTAATATAAGCCACTTCTGGCATTGTGTTTTACACCTTGTTCATGCAAGCATTGTGGTATTTGTCATGTGTATTGATAAGCAAGAACATATTCATGTAAGGTGACTTGCGTCAGTTGGTATTAGAGCCCAAAAGAATGTCCAGTTGGGAAGATGACTATACCAACCTGAATTGTATTAGTTGGTATCAGATCCCAGAAGAAAGTCTGGTTGGGAAGATGACTATACCAACCTGACTTGAGTTAGTTTGTATTAGAGCCTGAAAGAAAGTCTAGTTGGGAAGATGACTATACCAGCCTAACTTGCGTTAGTTGGTATCAGAGCCCGGAAGAAAGTCTGGTTAGGAAGAAGACTATAGCAACATGACTTGTGTCAGTTGGTATCAGAACGGAAGAATCCTTCGATTTTGTGGAACGTTCATGATATTGAGCCTGCAAGTGAGTTGGACAGCTCCAGCTGCTATTGGGTAGAGTTGTGCATGACTTGTTTAAAGTTTGGTTGTGATTGGACGTGTGGGAGTTTTAGTAGAGGTTGAAAATGGCTCACAGAGGCATTAATGTTTGAGGACGAAGAGAGCGTGGCACAGCAACTGTCACAGTGGATCGTGAGATGTTCGACAAATGTGTCAGAACGATGCGAACTTTGACAAATGAAGTCGCAGGGATCAAAGAAAGCCAAAGGTGTGGTTGTATTCCTAAGGCGTTGGACCATAGTAAAAAGGAAGTCGAAGAGGTGGAAGCTCAGGAAGAAGTCACAGAGGAACCAGAGGAAAAACTGATCAAACTTCTGACAGATATGAGAGGTTGGGATAAGATAGACGTGCGTATGTATTTCGAAACCCAGAATATTTGATCAACTGGCTCAGAGAGATGGAGAAATACTTCGACATAGAGCAGATCAAGGATACTAAACGGGTTAAGACTACATGTCTGAGGTTGAAAGGTCATGCCTCGTTATGGTGGGACAACGTACCTAATGACAGACTCAAAAAGGGCAAGGAGAAAATCAAGTTTTGGGACAGAATGGTTGCCAAGTTGAAGGGGAAGTTCTTTCTGAATGACTATGTGATTTCCTTGTTCAGGAAGTTATAGAACTTTCGACAGAAAGAGATGACCATGAAGGAGTACATGTAGGAGTTCTACCGATTGTTTATTCGGTCAGGACAAACTGATGAAGGGGAAGAAGATGTCTCTAGGTATGTGAATGGCTTAAAATTTGTTATTTAGGATGAACTCAACATGTTTAGATTCAGAGGATTCAGTGAATCCTACCAGTTAGCTCTAAAGGAAGAAGAGAAACTGTCAAGAAAATTCGTAGCGACCAAGGGAAGGATAACTGGTCGGGGTGCAAAAAATGTCTCCGCAAAAGGCCAAAGTAGTGGGTATAGGAAGGAAAGTGTTGAAGATAACCAACACATGGAAGGGACATCGACACGGGAGAAAGCACATGAGAACCGACGTGATGGTCGTGAGAACCATGGTCGAGGTGCGTATAATTGAAGTGGTCCATCCGACAAGACGGGAGCTAACAGACCAGCCATAATCTATTACAAGTGTCGAGGGACAAGACACAAGGAATATGAGTGCCCAAAGAACCTACATGTTGCAGAGGAGTCGAAACCCAGATGTCTAAAGGATGAGAAAGTCAACGATAGGGAAGAGTCGGCATCCGACAATAGTGGAGGTGAAAAGAAGAAGAGCTAGAATCTGATGGTTCAGAGAGCCTTGATCCAGGAAGATCAACGTGACCCGATGGAGACGGCACAGCGGAAGGAGATCTTTCAGACAAAGGTGCAAATCGAAAAATGGCATTACAAAACCATAGTTGATGGTGGAATCATGGAGAATCTTGTGTAGATAGAAGTCATCGACAAGATCGGATTGAAGTGTCGAGAACACCCACACCCCTACAAGATCTCATGATTGCAGAAAGGACACCATGTCATGGTGACCAGATAGTGCCTGATCAACTTCTGAGTTGAAGGATTAGAGGACAATGTACCGTGTGATGTAGTTCCCATGGATGCATGCCATCTGTTGTTAGGAAGACCATGGAAATATGATTGGAAAATGATCTATGATGGTCGAGCCAACACAGTCACAATATGGAAGAATGGTGTGAAAATGACTCTTAAGCCGAGGCAAGAAGAAATCAAGCTGACAGTAAGCACAGTGAGAGCAATCTTTGGGAGAAGCGAGTGTCGATGATCACTGCGAAGGAATTCCTCACAGAAGAGGAGAGGCAGTTGGGATGTTTTGCGATCATTCGAAAAGGACCATATCTCAAAAGAATGACCAGAGAGGAGGATATTCTGATCGAAATCGAGGAGTTTCTTGAAGAGTTTAGTGACATAATGGCTGATGAGAAATTGACGAGATTGCCGCCGATGAGGAGTATATCCCATTAGATCGACTTGATTCCAGGGTCGAGTCTTCCAAACAAAGCACCATATAGCATGAGTCCGACAAAGGGATAGGAACTCAACGGACAGGTCCAAGAGTTGTTGGACAGAGGGTTAATCAGAGAAAGTATGAGCCCGTGTGTAGTACTAGTGGTATTGACACCGAAGAAAGGTAGAGAATGGAGGATGTGTATGAAATCCAGAGCCATCAATAGGATCACGATCAAGTACCAGTTTCCATTGCCGAGGATGGATGACTTGATGGATTTCTGGAGTGGAGTGACATACTTCATGAAGATAGACCTAAAGAGTGGTTATCACTAGATTAGGGTCAGAGAAGGAGATGAATGGAAGACAACATTCAAGACCAAAGAAGGGTTGCACGAGTGGTTAGTCATGCCATTTGGGTTGACTAATGCACCCAGCACATTCATGAGATTGATGAATGAGGTGTTGAAGCCATTTTTGGGAAAGTTTGTCATAGTCTATTTAGACGACATTCTGATTTTCAGTCGAACCAAGTTGGAGCACTTGGGGCATGTTTGAAAAGTATTACAAAAATTGCAGGAAGAGAAGTTGATGGTAAACCTGCAAAAGTGTTTCTTCATGAAGAAGGAGTTGGTGTACTTGGGATTTGTAATCTTTAGTAAAGGGTTGGTGATGGACCCAGAGAAGGTGAAGGCAATAGTAGATTGGCCGAAACTGACAAGTACAATTGGAGTGAGGAGTTTCCATGGACTTGCTAGTTTCTATTGGAATTTCATTCGGGGATTCAATAGAATTTGTGCATCGTTGATAGAATGCATGAAAAAGGGAGAGTTCAAGTGGATGGATGAAGTCCACGAAGCTTTCAACGAGTCGAAGGAAAAGGTCACTAAGAGCCCAGTCTTGGTGCTCCCAGACTTTAACAAATTTTTCCAGGTCGGCTATGTTGTGAGTGGAAAGACAATTGGAGTAGTGTTGAGCCAGGAGGCCAACCAATTGCATTCTTTAGTGAAAAGATGAATGGGGCGAAGCAAAAATATTCGGTCTACGATCAGGAATTTTATGCTATCATTCAAGCACTGAAGAAGTGGAGGCATTATTTATTTCCTAAGGAATTTTTGTTATACACATATCACCAAGCACTGAGGTATTTGAACACTCGGTCAAAATTGGACCAACGACACATGAAGTGGGTGGAGCTACTTTAGAGATATACATTCGTGTTACGACATAGGTCGGGCAAGACGAATAAAGTTGCCGATGCATTGAGCAAGAGAGTTGCACTACTGAAAACGACGACTGTTCAGGAAACAGGGATAAAGTCGATAAAGATGGAGTATGAGAACGATGAGGATTTTGCGAAAGCATGGAAGGCTTGTCGTGAACCTTGGAGTATCGACATGACACCATATTTGAGTTATTTCATTCAAGAAGGGTATCTATTCAGGGGAAGTCAGTTGTGTATTCCCAGATGATCAGTAAGAGAGAACCTAATCCGAGAATTTCATAATGGCAGGTTAGTAGGACATTTTGGCATTGACAAGACGAAAGCATTGGTCGACGAGAAGTATTTCTGGCCAGGGATGTCACCAGATGTCGGAAAATGGGTTCGACAATGTCAATTTTTCCAGTTAGCAAAGGGAAGGAGTTAGAATACAAGGTTATACACACCATTGCAAGTACCAAATAACCCTTGGGAGCATCTTAGCATGGATTTTGTGTTAGGATTTCCAAAGACTCAGCAGGGAAGCGACTCAATATTTGTTGTAGTTAGAAGGTTTTCGAAGATGGCACATTTCAGTCCATGTAAAAAGATGAGTGACTCCACAGGGATTGCTATACTATTCTTCAAGGAGATAGTCTATTGCATGGGTTGCCAAACAATATCATGTCTGATCGGGATACCAAGTTTATGGGGCATTTTTGGAGAACCCTATGGAAGAAACTGGACACGAAGTTACAGTTTTGCTCGGCGTACCATTCGCAGATAGACGGACAGACCAAGGTGGTAAACAGAAGTTTGGGAAACCTTCTGAGATGTCTAGCAGCCGATAGACCCAAGCATTGGGAAAATGTGTTGGCACAGGCAGAGTTTGCATACAACAATTCTGTGAATCGATCAACAGCATTGAGCCCATTCTAGATTGTTCAGGGGAGAATCCCACATGGAGTGGTGGATTTGGTCGAGTTGCCGACAGAAACCAAGAAGAGCATGGATGCAGAATCATTCACAGATCATATGCATGAAGTTCATGAAAATGTGCAGAAGCGCATAAAAAAGAGTAACACAGCATACAAGTTAAGGGCCGATAGAAAGAAGAGGCTACAGTCATTCCGAGAAGGGGACTTAGTCTATGCATATCTATGGAAGGAGAGATTTTTGACAGGTACATACAACAAACTGGAGCTGAAGAAGATAGGGCCATGTAGAATCCTGAAGAATATTTTGGACAACGCTTATGTGTTGGAATTACCGAAAGACTTGAACATTTCAGTGACATTCAATGTCTAAGATCTGTACAAATTTCAAGAAGAGATCGCAGAAGTAATCGAAGAACAGGAGGTTGGGCGAACACATAGTGCACGGAAGAAAGAATACTTAGTGCGATGGGAAAATGATGAGTTACAGGAGGCGACATGGATTTTCAAGGAAGAGTTAAGGAGACTGATGGGCCAGTCAAATTCTTTTTCACCTGGGGAGACTGATATAGGAGCATCGAGGCCTAGGCAGACCAGTCAAAGTTAATCAACATCAGGGAGTCGACCAGTGGGAGTGCCGATGACCACTATTGCGGAGAGTAGGTTGACTTGTCGATGTCAACAAGTCGAGCAGAAAGCAGTTGGTATGCGACCGACTGGAGCACATCAACGGATGTTGTGTTAGGTCGAGAATCGATAGGAAATGGTCAATAGACAACAAGTAGAGTAAGACATTGGGTAGTCGACAAGTGGTGGAGCTATGGCGCGATAGGTTTGGTGGAGCCAAGCGCGGAGGAAGGGGAGGACTGGTGAACCACATGAGATTAGAAGTAAGCCAAAAAGTAGGCCAAGAGGTGACCAACTACTGTAGCAGGGTCGGAAGGGTAGAAAGTCAAGGAAACTATACTTGGTAGCCATTCGAGGTTGCTGAGGAAGTTAATACAATTATTGTGAGTAGGTGAAGGACATGACACGTGTCTTCATGGACATAAGCTGTGCAGCACGGCTAGGAGTTGACAGTTACAGGTCTGTAGGATTTGGAAGGATCGACAGAAAGGAGGATGCGTGTCTCAGGGAGTGTAGTAATCTTGAGAATAGTAGCAACAGGGTAGAAGACGGAGGAGAGAAATCAAAGAGGGGATTCCATCTTTGAGGAGTAGCATGAGAGAGCAGAGCTGGGAAGAGTTGTGAAGAAGAGTCACACCGGCCAGAGGGGATCAGCGAGTTGAGATCGAGCCATAGATCAGAGTTCCGAGGTGAACCGAGAGAAGGTGAGGTTGACACATAGGGAGAGCACACCAGAGTTACTTGTAACTTGTAACGGCTAAGGCCAACTGTAGTTAGTTATTTGTTTTCAGTTATTCCACATTGTAACCAAATTCAAAGAAGTAATATAAGCCACTTCTGGCATTGTGTTTTACACCTTGTTTATGCAAGCATTGTGGTATGTGTCGTGTGTATTGTTAAGAAAGAACGTATTCCTGTAAGGTGACTTGCGTGAAATTTCCACTATTTCTTGGGCCTTGACAACTTCTATGGTGGGACTAGACCAAAGTTCATTTGGTCCTAGTGATAATGGAAACATTCAAGTATCCTAGAAACATCACCTTTGTTTGGCATCGATACTCACCCTATTAGACCTACAATGACTTTTTGAGATTGATACAAATGATTTTTATTATGTTGTTAGTGTAATTGTAACATATTATGGACATCATGTGGCCTATCACAATGAGACACTCTCTCATGCAGTTCGTAGGTACCCCACCCATGACAAGGATATATAGTCCATTGTAAATACCTATATTCAATGGAAACATTATATCATAGGGAAGGAGATGATCAGGGCCACACTAAACACAATCCCCTATAGTTCATGTAGACACAAGAAGAGTTACAGAATGACCACCATCAAAAGTGCTCCACATACCTGCAATAATCCACCTAAACATCAAGTACATGAAGGGAAAATTCTTGACCATGACAAGTGGCTCAAGAGGAGTTGGATTAAACATAATTTTCCCCATATGATGAAGAAACTTGCAGTAATGGGGATAATTTCTCCCTAAGGGGGGTAAACTAATCCATGCAATTTTAATTTTGTTTTTATGTCCCAAACTTCTCATGTTTTTTCATACATTTCCCTTGAATTTTTGGCAATGAATGTAATCCACCCAATCATTGACACATATTTGATTATATTTCCTTCCAAACTCATATATCATGATTTAACATATTTGATGGTCCAATAAATTCCCCAAGAAAAAATTACATGCCTATGAAAATTTGTTGTATCAATTATCCTCCTCAAGGCCCACATCCCTTTTGGCACATCATTTCTTACCGTTATGGTTTTTCATCTCAGGGAATCACACTTTATGTTAAAATGAAATTTTCTCCTCTTGTAATGTTTAAATGTGAGTGAGATTATCTGACACATCTCTCTTTAGAGATAAGATACCTACATTCCAACTAATTTGTATAATTGCTCTCTAGTTTACAATCCTTTTCCATTTCATTCATTAATAGAATTTGGGTTTTAGTGCACTAGTGTTCTCTCTGCAATATATTTATGTGTGTATTTCCATTTATATTTATTCATTCATATCATTCTCTAAATAATCCAGATAATCTGAATACACATATATTATTATAAGCAAAACGACATCATGCCTAAGTACACATATACTAGTTTAGGAAAAACAATGGCCATTACATATACTCTCCCTTTGAAACACTATCTTGAATTAAAGTATAAACAAAAATACAAAGAATATATTGGCGTATATCATTTTCATATTCGTAAGTGGAAGATTCTAAACTACACTAGTCCCATTAGATCTTTACATGTTTTAGTAGCTAGTTTTGAAGCTATCGATCCCTTTGGTGTTGAATGACATATGGTTATACCATGAAAATTCCCTCCTCATAAACATGAAATACATCATGAATATTTTTCAAATGGGTTGAAAGCACGATACAATAAGCAATGCATCCTATATTTTTTGTTATTTTAAATGGTTCTATGAATCTAGGAGATATTTTTGTCACTTTTACAAATTTGAAGTAATTTTTCAGTGGTCTGACTTTGATCAAAATTTCATCATTTTCCTTACAATTTCTCTCAATTCTCTTTGCATTAGTGTAACTCTTTTGGAAGTCCTTGGTCACCTTACATCTACTCTTGATTTATGTCTTTTCATCTTCCATCTCTTGTAGTATATTATGTCCCAACACTTCCCAATCCTTTGAGAAATCCTAATTCATAAGGGTTTTGGAAGGTCTCCCATATACAAAATCATATGGAGATAGATGAATAAAACTCTAATAGTCATTGTTGTATGCAAATTCAACCAAGTAAATATACTTTTCCCACTTGTTTTACTAATCAATTACATACATCCTTAACATATCGTCCAAAACTTGGTTAACCATTAAAATTTGACCATCTGTGTGAGAATGATAAGAAGAATTAAAATTCGACTAAGTTTTGAATGAGGTTTGAAGGAAAGTCCAGAACCCAGAGGTGAAATGAGAGTCTTGATATGAAGTAATTTTTAAGGATATTCCATATCGTTGTACAATTTATTTAGGAAAGGCCTCAATTGTTGCTGCAACATCATAGGTACTCTTAATATGAATGAAACAAGAACTATTGGTTAATAAATCCATAGACAACATAATATAGTCATGCCTTTGCATAATCATGCGTAGACCAATGATAAAATCTAAAGATAAAAACTCCCACTTTCTTTCAGGTATGTCATGGGGTAGTATACCTACATGATGATGGTTGACAGCCTTGACCTACTAACAATAAAGGAATATAATAACCTATTTAATAATATCTTCTTTCATTCATGGTACACATAATGGAAAACATCATTCAATTTGGCATACATATTTTCTACACCAAGATGATTAGCTACATAAGGTGCATGTTGATCTTATAATAACACCAAACATTGAAGTTCCTTGTTCATAAACATATCATATGTGAACAATAAAGCAATGTAATTATAAATTTACTATCATGACATCTAATACGCGAACATTAAAGCAATGTAATTTCTATTGAAGCAAACAACAAGTGCAAGGGTATGAAAAGTAAAGTTATCATGGAATTCAAAATTATCATCATATAATTGCATCCAACATTATGCTAACATAAATAGTTGGAACATTTTAAAAGGTAGTATAACATGAAAATGTGATGCCACATTTTAATCCTACACGCCTCACTCTCCCTCTCCCTCCTCCTCCTCCTCCTCCTCCCCATCCTCCTATTTGAAATATCTACCTCGTCCTCCCCTCTCCACTCTGCCCCTCCACCCTTCCATTTCCCTTACCCTAACCCCTCCTCATCCTCCTCCCCACCATCCTCTCCCCCACCTCCCCTCGACCCACTCACCCTCCCCTCTCTACCCCTCTACCGTCTCCTCCCCCTTCCCCTCACCCATTCATCTACCCCACTTCCTCCCCCTCTACCCCTCCCCTTATGCCCTCTTCCCTCCTCCTCCCCCCTCTCATGTCGTTGACTGTACCATCCTCCTCCTCACACTCCCCCTCCCCCTTACCTACCCTCCCATATTGCTCCTCCCACTCCCACTCCCCCTTCCCTCCCCCTCTATTCCCCCTTCTCCCCACCCTCTCCTATCAAGCACTACTCCTCCTCCTCACCATAGTTCTCTCCTCCCAATACCATCTCCTCCTCCCACTCTCTCTCTCATCCCAATCTATCCTCCTCCTACTCCCCCTCTCCATACCCCTCCCATCACCTCCTTCCTCATTCCCCTCCCCCTCTTCTCCCCCCATTCATCCTCCTCCACCACTCGCATCCCCCACTTATCCCCTTACCCCCTCCTGCCACATCCTCCTCCTCCTCACCAACGTCCCCTCCCATCCCCTCCCTTTATACCCCTACCCCCTCCACCACCTCTCCCAACCCCTCCCCCTTAACCTCTACCCCCGTCCTCCTCCTCCATCACCTCTGCACCCTCTTCATCTTCCTCCTCCTCCCCTCTTATGAAATGATTGAACTAACCAGTGATAAATGATGGCTAACTATGGAGTTGAATGAAAGTCAAATTCCTATGCTCCCATCGCTCCTCCTCCTAAATATGCTCTCCTCACCCCCCTACCCCAACATCACTCCCCCCTCCTCCCTCCTCCTTCCTCCTCCTACACCTCACACCCTCCCCTCCCCTTTCCCCCCACCCCATTTCCCCTCCTCCATCCATCTCCCCACCTCTCCTACTCCTCCTCCCCCTCCTCCTTCCCACCCCCTCCCCATCCTCTTACTCTCTCCTTCCACTTCCCCTCCCCCTCTTTATCTCCCCCATCCTCCTCCTCCTCCACCCTCTATCCCTCCTCCTTCTCCTCCTCCTCCCACTCTCCCTTGACCTTTTACTCCCCCCCTCCCACTCCTAATCCTACACCCTCACTGCCCTCCTCCCACTCTCTTACATCCTCCCTAATCCCCCTCCCCTCCTCCCCTTTCCAACTCCCCTCCCACCCATGCCTCCTCTTCGTCTCCTTCTCTCACACCCTCATCTCCTTATCGTCAACTCCCTCCCAACCCATCACCCCCATCCCCTCCCCTCCCCTCCCACTCCCCTCTCCTACCCACCCATACTCCTACTCACCCTCCTCCTCCCCACCCCCTCCACCTCCTACTCCCTCTCTCCTTTCAATCCTAACCCCCTCTCCTCCCCCCACTTCTTCTTACTCCACCCTCTTTCCTTACTTATCCTCCTCCTTTTCCTCTAACTCTATATTGACATCCTCCTCCCCTTATCCTCTCCCCTTCCCCTCTCATACTCCCCCTCCCCCTCTCCTCTTCTCCTCTCCTCCCACCTCCATCCCCCTGCTCCTCCTCAGTTGCATCCCCTACCCTCCTCCTATTTTCTCCCCCTACCCTCCCTCCCCCCCTCCCCCTTCGCAACCCTCCTCCTTCTCCTCCACCCCCAACCCCTCCCGCTCCACCCTCTTTGCTCCTCCTCCTGCTCCTCCTCCCTCCTCCTCCTCCTCCCCCTCCTCACCATTTCCTACCCTCATCCCTCCTCCTCACTATCCCCTACCCCAAATCCATTCCCAAACCCCCCGATGTATCCTGCCATTTATCCCTCACCCTATCCCCTCCCCATCTCCCCTCCTAATCCACCCCTCCCTACCAGCTCCTTCCTTCATGTCTCTCCACCTCCCCCACCTCCTCCCACTCTCCTCCATCCTCCTTCATCCCCCTACCCACCTCCCCTCTCCAAATGTCCCCCTCCCTATGCCCCCTCTTCCTCCTTTTTTCCCATGCCCTCCTATCTTTATCCTCATCTCCCTCCCCTCCAATCTCCCTTCCCCCCATCCCCCTGCCCTGCATCCCCTCCTAACCACCCCTCCTCCTCCTTCCCACCCCCACCACATCCTACTCCCACTCTCCTTCAAATATCACCCCCATTCCACACCCTCCACCCTCTCCTCCTCCTCCCACTCTTTGTTTTCCTTCTCCTCCCCTTAACCTTTCCCCTATCTCCTACGCTCACCTCTCCTCCTCCACATTCCTGATCCCCCTCTACCCATCGCACCAACTCTCCCTACCCTTTACCCCCTCCCTCCCTCCTCCTCCTCCTCCACCTCCACCTCCCTCTCCCTCTCTCCCTGCATCCAACTTCCTCCCCTGCCATCCCCCTTCCCCAAATCATGTTTGTGCCTTGATCCTCTCCCACTCCCTTTACTCCCTCCACGTACCCCCTCCTCATCTCCCCGTCTCCTCCACCCCTCCCTCTCTCCCCTCTCTACCCGCTCCCACCTCCTCCTTCACCTCCTCCTCCCTCCCCTTGTCCCCCATCCCCATTTCCCTCTTTTACTCCCCCCTCCTCCCTCCCCCTGTCCCCCATCCCCCTTTCCCTCTTTTGCTCCCCCCTCCTCCCTCCCCCTGTCCACCATCCCCCTTCCTCTTAGTCTTCTGCTCCCCACACTAGTCCCCCCCTCTTCCCCTTGCCCCTACCCTTTCCCACATCCCTCCTCCTCCTCCTACTTATCCTTCTCCCCCTCTATCTGTCCCCTCTCTCCTCCTCCTCGCCCCTCTCCCTCTAACCCCCTCTCTCTACCATAAACCCTCTTCCTCCCATCTTCATTCCCCTTACCACATCCCTTCCTTCTCCAACTCTTTCTCTCTCCTCTCCTTTCTCGTCCCACCCCCTCTCCTTCTCCCACCCCCTCCCCTCCTTCTCCCACCCCCTCCTCTCCTTCTCCTCACCCACCTCCCCTCAAATCCCCCTCTAATCCTCTCTTACCCATCCCTCCTCCTCCTCTTACCCCTCTCCTTACTCTCCCCCTTCCGCTCTGCCCCTAACCCCCTCTCTCCTCTCCTTTGTTCAGTCCCCCTTGTTACTCTCCTTCTCCCACCCCTTCGTCTCCTTCTCCTCACCCCCCTCCCATCAACTCCCCTCCCCATCTCCCCATCCTCACCCCCTCCTACCCACCCCTCCTCATAATCATCCTCCCACTCTACTTTGTCTCCCCCTCCCCCTCTCCTCTCCCACCTTCCTCTTCCTCCTCCTCAACCTCCTTAAACTCTCCCTCTCGCTCCACCTCCCCCCTCCCCTCCCCTCCCCTTCCCCTTACCCTCTCACCCTCCCCCTTCCCCTCTCCACCTCTCCACCTCTCCTATCCTCCTTCCTCCTCCACCATCCTCCTCTCTTTCTCCCACACTCCCCTTGCCCCCATCCACTACCCTCCACTCCCTACCTCCTCCTCCTCACCCCTATCCTCTACCCTCACCTCTCCTCCCCCTCCTCCCCATCCCACTCTACACTACCAACCCTACCCTTACCCTTGTCCCCCTCCCTCCCTCCTAGTCCTTCTCTACCTCACCATCCCTCTTTCCCTCTCCCCACCTCCTATGTCCTCCCCCCATCCCCTTCCCCAACTCCCTCCCACACCCCTTCCTCACTCCCCCTGCCCCCTCCCCATCTTCCCTCCACCTCCACCCCTCCCTCCTCCCCTCTCCTCCCCCTCCCACTCCCCTTCAGTCTCCTCCTCCCCCTCTTCCTACCCTCTCCCACCTCCCTCCTTCTCCCTCCCCCTCAACGTCCTCCCCTCAACTTCCTTCCTTCCCCCCTCCGCCCACTCCTAGTTTCCTGTCTCCCCCACCTCCTCCTCATCCTCCTACCCTTCCTCTCACTCCTGTCCATCTTCCTCCTTCCCCCTCCCCCTCTCCACCTCTCCTCATCTTCTCTCCTCTCCTACCCCCTTAATCCTCTCCTCCTCCCACCCTCTCCTCCCCCCACTCCCAATCCTTGTCCTTGTTCACATCCCCTAAGCTTCACTCTCCACCTCCACTTCCCCCACCCTCTACCCCTCCCACCCACTTCGCTTCCCCAATCCTTCTCCTAAAACCCCACCCTTCGTCCTCCTCATCCTTGCCCCCATCCCCTTCCCTCCTACCCCTATCCCTCTACCCCCTCCCCCTATCCCTCTACCCCTCCCTCCATTCCCCAACTCCTTCTCCTCACCCCCATCCCATCCTCATACCCCTCTACCCCTCTGACCCACTCCCCTTCCCCTCTCCTTCTCGTCACCTCCCTCCCCTCTCCTCCCCTCTCCTACCCACCCCTCCTCCTCCTCCTCGCCCCCATCCCCTCCCTATCCCCCCTCCCATATCCCCTTCCTTATCTCTCCCCTCCCCCCCGTCCCCCTCCCCCTCCCTCCCTCCCCTTCTACCCTTCCATTGATGCCTCTCTTGTGCACCCCTATATAAGATCTATCACAATAAAAATATATTAAAATGCTATGCTATAATAATATAAATAGATAACACTATAAGAAAGAAAGAAAACTGCAAATTTATATTTTACAATCCATATTCCTAAATATTACATTCATAAATCAATAATCAATTAACCAAAACTTGATTATTCATTAACTAAATAAATTCCAATAATATAATAAATATATTTAAAGAGAACTAAGTTCTCAAAAAAAATAAAGAGTATTTTTTTAAAATAAAAATTAAAAAATAATACAAATCTCATTCTAATTTCTAATCGTCACTCTATTTCCAATGTCCTGTCAAATTTAAAAAAACAAAATTCTATTTACAATATCATGTCAACCTTAAAAAAAAACTAATTTCAAGTCAAATTTGAAAAAACAAAACTCTATTTCCAATATCATGTCAAACTTAAAAAGCAAAATGCTAATTCCATGTCAAACTTAAAAAAACAAAATTGTAATTCAAACTTAAAAAAACAAAATTCTAATTCCATGTCAAACTTAAAAACCAAAAATCTATTTTCAATGTGATGTCAAACTTTAAAAAACAAAATTCTAATTCCAATGATGTCAAACTTAAAACAAAATCTCAAATCATGAGATGGGAGAATTAAATTTTTGTAGTTACCAATTTGTAAACTTAGTATTTGGAATAATTTAATACAATGTTTTTTTAAAATTAAGAAAAAAAAATCCAATAAAAAAATCACTTTTCCAGTTAACAAAAACATATAATTATTGAGAATATCAACTTGTTAATGATGAAGAAACTCACTTACTTTTTGTTTAAACCTTTAAACCCTTAATTGGGTCAGATATGTGAAATAGAATGTTAAGATACGAGGTTTCTTCATAGTCTACATGAAAATGTTTCCTATTTGGATACTTTTAAAAAGAAAACGCAGAATTTAAAATGCACAAACTTATGTGACGCATGATATTTATAAAAATAATATAAAAATCATCAAGCACATTCATCAAAAAAAGTTATTCTGGTTTGGATACATTTTAAAAAAGCACAATTTAAAGCGCACAAACTTATGTGATGCATGATATTTATATAAATAATATAAAAATCATCAACCATATTCATAAAAAAATTATTCCGGTTTGGATACATTTAAAAGGGATGCATGATATTTATATAAATAATATAAAAATCATCAACCATATTCATAAAATAAAATTATTCCGGCTTGGATACATTTAAAAGCGATGCATGATATTTATATAAATAATATAAAAATCATCAACCATATTCATAAAAAAAAATTATTCCCGTTTGGATACATTTAAAAGGGATGCATGATATTTATATAAATAATATAAAAATCATCAACCATATTCATAAAAAAAAAGTTATAAAAAAGCCTAACACAAATCTAAAACCATGTTCATAGAAATGCAATTACGAGATGCCAATGGCAAAACACCAAACTAGACGCTGAAGCAACCGAAAACAAAAGTCTTAAAAAATGAACAGGCATAATTTCATAAAGGTCTTTGCCATTTTGTAATTATGGCAAAGATTATGCGAGTGCAAGGGCAGTCCATAGTGAGGCTAGAAGAGACAACGGAACAGGGACAATGTGGAGAAGGTAGAAACCCTAGAAAGAAAACGGTAAAAAAATGATGAGCTCGGTTGAAGAATAACCAATATTGGCTAATGGCTGAGGATAGAAGAAACACTAGAACCGGGACAACACGGAGAAGGAAGAAACCCTACAAAGCAAACAATTAAGGCTCTAGAATGATCGTTACATAAACGAGGATTCAGAAACAATGGTTGAGGATAGAAGAAACAATAGAATGGGGAGAACGTGGAGAAGGAAGAAACCCTACAAGGCAAACGAACGATAAAAAAATTATGAACTCGACTCTAGAATGATCGTTCGGGAATCCTTGGAAGAATACTGATACGTAGACATAAATGAGGATTCAGGAACATAATGGATCCATGGGGTCTTCATTTGGTTTGAGCATCTCATCAGAACAAAAATTTGAAAATCTATCTCTAGAAAATGGCATTATACCCCATCCCCACAACGCAGTAAAAGCATAGAGTAATGCAAAGACGACCATGGAGCAAACAGGTAATGCAAAATTGGAACTCCAAATAGAAGGTAGAGGGAGGAAAACAACAAAGGAAAAGTACGCACATCACATTGTCCACATGCGCACAAGGAAGGGATTTTTGTAAAAGCCCTCTTTCCTTAAGTGTAGAAGTTGTTGAAATCAGAGATCAAAAAAAATATTAAAAAACAGAACAAAACCAAACCAAACCCAACCCTCATCGCAAAGCTGAATGAATGAGATTAGCAGAAATGAATGAGATTGCTTCTAAGAGAGTTGCTGAGAGGGAATAATAATAGAA
Source organism: Larix kaempferi (assembly GCA_027924585.1). Lineage (NCBI taxonomy): Eukaryota > Viridiplantae > Streptophyta > Pinopsida > Pinales > Pinaceae > Larix > Larix kaempferi. The sequence goes on along the minus strand of BSBM01000767.1, from coordinate 31,425,549 downwards.
TCTACCTGGAATTGAATCCCCACAATTTTTGAGATAAAACATTGGTGTCAGCTGCATCCTGCGATCAGTGCCGAGGGTATTTCGCCAATTTTTGAGATAAAACGTTGGTGTCAGCTACATCCTCGATTCCCCTTAAGATTGTTTTCCTCCATTCAAGTTCAGCCAACAGCCGAACCATTTCCTTGGACTTCCAGCGCCATCAGATTTTGACAGCTGCAGAGCTTTAGTAGCAGGGTGCGCATGGAGTTTAGCTTTTGTAGCCGGGTTTCCATGGAGATTAGGGTACCCGTGAGCCGTGTTTTTACAGACAGAAGAAAAAGAGTCTGGACAATTGCACAGACACAACACTCCAATATAGAGTGAACAATGAAACAATGGAAAGAAGAAAAGCCACCGCCACCGTGATAGTGTGAACAATGCAACAATGGAAAGGAGAAAAGCCACCGCCATAAAGAATGTCAGACATATTCAAACTCAAAAGAGATATTTGAATATTTGAATTTATCTACCGTTGATTCAAGCTCATCCAACGGCGGAGATTAAGAATATTGTTGTCTTTCAACGATCAAATTTAAACTCTCTAGAAAAACAATATGATGGTTAGAGTGTGTTCCAGCACCACCACTACGGTATATCAATTCTACAGCCTATGTCTTGTCATTATCCATTTGATCATTAATTACCGTTCGGATTCCATGCACACCAGAAACAATAAACAATAGGATTTATCTCAAAACAAATTTTACCACTTCTAGCTTAAGTCAACTAGAGGCTTAGCCATGATCTTGTGACTCAGATTATCATCTGCTTTGAGCTTCGTTATTTTCTATTGTTGAATTCAATAAATTGTCTATTGTTGAAATGAAATTCGAAACACGCCAAAGTCTAAGATATTTTTGTTGCCACAGCACCGACAGTAGCATTTTGGCTTTCCAATTCTTCAGAAGGTCCCGCACTTACCAAATCAAAGTTATACGTGTTGATCTCAACTAACTCGTAGCCTCGATTTAGGGTTTATTAATGAATTATAATTAATGTAAAATAAGAAATAATTTATTTTTTAAAAGATTCATACTAGACACGCAAAATGTTAGAGTTAGACAGTTATAACAAATTTTTTTAAAAATGTGTATATGAAAATAATCTTAAAAAAACAATTTATTTTATTGTTTTCAATAAATTAGTGTTTCAAATAACCTTCATTCATTTATTAACAATATATAACTATTTAAATTATTATATAACATATATAAATGATAAATTAATTTTGAATTATATACTTTTTAATCCATTGCATACATCCTTAACATATCCTCAAAAAATTGGTTAGCCCTTTTAATTTGACCATCTGTGTGAGGATGATAAGAAGCATTAAAATTTAACTAAGTTCTGAATGAGGTCAAAATTTAACTAAGTTCTGAATGAGTTCTAAAGGAACGTCTAGAACCTAGAGGTGAAATGAGAGTTTTGATATGAAGTAATTTTTCTGGATGTTCCAAGTAGTTGTACAATTTATTTAACATTATGCAACATCATAGGTACTCTTAATATGAATGAAACATGAACTCTTGGTTAATAAATCTATAGGAAATGTAACATAATCACGTTTTTGCATAATCATGGGTAGACCAATGATAAAATGTAAATCTAAATATAGAACCTCCCACTTTCTTTCAATGATGATGTCATGGGGTAGTATACATACATGATGATGGTTTTTATCCTTGACCTACTAACACTAATGGAATCTATTAACACATTTAATGATATCCTTGTTCATGGTTGGTGCACATCGTGGCAAACATCATTCAATTTGGCATACATCTTTTCTACACCAAGATAACTAGTTGCATAAGGTGCCTAAGATAACTAGTTGCATAAGGTGCCTATTGAGCTTCTAATAACACCAACCTTTGAAGTTCCTTGTTCTTAGGAATATACATCCTTTCCAAGTATTGCAATTGAGTCTAGCTAGTATCCTTTATATTTACCCCTTGGTATTCCCATTTTTTAAAATAGATTTTATTTTCTTGTACCAACCATCTCCCTAAAGGTGACTTAATACCTAATATTTTAGATCTACCTTTGAGGACATCATTGATTTTAATATAGATTTTTTACTTGATATATCTACCTCGTGATATTCCTTCGCTTTATATAGAAAATCACAATTTATCATATTCAATAAACAACTCATTCCAACATTGGTTATGAGCATTGAGGTATATTTGAGTGAAGATATGTTGAACACTATTATGAGAAATACTCTATTTGATTGTTCTTTCTATTAGATACATACTCCATATCTTTTCAGTTACAACCCTATATAACTCTAAGTAACTAGTGGGTTAGTCTCTTTCATTATTCTTAATACCTTAGGCTATAATACCTTCCTCCTACATTAGTACTACATCCATGCAAGCTTTAGATGCATTTCTACAAACTAAGGAATCTTTATTTATATAAGGCATGTTACAAACATGGGAAATAGTTAATAATTTTTATTATCTATAGAAACATGGACTCACATTCATCATTTCCACTCAAACATTTTTACCTTCCACTATATAAAGGTAATAAGGTTGGTGATTTTTGAAAATCCTTCAATAAATATGTTGTAATATCATTCTAGCACCATAAATTGTGCACCTCCTAAGAATTTTTTGGCATTTTCCATTCCATTAATAATTGAATCTTACTGGGATTTACAACTATACCTTCCCATGTGATCACATGTCCTATATAATGATTTTTTCTTCTGAAATAAGGTGCATTTGGACATTTTCCCATACAACTTATGCTCACAAAGACATTGAAGAGCAAGTTTAAAGTGTTCGTCAAGTTCTCTTTCATTGTGAGAATAGAGGAGGATATCATCAAGAAAACATTTCATAAATAGGTCCAAATATTTGTAAAATACACTATTAATTAGATTCATGGATGTGGTTGGAGTGTTGGCGATTTGTAAACTATTGTGGATATTCCACTCGAAACAATTTATTATAACATATCTTCTAATATTTTATAATCTCATATTATGGAGTGTTTTACTATGGATTGCAGATTTAATATACTTGTTTAGTGCTTAAATAAAATAGAACTCAAATGAAACAAGTAATCAAACAATAAACCATCCATACAATGAAAACAGTATATACCCTAGAAAAAACCAATATAGGAAAACCCAACTAGAAGGTGAGGCCCATGGTATACTCTTTTATTCTCAATTACGAAATGAAAATACAAAAGAAGGGGCACTCACTATGGATTTCCCTTGGACACTATGGCTAGTATGGTTGCTATAAAATCATCGACTTCCTCTATTCTACACCAAAATTGTGCTTACAAATTATCTGCTAAAATATGGAACAATAACAATATAAAATGAGCACAAACCCTTCTTCTCCTAGTGATCAAGTATTACACATAACCTAAGAGTCATTTAGGGTTAGGGTTAGAGTTTTTGCAACCCCCAATTAATGTTAGGGTTTTGGATTCTCTAGAATGTTTTTATAAGTATATATGTGTGATTAATGGAAATTAATCTGGCATCCACTCGATACCATGGTGTTTAACAAGATCGGTCAACTTGTGGGATGCATAAGTTTCGCATATGAACTCCAATTGAGGTGATTTTTGTATCAATGTAAATCTGTTAATGTGCAACACTCTAACTTATCGTGAGGATGAAAGCTATGATAATGAAGTTTTCACTCCAAAAATGGTAATTTAAGGCCTCAAATGGGATTTGTAAGGTTGTGGATCCCAAATAATCAAAGTGGGACCTACCTATAAAATGGATCCTATAAGACAATACCTCCATTTTATCCACCCAAAAAGTACCAATTATATGATGATCCAAAAAGTACAAATTATATGATGATCCATTTAATATTAGTTGACTAACCAAAAGGTACTACCATGGATTCATAATTCCCAAATTGAGTCCGAAAGACAATTTTATCAATATCTACTTTCTTAGTCTAGAATTGATGATACCCAAAACATAAGTCAATCATAGACAACATTGAATCTCCTTTTAATTGGTCAAATAGATAATCAATTCAAGGAATTGGATACCTATTCTTTATTGTTTCCTAGTTCAAGTATTTATAATCAATGTAGATACAAAGACTCCCATCTTTATTCTTGATAAATATGATTGGAGCACCCCAAGGGGAAACACTGAGTTGAATCATTACAAGATCAATAACTTGTTAAGTTGGATACCAAGTCCACTAAGCTTTGTAATTGTCATTTGATAGGGGTCTTGGATATATTTTTTTTCTCTTGGTTTAAGAGTATTAGTAAAGTCAATCTATCTAACAAGAAGTAGTATAGGTAGTTTCGAAGGAAAAAATATCCATTCATTTTGGGTTTTGGCTAGGATTAATGATCTCATCGACAACTTCAATTGCATAAATATTACATCCTTTCCTTAAACATTTGCTTACCTTCATCACACAAATAAAATGAATAGAAACTTGGTGTTTAATTCTTTGAATCTTTACCAATTATCCTTCTTCATTTCCATAATGAATCTTTTATGGAAACAATCCAAGAGAGCCTGATGGGTTTCTATCCAATCTGTACCTACTATCAAGTCATAGGTTCCTAACTTGGTTTGTAGCCAATCTATACCTACTATCAAGTCATAACTAACTGATGTTGTTGTAATTGTAACTTCGAAAGATATTTACTTGTATTTTATATTGTTATTATTATTGTATTTTATTTGTACCTCTGACAGAGATGTTTTTCATCCATTCAGAGATGCCATTATTATGCTTAGTCATGCTAGGTCATTGAGGTAAAATCCTCTATTGTAAGTCGAGGCAATAGTTCCCCAAAAGTTCAAATGTAAATGAATTATTGAGTCTCCTAGAGAAGTCGGTCTAGTTAGTTTAGTTGAGGCCGACCTGGTTAGGTAAAAAGTCACCCCAAAAGTAAAGTATAAATAGAGAGTTGGGATCTCTAATTTGGACACACACTCACTCACTCATGTTCGCATAAGTGAGAGAGAGAAGACAAGTTCGCTAAGGAGAATGAGAGAGAGTTGCAAAAGACTATCTTGTTTTGGGGTTTTCCATTTTATGATATTGTATTGGTGACAAATCTATCTTCGGGGAAGTTGTGGGGTTTTCTGCTCTATGGTTTCGCCAAGGAAAACTATTGTGTCTATTGTGTTTTGTTGTGCTTGTTATTATTTCAATTAAATATCCTAGCAAACATTGAATTAAAGTAGAAAATATAACAAGGTATCATAGCTTACTTGAAAAGAAGGTATTGTGCAGTAGTGGGAAACTAGGGCTTCCAAGTTTGGGGTCTTCTCTCCACAGATCATCCAAAAAATAGGGCTAGTCTAACTCTCCCTAGAAGGGGGAATCTTTCTATCGAAGCATAACCAAATTCTGAGAATTTTCAATTTTTGGCCTGTCACTACTATCGAGAGGAAAACTAGGGGATCAAGTTTTGGGGGCTTCCCTCCATCAATTTGGAAAATGGAATACATTGGAAAAATCACATTGAGGAGGCACATATTCGTGTCCAATTAGAAGTTCAAGATTCCAAGTTTGAAAAATTAGGGTTTCTCTGACAAACCCTAAGTGAGGGAGCTCGAGAACAAGGTTGAGCATCTCAAATTGGTAAGACGTAAATATTTTATATTTCCGTTTGAGGTAATCATTCAATATGTCTCACCACACCAAGCTTGAGGATAAGATTGAGGGAGATGATAACTTCCGAGCATAGAAGTTTATGATTGCCCTTGTCCTTGGAGAAAATTACTTGGACAAATATGTTAGTGAAAAGGTTCCAGCACCATAGGGAGATGAGGCTAAAGCTATCCACAAGAAGAACTTGGTTAACGCCAATAGAATTATTGCAGACTCCATTAAGGATCATCACATCCCACATGTGTCATCCTTGAAGACACCCAAGGAGATGTTTGAGGCGTTGACAAGACTATTCAAAGGGAAGAACATCAATTGGAAGATGACATTAAGGAACAAGGGTCTCAGAGACCAAGGAGAAATTTGAAGTAGTTGAGAAAAATGTATAAGAAGGAGAGATCGTTATGACCACCTTGAATGGTCTCCCAAGATCATGGGATTCATTCATTCAAGGGATATGTGCGAGAAATAAATTGGTCACATTTAGCAGACTATGGGAAGAATGTACACAAGAAGAATCTCTAGTTGTGGCACGAGAAGAGAATGTGGGAGTAAATGATGATCAAGCTCTCATAGTTCACGCTAGAAGAAATCAAAACAAGAGGGAGAACCACCATCAAAATAAGAGGGAGAACTATGATAGACAAAGAAGGCCCTAAAGAGATTTATCCAACATTAGATGTTATAGATGTGATGAGAAGGGACACTAATCTAGATATTTTCCCAGAAACAGAGGTTCCTCCTAGAAGAAGACAAACAAGAAGAGACATCATGCTCACACCATAGAATATGATGAACCTGCAAGGAAAAGAACCAGAGAAGAAGAAAGAGATGATTTTCAAGCGATGAAGAATCTGTCTCTTTCTTCTTCTCATGGGAGAAATGATTAGCTTGTAGATAATGGAGCTTCCAAGCACATGACGGTATACAATAAATCATTTGTCAATCTATCTGAACATGAGCCACCTCATAAGGTGAAACTTGGGGATGATTACCAATACCCCATAAAAGGAAGTGGAGAAGCTTCCTACAAGCTAGACTCCGACAAATATTTGAACATCAAAGATGTACTATATGTTCCAATATTAAAGAAGAACCTTCTATCCATATCAGCACTAGATGCTAAGGGAATGATGGTTGCATTTGTTGATGGACAAGTCCTAATGTGGACAAAGGGAAAGACAATAGATGATGCAACTATGATTGGAGAGCAAGAGGGAGGCTTGTACAAGTTGAAGGGACAAACTGAACAAGCACTGGTTCATTAATCCATAGAGCCAAGTGAACTATGGCATAGAAGGTGTGCACATGTGCACTATAGAGCACTACCTATTGCAAGAAAAGCAGTTTCAAGACTTCCACAAATCCAAAAAAGACATGAATGCATTTACAAAGGATGTGCACAAGGAAAGAATGTAAAGAACGTGTTTCCCAACAGTGAAAGCAAAGAGAAAGGAATATTGGAGATAATCCATTATTATGTATATGGTCCCATGTCATCCATCTCACTAAGAGAGTATGTATATTATGTTTAATAACCCTATCTCACTAAGAGTCTAATAACCCATTACCACTTAACTCACGGCCAACCCCTTTAGGGGAGTTTAATAACCCTATCAAATACAATAATAACTTTCCCGATCGGAGGAATAAAGCCTCTCCATCGGAACTAAAATGACAACATATGAAAATAATATAAAATATACAAGTGAATGCATTCTGAAGTTACAAATACAATAACATCCCCTATCCTCCTCCTCCTTGTCACCAACCCCCCTCCCCTCCCCTGCTACACCACCTCTCCAAATCCCGCACCTGCACCCTCAACCTCTACCCTCATCCTCCTCCACCCCCTCTATCTCGTCCTCATCTTCCTCCTCCTCCCACACTCCACCTTCTTCCTCCCCCCCTTCCTCTTCCTCTCTTATGAAACCCTTAAACCAACTAGTGATGAACGATGGCTAACTATGAAGTTGAAGGATAGCAAATTCCTACCCTCCCAAACCTCTCCTCCTCCCACCTCCACTCGCATCCTCCACCCTTCCCCCCCATTGCTCCTCCTCCTCTTCCCCCTCACCCAATCTGCTACCCTTCCCTCCCCTCCCCCTCTCCCCTTCCTCCTCTCCCCTCCTCCATCTAGCTCCCCACCCCTCCTAATTCTCCTCCCCCTCCTCCTTCCCACTGCCTTCCCCTCCTCCTCCCCCTCTCCTTCAACTTCCCCTCCCCCTATATACCCCCCCAATCCTCCTCCTCATCCAACCTCTCTCCTTACTCCTCTTCCTCCTCCCACTCTCCCTTGTCCTCGTCCTCCCCCCCCTCCACCATCCTCCTCCCACTCTCCCTTGTCCTCATTCTCCCCACCCTCCCCCTCCTCATCCTCCTCCACCCTCACTCTCTCCTCCTCCTCCTCCACCCAAATTCTCTCTCTCTCCTCCTCCTCCTCCTCCTCCTCCTCCACCTCCTCCCACTCCTTGACATCCTCCTACATCCCCCTCCCCACCTCTGCTCTCTAAATCTCCCCCTTCCCGTGCCCCCTCTTCCTCTCCTTCTCCCACCCCCCTCCTCTCCTTATACTCACCTCCCTCCCCTCCCATTAAGCTCCCCCCTCCCTTATTACACCCCCTCTCCTACCCACCCCTCCTCCTCTTCACCCTCATCCTCCCCGCCCCCCTCCCCTTCCTACTCACCCTGTCCTATCAATATCGTCCCCCTCTCGTCCCCCCCCTTTCCTATTCCTCCACCCTCTCTCCCTCCTCCTCCTCCTACTCTTCCTACCACTCTCTGTTTCCCTCCTCCTACACTTTTCCCCTTCCCTTATCCTCTCCCCATCCACCTTCCCTTGTCCACTTCTCCTCTGCTCCCTCCTCCCTTTTCCTCCTCCTCCTCACCCAAATCCTCTATTCGTTCACCTTAGAATCCTCCCCTTGTCCCCATCCACCCTCCTCCTCCCTCACATCCCACTCCTCCTTAGCCCTCCACATCCTCCTCCTAACCTACATCCCCTACTCTCCTCCCTTTACACCCCTGCATCCTCCCCCTCCATCCGATCCCCATCACTCTTAGCCACCCTCATCCTCCCCCTCTCCCTCCCATTCCCCCCTTCCATCCTCCTCATTCATCTCCTCCTCCCTCAACCCCATCACCTACCATTTTCCACCCTTACCCCTTGGCCCATACCCCAAATCCCTCCCCATATCCCCCTCCTCCTCAACCCCTCCTCCTCTCAAACTCACCCCTCAACCCCTCTTCCTTCCTACCTACCCTCCCCCTCCCCTTAAGAATGCTCATCCTCCCCATCCTCCTCCCCCACTCACCCTTCCCTCCTATCCCACCTCCGTGCTCCTCCAACTTCTTCTTTTCCCCCTCCCTCTCCCCCATATCTCATCCCCATCCCCCCATCTAGCTCAACCCACCTCTCTCTATCCTGGACCCCTCTTCCTCCCTTCCTTCCCTCCCCTTCCCCTCTACTCCTACTTACCCCTCTCCTCTCCTCTCCTCCCTCCCTTCCCTCCCATTCCCCTCTCCCAAGGCCTCCCCTCTCCTCTCCTCCCTCCTCCTCCCCCCATCAACTTTCCCCCTCCTGGTTTCCTTCTTCCACCCCATGCTCTTCTTCTTCTTACCCCCCTCCCCTCAAATAGTATCACCATCCCCTCCTACTTCCACCCTCCTTCCTCCTCCTCCTCCTCCTTTCCTCTCCTTCCTCTCCTCCTCCCCATCTCCCCGACCCCCCCTTTTGCATCCTCCACCTTCTCTCCCTCCTCCTTCTTCTCCTTCTCCTTCCACTCTCCCCTTTCCTCGACCTCCTACCTCCTCTCCCCTTCCCCTCTCACCCTCCCCTTCCCAATCTCCACCTCTCCTCACTCCTCCTCCCGCCTCCTCCTCTCTTTTTTCGCACCCTCTCCTCCTCCCACTCCTCCTCTTTCCTCTCCCCCCTTCCCCTCTTCCATTAACCATCCCCACTCATTCATTCCCTCCTCCTCCCACTCCCCTTTCCCCCCCCTCCTCCTCTCCTTCTCCCACCCCCCTCCTCACCCCACTCCTCTTGACTCCCCTCCCCCTCCTTCCCCCCTCCTACACACCCCCTCCTTATCCTCCCCTTCGACATCTCCTCAACCCCCTTCCCTCTCTCCCTCATTCTCCACCTTCCACCTCCTCCTCCTCCTCCTCCTCACTATACCCCCCTCTCTCGGCCCCCCTCCCTCTCCCCATCTACCCAAATCCTACCCCAACTCCCTTCCCTTACCTTCGCCCCTTTCCCTCCAAAACCCTCCTCTCTACCCCACCCCCCTCCTCCCCCCCCCTTCCATCCCCTTCCACTCTCCCCCTCTCTCCACAACTCTCCTCTATACTCTCCTCCTTAGTCCCTCCCCCCTCCCATCCTCCCCTCATCCTATCCTTCTCCCACACCCTCCTCTCTTTATCCTCACCTTCCTCCCCTATCCTACCCACCCATCCTCATCCTCATCCTCCTAACCATCTCCTTCCTCTCCCCCTCATCATTTCCTCTCTCCCCTTCCTCCTCCTCCACCCTCTCTCCATCCTCATCCTCCTCCTCCACCCCCTCTCCTTCCCCCCCTACTCCTCTCCTTTTCCCACCATCTCCTCCAACTCAAACTCCTTCTCACTGACATCCCCTACCCTCCCCTCCTCACCTCCTCCTCCAAGCCCCCATCCCCTACACTCCCGCCCTTCCTCCCCATCCCCCTCTACCCCTCCCAACCCCTCCCCCCTCCCCCTCCCCCTTCTCCCCCTCCCTCTGCCTCCTTCCCCACCCCAACACTCCCCCCCCCCCTACCTCCTACCTCCTACCCCTTCCCCAATCCTCGCCGCGTACTAAACCCCTTGCCTCCTACCCTCCCCCCTTTCTTCCTCCTCCCCCTACCCTATCCCTATCCTCTCCTCCTCCGCCACTCCGCCACCCTCGCTTACCTCTTCCCTTCTCCCTCCCTCCCTCCCTTCCATTGAAGCCTCTCTTGTGCACCCCTCTATAAGATCTACCACAATAAAAATATATTAAAGTGCAAGGATATAATAATATAAATAGATAACACTATAAGAAAGAAAGAAAAAATAATATACTCATGGTTTTAATATACTTTACATGCAAATGGAATAATAATATTTTCATTAAAATATATATTACATCATTATATACTTTTATATAATGTTATTTTGAAAATTATTAATATGCATTTTACTTTGCATTGTAACAACATGTACTCCATTTTTACACATGAAAATTGCATATTTATATTTTTACAATCCACGTTCCTCAAATCAATAAATCAATAATCAATTAGTCAAAACTCAATTATTCATTAACTAAATAAATTTCAATAATATAATAAAGAGATTTCAAGAGAACTAAGTTCTTAAAAAAATAAATATTTTTTTAAATAAAAATTAAAAGCTAATACCACTAGCATTCTAATTTCTAATCATCACTCTATTTCCAATCTCATGTCAAACTTTAAAAAGAAAATTCTATTTCCAATCACATGTCACACTTAAAAAAACATAATTATATTTCCAATCACATGTCAAACTTCAAAAAACAAAATCATGAGATTCAAGGGTATGTGAAAATTAATATTTCCAATCTCATGTCAAACATCAAAAAACAAAATCATGAGATTGAACTATATGTGAAAATTAATCTTTCTCTAGTAAACAATTTCTAAGCTTAGTATTTCGAATAATTTAATAGCATGTTTTTGGAAATTAAGAAAAAGGAATCCAATTAAAAATCACTTTGATACTTAAAAAAACATATAATTATTGAGAATATCAACTTTTTATTGGTTAAGAAACTCACTTGCTATAATAATATTAATAGATAACACTATAATAAAGAAAGAAAAATAATATATACTCAGAGTTTTAATATATTTAACATGCAAATGGAATAATAATATTTTTCATAAAAATATATATTACATCATTATATACTTTTATGTAATGTTATTTTGAAAAATATTAATATGCATTTTACATTGCATTGCAACAATATATACTGCATTTTTACACATGAAAATTGCATATTTATATTTTACAATCCATTTTCCTAAATATAACATCCATAAATCAATAATAAATTAGCTAAAACTCAAGTATTCATTAACTAAATAAATTCCAATAATATAATAAATAGATTTCAAGAGAACTATGTTTCCTTAAAAAAATAAAGAATATTTTTTTAAAATAAAAATTAAGAAATAATACCACTAGCATTCCAATTTATAATCATGACTTTATCTCCAATCTTGTGTCAAACTTAAAAAAGCAAAATTCTATTTCAAATCACAAGTCAAACTTAAAAAAACAAAATGGTGAGATATAAATAATGTGAAAACTAATATTAATTTAGTTACCAATTTCTAAACTTAATATTTGGAATAATTTAATAGCATGTTTTTTCAAAAAGTATTAAGAAAAAAAATTAACAGAAAAAACACTTTATCACTTTAAAAAAAATATAATTATTGAGAATATCAACTTGTTAGTGCTTAAGAAACTCACTTACTTTTTCATTAAACCGTTGCCTTCCTTAGTTGAGTAACATATATGAAATAGAATGTTAAGATATAAGGTTTCGATGTTTTTTCATAGTCTACATGAAAATGTTTCCGAGTCACATATATGAAATAGAATGTTAAGATATGAGGTTTTGATGTTTCTTCATAGTCTCCATGAAAATGTTTCTGGTTTGTATACATCTAAAAAGAAAACACACAGACTTATGTGACACATTATATTTATATAAATAATATAAAAATCATGAACCATATTCATAAAAAAAGATGAGAGAAAAGCATGAGAAAAGCCTAACACAAATCTAAAATCTAAAATCATTTTCATGTTTCCGGTTTGTATACATTTAAAAAGAAAACGGACACGTATGTGGCACTATATTTATATAAATAATGTTAAAATCATGAACCATATTCATAATAGAAATGCAATTAGGAGATGCTAATGGCAAAGCACCAAACTCGAAGCCAAAGCAATGGAAAACAACTAGACTCAGAAGCAACCGAAAACAAAAGTCTTAAAAAACGAATAGGCAGAATTTCATAAAGGTCGAAGCAATCGAAAACAAAAGTCTTAAAAAATGAACAGGCATAATTTCATAAACGTCTTTGCCAATTTTTAATTATGGCAAATATTACACGACCGAAAGGGCAGTCCATAGCAGCCGGTTGAGGCTAGAAGAAAAAACCAGAACAGGGATAATGTGGAGAAGATAGAAACCCTAGAAAGAAAATGGTAAAAAAACTGATGAACTCGGTTGAAGAATGACCAATATTGGCTAATGGCCGAGGATAGAAGAAACACTAGAACGGGGAGAACGAAGAAACCCTACCAAGCAAACGATAAAAAAAAATGTTAAACTCAGCTCTAGAATGATCCTTCGGTAATGTGCAAGCGGGAATTCCTCGCAGAGGACTGATACGTAGACACAAGGATTCAGGCACAATGCCGGAGGATAGAAGAAACACTAGAATGGGGAGAACGTGGAGAAGGAAGAAACCTTACAAAGCAAACGATAAAAAAATAATGAACTCGGCTCTAGAATGATCGTTCGGTAATGTGCAAGAGGGAATCCCTCGTAGAAGACTGATATGTAGACATAAATGAGGATTCAGGAACATAATGGATCCATGGGCTCTTCATTGGGTTTGAACATCTCATTACATAATTTTGAAACTCTATCTCTAGAAAATGTCATTAAAAGCATAGAGTAGACTGGAAATGCAAAGACCTACCTGGAGCAAACAAGTAATGCAAAATTGAAACTCCAAACAAAAGGTAAAGGGAGGGAATGGGCAAAGGAAAAGTACGCACATCACACTGTCCACAGGAAGGGATTTTTCTAAAATCCTTCTTTCCTTATCTGTAGAAGTCGGTGAAATTAGAAATCAGAGAAAATAATTAAAAACAGAACAGAACCCAACCAAAGCCAACCCTCATCGCTAATTTATGTTCAAGAAATAAGAATGATAATTTATGTATATACATTCATTTTTCATTGATCACACTGAAATATACCAACAAGTGCAATTCCAGCATATTGAATTTTCTTCGTCCTCCTTCACCGATTGTAGCAAGTTATAAACTATATCTATGAGATCAAATAAATCTATTTCATTTATAAACTCGAGCCCAGCTTACTCCCATGAGTATATATTTAATGCTTAAATAGCTGAGACTCACTCGACAACAAACCCTACTTACATTCAAAATAAACCCTAATTCAGAGTTTGGTTACTCGCTCCTTATTATAATCAATCAATTAATTAAATATATTATAAAATGTTTGGCCAAGGAAGGCCCTTTGTAGGTCATGCTTAAGCTTCGGTGCTACCATGATAGGGTTTGAAATTTTTACTGTGCAGAAGGAAGAAACCCTACAAAGCAAACGATAAAAAAATTGATGAACTCGGCTCTAGAATGATCGTTCGCTAATGTGCAAGCGGGAATCCCTCGCAAAAGACCAATACGTAGACATAAATGAGGATTCAGGAACATAATGGGGTCTTCATTGGGTTTGAGCATCTCATCATAAAATTTTGAAAATGTATCTCTAGAAAATGTCGTTATACCCCATCCCCACAACGTAGTAAAAGCATAGATTAGATAGGAAATGCAAAGACCTCCATGGAGCAAACAGGTAATGCAAAATGGAAACTGATCCGAACAGAAGGTAGAGGGAGGGAACGGGCAAAGGAAAAAAATGCACATCACACTATCCACAGACACTCAAGGAAGGGATTTTTCTAAAAGACCTCTTTCCTTAACTGTAGAGGTGGTTGAAATAAAAAATCACAGAAAATAATAAAAAACAGAACCGAACCGAACCAAACCCAACCCTCATTGCAACGGTCAAGAACAGAAACCAACCCTCATTACAAATCCCAAGAGATTAACAAAAATGAATGAGATTGCTTCTAAGAAAGAGGGAATAATAATAGAATCTACCTGGAATTGAATCCCCGCAATTTTTTAGATAAAACATTGGTGTCAGCTACATCCTCGATTCCCCTTGAGATCGTTTTCCTCCATTCAAGTTCATCCAATAGCCGAACCATTTCCCTGGACGTCCGGCGCCATGAGATTTTGACAACTGCATAGCTTTCGTAGCAGGGTGCCCATGGAGTTTATCTTCATAGCAGGGTTCCCGTGGAGAGTAGATTTGTTCGGACCCGTGAGCCGTTTATTTACAGACAGAAGAAAGCGAGACTGGACAAGTCCACAGACACAACACTCTGTGATAGAGTGAACAATGCGACAATGGAAAGCAGAAAAGCCACCACCACCGTGATAGAGTGAACAATGACACAATGGAAAGCATAAAAGCCACCGCCATAAAAGTAGTTAAATTTCACTAGCCGTTATATTGTTAGACATATTCAAACTCAAAAGAGATACTTGAATATTTGAATTTCACTAGCCGTTGATTGAAGCTCATCCAACCATGAAGATTAAGAATATTGTTATCTTTCAACGGTCAAATTTAACCTCTCTAGAAAAACACTATCTGGGTTAGAGTGTGTTCCAGCACCACCACTATGACATATGAATTGTATAGATAGCCTGTGTCTTGTCATTATCCATTTGATCATTAATTACTGGTCGACTCCATTAATTATTGTTCTGAGTCCATGCACACCACAAACAATAGGATTTATCTCAAAAAAATTTTACCACTTGCGGCTTAAGTCAACTAGAGGCCTAGCCATGATCTCGTGAATCGGATTATCATATGCTTCGGGCTTCCTTATTTTCTATTGTTGAATTCAATAATATTGTACATTAGGAGACGGGACCAAGTAGTTTATTAGAAATGAAATTCGAAACACACGCCAAAGTCTAAGATATTTGAAAATGTGGCACTGCAATTGTTGTTGCCACAACACCGAGAGTACCATTCTTTAGAAGGTCCCGGACTTACCAAATCACTGTTATACATGTCGATTTCAACTAACTCATAGCCGTGATTTAGGGTCTATTAATTAATTATAATTAATGTAAAATAAGAAATACAAATTTTAAAAATATATAAATAATTTTGATTTTTTTTTGAAGAATTCATCTAACCAGGCATTAAAAATTTCAAATTTCAGAGTTAGATAGTTATAATAAGAGTTAGAAAGTTATATTGAAAATCATACCAAAAAAATCAATTAATTTTTTTCATCAATCCAATTTTTACACTATAGTTTTTTTATATCTTTACATATATATATATATATATATATCATTCTCCTCCCTAATATATCTTTAAAAAGATTGAAAATAATCTTAGAAAATAATACATTTTATATTTTTCAATAAACTCATTATTAAAATAGTGTTTTCAAATAACATTCATTTATTTATTAAAAATATATAACTATTTAAATTATTATATAACATACATAAATGATATATTAATTAAAATTTTGAATTATATACTTTTAAAGTATTTATTAAATAATTAAATATTAATATTAAAAAATTACTTTTTATTGTTTGATCATTATTTTAACTTAAAATCTTTATAAACTTGAATAATCATAATATGTTGCATTGATTAATATCTTCTTACTTAAATGTACATCACCCTTTATTTATCCATCCACTCTTATTCCAACACACTCTCCCACCTACCCAACACCCTCTACCCTCTCCTCCTCCCACCTTCTCCACACCCTCTATCCTATCCTCCTTTTCCTAGCACCTCTCCCTCCACTCCTCCCTTACCCACCTTTTCATGCCCCATCCTTTGCAAAAAAATATGAACCTAGCTACAAACATACATTTTTGTCTATTGAACTTAATCCTAGAAGCATTCATGCACTCAAATAACCCATATGAGACCATTAATGATCATTATCCAAATGAACCCACTCGTGATGCTATCAAATTATATCAAGCTAATAAATTAAGATGACATTCTTTAAAATGTAAACCATAATTAAAAAGGGGAGTAAGTATCATGAAGTTAAGACTCTATATTAAAGTAAATAAATTTTGACAGCATGAAATAACAAGTAAACCATTTGAAACTTGGTCAAGTACAAAAACAATGGCTCGTTAAAGGTGAACACAAACTAAAAATACTTTAGTATAAGAAAACCCAAGGCACTAGGTTATAATAAAGTCTCTAAATGCAATGATTGAGATGTTTTCAAAAAACACCGTTATCAATCAAACTCAATTTTAAATCAACAAAAGAGTGTAAGA
This sequence comes from Larix kaempferi, assembly GCA_027924585.1. Lineage (NCBI taxonomy): Eukaryota > Viridiplantae > Streptophyta > Pinopsida > Pinales > Pinaceae > Larix > Larix kaempferi. The sequence goes on along the minus strand of BSBM01000767.1, from coordinate 31,408,651 downwards.
GGAAATCTGAAGAAAAGTCAGGATATATCGAAAGGTTCAAACTAAGACTATACTCCCTTAATCAAAGCCTTACTTTCTACCCAACATCACTTAGAAACATAAATGTATGGCGAGAATATTTGAGACTTGAATTCAAGGAGAAAAGTGATGCCTCAATTTTAAAGAATATGCATGATTCCCTTGAGAAGTACCACATGATAATTACTTTGCTTAGAGATATTACATTAATTTGGTTTCAACACATGACAATTACTTTGCTTAGAGATATTACATTAATTTGGTTCCAAATAATTGAAAGAAAAAGTTACACTTTTATCTAACATGAGAATTAATTAAAGAAATATTATTATCTAGATATACGTTGAATGAGTCCACATATTTTTTAAGAAGTTCTTTCCATGTGGTAATGAAAAATGGAAAACATATTGGTGTATATGAAGTAAAATTTTATAGAGTTGATGATACATTGTGGAATTGTGAGAAGAAAAAATATTTGTATATGGACTTTTTCTTTGAGTTAGAACATAAATTCATATGTGGCAACATTCCACATTATCAAATACCATCAAATTATCCCAATGAGTCAATAGATGGTTTATTTAGGGATATGAGGTGAGTCATCTAGGAAAGGAAAATCTCCTTTTCCTGGTTCCTTCAAGGGAAACATTAACATAATTAGAGGCATGTGGTTTGGAATTCATTAGAGATGGCCATCTTGCTCCCATGTTTCTAATGGAAACTCAATGATTTATTTAGTTGGCCAAGGAACTTAGAATTAGTCAAGGGGTGTGTTTGGTAGAGGCTATAGTTAGAGGAACTAAGGATTCCTTTCTAGTAGAAAGAAAAGTTAGTCAAGGAGGTCTCGATGGGTCTAGTATTGGACTTGTGGGGGACCACACCTTTAGATAAATTGTCCAAAATTTTGGAATAGATCGGACAATGTGATGGAAAATAAAATCCAACCAGTTTCAAGGTAGGCACCACATTGAATAACCATTAGGTTGATCATTTGGCCACTATTATGGAATCATCTTTTATCTATTTCTATCTTGTTTTATACTAACGATACCTATAGATTTATGTATCCCCCACTTTAAGTAGATGTTGTTTGGAAACCTATAAGCATGATTCATTCAACTATGGAGAAATAGAATTTGGGGTGAAGCAATGAAACAGTCCTATTGTTGAAAATTGTGTGGTGGATATAGGATCTTGTGTAATCTATATGGACCTTTATAGAATACCATTAGGAACCTATGACTTGATAGTAGGTATATATTTAGGCTAGAAACCCATCAATCTCTCTTCGATTATTTCCATAAAATATTCATTGTCGAAATGAAGAAAGAGAATTGGTAAGGATTCAAGGAATCAAACACCAAGTTTATATTCATTTTATTTTAGAAATGAAGGTAAGGAAATGTTTAAGGAAATGACTTAATATTAATGAGATTGAAGTTGTTGATGAGAGCATTAATCCTACCCAAAACCCAGCATGTTATTGTCAAAATGAATGGATGTTTTTTCCTTCGAAACTACCTAGACTACCTCTTGTTAGATAGATTGACTTTACCAATACCCTTAAAAAAGGAAAAAAATATATCCAAGACCCCTATCGAATGAAAATTCCAAATCTTAATGGACTTGGTATCCAACTTAAGAAATTATTGATCTTTTAATGATTCGACTAAGTGTATCCCCTTGGGGTGAATCAATCATTTTTATCAAGAAGAAAGATGGGAGTCCTTGGCTCTACATTGATTATAAATACTTGAACTAAGAAACAATACATAATAGGTCTTCAATTCCTCAAATTGATCATCTATTTGATGAGTTAAAAAGAGATTCAATGTTCTTTATAACTCACTTGTGTTTTGGGTATCACCAATTCAGGACTGATAAAAATTTCTTTCAAACTTGATTTGGTAAGTATGAGTTCATTGTAGTACCTTTTGGTTAGCTAAATAATCTTAAATGGATCATTATATAATTTTTCATCTGATTTGGTACTTTTCGGGTGGATAAAATGGAGGTATTGTCTTATAGGGTCTGTTTTATAGGTAGGTCCCACTTTGTTGATTTCAGATCCAGAACCTTATAGAGCCCATTTGAGGCCCTAAATTACCCTTTTTGGGGTGAAAATTTCATTACCATATCTTCCATCCTCATGATAAGTTACTGCAATGCACATTAACATATTTCCGTTGATACAAAAATCACCTCAATCGGAGTTCATATGCAAAACTTATGCATCCCACAAGTGGAACTATCTTGTTAAAAACCATGGTATCAAGTGGATGCCCCATTAGTTTCCATTAATCACACATGTATACCTATAATAAAATTATAGAGGGTCTGAAACCCTAGGGTTAATCGGGGTTGAGGCATGCAAAAACCCTATACCTAATCCTAAATGACTATCACATTATATGTGTAATACTTCTAGTCACTAGGAGAAGAAGGAGTTATGTTCATTGTGTATTGTTATTGTTCCATATTTGAGTGGATAATTTGTAAGTGGGATTTTTGTGTATAATAGGGTAAGTATATGATCTTATAGAAACCATACTATCCATAGTGTCCAAGGAAAATCCATAGTGAGTGCCCCTTGTTTTGCCTCACCTTCTAGTTGTGTTTTCTTATATCGATTTTTTCTAGGGTACATATTGTTTTCATTGTGTGGATGGTGTATTCTTTGATTACTTATTTCATTTGAGTTCTATTTTATTTAAACACTAAACTAGTATATTAAATATACAATCCAAAGTAAAAAACTCCATAATAAGATATTATAAAATATTAGAAGATATGTTATGACAAATTGTTTCTAGTGGAATACCCACAATAGTTTAAAGATCACCAACACTCCTACCACATCCATGAAGCTAATGAATATTATCTTTCACAAATATTTGAACCTCCGTATGAAATTTTTTCTTGATGATATCATCATCTATTATCACAATGAAAGAGAACATGAAGAACAATTGAAACTTGCTCTTCAATGTATTTGTGAGCATAAGTTGTATGGGAAATGTCCAAATTTACCTTATTTTAGAAGAAAAAAAATCATTGTTTAGGACGTGTGATCACATGGAAGGTATAGTTGTAAATCCCAATAAGATTCAATAATTATGGGAATGGACAACACCAAAAAACTCTTATAAGGTGCAAAATTTATGGGGATAGAAAGATATTACAACATATTTATTGAATGATTTTCAAAAATCACCAACCTTATTACCTTTCTCTATTACCTTTCTCTAGAGGAAGGGAAAAACGTTCGAGTGGACATGATGAATGTGAGTCCATGTTTCTAGAGATAATAAAGATTATTAACTATTTTCCATGTTCATATGGTTCCTTATATAAAGAAATACTCCTTCGTTTGTAAAAATGCATGCAAAGCATGCGTGGATGTGTACTAATGTAGCAATAAGGTATTATAGGCTATGCACTTCGAAAACTTACGAATAATGAAAGACACTAACCCGCTCATTACTAAGATTTAGAAATGGTTGTAATGGCACTAAATATATGGAGTATGTATGTAATAGAAATAAAAATCAAATAGAGGATTTCTCATAATAGTCTTCAAAATATCTTCACGCGAATATACCTCAATGCCCGTAAGCAATGTTGGAATGAGTTGTTTAATGAATATGATTGTGTGATTTCCTATATAAAGAAAGGAATATAAAGGGGTAGATGCATCAAGTAAAAAACCAATATTACATTCAATGATGTCCTTAAAGGTAGATCTAAAATATTAGGTGTTAAGTCACCTTTACGAAGATCATTGGTGCAAACAAATAAAATCTATTTTGGAAAATGGGAATACTTGGAGGATAAATATAAAGGTTACTACCTATACTCAAATGGAATATTGCAATAGTTGGTGTTGGGGATCCCACACCAACAACTTTACCCCCTTCCCCCTCCTAGGGGAATGCCTCTATTTGTTAGAATTGCAGATGTCGAGCTCGATTAGTATCAGTTGTTGCAGCAACTAGTGCGACTCCAACTAGAGGAGGGACAAGTCCCATATCTGAAACCCCCTAACATCATCAAAAAATTATTATCTCACATGTATATGATAGTCGAAGCATACATGAAATGCACAAAAGAGTAAAGTATGAGAAGGATATGATAAGAGTTACTCACCCATTGGTCCCCAATTATCACAAGGAAAACATGGAGGGAAATTGTTATCTACACATAAGTCTATCCTTTCTAAGAGTAATGCTATATAGGGCCTCTCTTCTATGTCCACATGACTAGGTATTTCATGGTAAACACTTGGCCCACTTAGAAACCACTAGCATAGTGCATCACCATGCCCCAAATACCATGTGAGGATCCCATAGCCCCAGAATAACAACAATGATGGGCATCCTCAGTGACTCGAATCACTCAAAGAAGAAGGACCATAAGATTGAGCCATAATGAAACTAGCCGTGCCCCTCCAAACATCACCTAATAACTAAACATGCATGTTGAAAACCATTTTTTTTTCCTTGGCCACCTCCATCCCATCACTCAACACCTTCTCCATAAGGATAAGATATAATCCATAAATCCAATGGATAGCCATAACCCCCACCACACTAACTACTATGGTCTCCACCATATGCATTGTTAGATATAGTATATGTGAAGTAAGGATGCCTCCATCCTTTTTGCATAAGGGTTTTCCTTGTAGTACTAAGCAATCAAGCATTCGAGTGTCTGTTTTCCACTCAGTGATGGATGGGTCTCCTATTGAATCTCCTAAATTGATAAAAAAAGTGAGAAATTAAATGTCAAAATAGCCGAGAGTGTTACTCTCGCTTTCCACAACAAAGCAATCTAGTTGGGGACTCCATAAGCCTATCACCTCTTGTAGGATCTGATCACTAGAACTTATCATAGGATAGTTCCAATACTTTAGCAGCCCTACTTATCTTAGGTTTTATCGAACATGTGACTCCCAGGCCCCCTCATCCCATAGGGGATTTAAATGGTATTCTCACCACTCAATAGCCATGACAAAAATATGTACTATAGAACCAATCAAGCAAAATATGAGTTTGTAGCCCATAATAAACTTATTTAATCTAAAAAACCAAGCAAAACAACAACTGCATGTTTTATTTCCCAAACAATCACGTGACCCATAAGACGCGCAACCTGCATAGGTATAACATTCAAAAACTATCACTACCATTCGCCATTTTTTAATAAATGGTGCATGTATAAAACGTGTGGCCACATACACCCAGTTTTTGCATGGGGTGCAACCCTCTCCAATAGAATTCCGTACATATTTCTTGAGTAAAATATATAAAACACAACCACAATATTGTGCGATTGTTAGAATATATAGTCATGTGGATTCATTATATGAGGATATGACTACACACCTCACATGGTGCATGACTATCACATTATTCTACATAGAAAATCCTTTGAGACTTGCACGACTGCACAAAAAACACTTGACTGATTCCATAATACTACTAAGGGACCCTAAACAAAACAAAAAATGACAAAAATGGAGAGTAGGTGAATATGTCTTACCTAGAACTTGTAGATTAAAAAATCACCAATCTAATTGGCTAGATTTCTAAAAAATAGGTTTTGACAATCACAACTTGAACGGTAAACATTATTTTTGAAAAGTAGGACCCACCTCTATTTATATCCATTTGGATCAAAATTCAACCAACTCATTTAGGAGATCCAAAAAATCATAAGCACAACCACATGAAGGACTGTGAGCTATTCATCGTGGTAACATTAATTTCATTCCCCACAAAATTGCCATTTTTTCCACCATATCCTCACGAATTGCCACCCATTTTTGTACCATATGCACCATTGAAATTGTTATCACGTACACTATTATGTTGTAGAATTTGATTTTTGTGTGTAATATTTTGGTTGAAAATCTTGAATTTCCCACTCATTGGCCCACAATTTCCTTATTAAGTATGTCTTCATAACACATCATATAGGCATTGTATCAACTTTGTATAACTCTGTATACATTGCATATATCAAGTTATTCCATTTGTAACCTTAAGGTGCTTGGTTATCGACAAATCAGATCACACCCTTTGTCATATGGTGTATGTTTTTGAGCCATTGCATTCTACTAGCATGGGTGTGCATGACATTAGAACGCTTTTTATTAAGACCATGTTGTTTCACCCTCAAGAAGAGGAAATGTGTTCACTACCTCACCAAGGAAGCCACATATCTTATGCTTCACGCATTTTTTTTATCATCACTTCAAATTCCCTATAACATTATGGTTATGATTCAAAATGGCCTCTCATCCTTACCATGATCAATATACCATTTGAATTCATATCCATATCATCAAACCCTAACAAGACCCACAATGGGGCCCTACCATGATTATAACACCATTGACACCTAGGCATCCTTGTAGGAATGCTCGACATGCTATTTACTATTGGGGACCCATCTTCTCGTTTGTAAAAATCCCGATCATTCTTTTATTCATTTGTAAAAAGAGGTTACTTGACACACTCAAAAGGAGGGAACATGTAATGTCCCCATCCAAATAAATCACTAGAAGGGAAAATTACACCAATCTACTAGTTCCCTAGGTTGGGGTGGAAACATTTAGATTTGGAATAAGGGAGCTAATAAACTCCAAATGGACATTAGCTTGAAAAAATATATTAAAAGGGGCTAAATAAATATTTATAATAGGAAAATAAGGTGGCACTTGGTCATGAGGGAACATTGGTGGTGTGGGAGCCACACAAAGCAAGATTCTCCATGCCACATGGCATCCTACTATCACCCATTCAAATCCAAGGTGGAGTCTAATGTTCTTGGGGGAGTTGGAAGGGAATTATACTTCGAATGAATCAATGAGGCTCGAATTTGAGAGGAAGAGTAGCTCATATGGAAGAGGAAGAGGCATCTTAGAGGTATTGTGATACTTAGGCTAGATTCCCTAGCTTCTATGACAACGATAATGAATATTCTATGATACTTATGGTAAGGATCGGATCTGATTGCTGAAAGATTAACTATATGAAATGTCAGGGATAAAAATAGCCTCCAGGAGGGAGCAAAAGCGAGTTATGGCAGCTAAATATTCCCCCATTTGAATTGATGGAAGAGGGAGGCTAGGAATTGTTGGACAAGTGACACTGATTGGAATCTCTCCCAAATTCGAGTTGGCATGAAGCTCTTGGAAGGAATTTGAACCATGGAGGACTTTGAAGGATTATAAAATTTTAGAGAAAAGAAGGATATGGGATTTTTATCATTTCTCATTTGGTAATTTGGAAAGCATATCTTTTCCATGCAAGTTGAGTGTTTATTCTGCTTGCCTTAGCACCAATTTCAAGGGTGAAATATTCCCATCCTAATTGGAAACTGGAGAGTCCATTCATACATTTAATTTGGACAATACATTCATTTGTTATAGGTTGAATCTACAGGGATTCTCATGATCACTTCTTCTTCAACTTGTTCCCACATCTCTCTCACTTTTCTCTTCATATTCTTTCTCTTGGAGGAATGGTGCACATGGTGAGATGATGATATATTTGGGGAGGTTCAAGGGGAACCATTTATTTGTAATATTATTTATACACTATTTATTTGATGCTCAAACAAAACTCAGATAAAAAATCTAAGTGAAACTATGTAAAAATGAAAAACTATGTATGAATGGTATCATTTTCCCCTATATCTTGTTGTAAGAGCTTGAAGTTGTTTAGTATCGAATTTTTAAGTAAATATCTATGATTTTATTTCTGTATGGAGATCCATTAATGTACTGAAGAAGTTTCATAAACATTATACAAGTCCTTGGAACATTTCTCTCAAATTTCATAGCAAGTTATAGTGTGTTTCTATCATTTCCCCCTAGGTTAAGACATGTCTCCAAACCTCTGATTTATGGGAGTTGAAGCAGATATTAGGAACTGAATAATGATGCATTTGGGTTCCCATTTAATTAATCTATCTAATCCATTTCTCCATTCTTAAATTTCGGAGGTTCGTACTGGATTTGGGAAGCCATTAGTGACCACTACCGTTGGGGGTTTGAACCTTAAAATTACTAGTAAATTTCCCATTTTCTCCTGATTACAAATGAAGGTTTCAGAAGTATTTTGAGAGTTTGTAAGCACCTATAAGATTCATTTTTATGTCCTAATACCCTTCAAATTTCTTCAGACCCAATTTGAAATCCTTAGGAACCATTTGGAAGCCCTTGAGTCATCACTAGTCCAAGGTTCAAATTGACCAAAAAATTGCAATTTTTCCATGTTTTCCAAATTATTAAAAAGGGACAATACAAGTGGTATTAGAGCATTTTCCTTGCACCTGATTTGTGTGACCATTTATGAGGTATGTAATTCAGCCCCTACCTCTACAAACCAAAACTAAAAGTACCTTTGGTGAAGAGGAAGAAGCAGGAGAAGATGTGCACTCTGTTGAAACTATGACCAAGGATGAGAAAGGAACCTCAGATATGGAGGAGAAAGAGGAGTTCAGGAAATTCATGAAACCATTTTTTGAAGACATGAAAAAAATATAATGCAAGGGTTTGAATTGATGGCTAGTAAATTTGGAATCAAATTTGCATTAGGAGACAACAATAGTTCTACTTCTGAGCAAACGAAGGCATTTCGTGAACACATTTTCTCAAAGACACGACCTCATAATCGATCCAATGAATTCCATAGCTCAACAAGAGCTACCAAACCTAATATTATTGAGTCCAAAGTGGATCCTAACACCCAATATGGAATGCATGAAGTTCTAGAAGAATGGTAGCAGTTGAGTGAATATTACAGAAGGACCTTACCATTTGATCAATTCTTTACTGTCTCAAACAAGCTCAAAATGAGAGAAGGTAGAAGAAATCCCTTTCAAAATAAATAATTGAATTATGCCATAGGTAAAATTCCCCTTCCTACCTTTGATGTCTCATCTCAAAGTTATGCAAATACTTGGGTACAAAAGTTATATGTATATTTTCAGCTGAATCTAATGGTTGAAGAGGATGCTCTAAAAATGGCTATTTTGCATCTTGAAGGAGAATCCAATGATTAGTGGTTCCATGGGATTAAAAAATTGGGACATTATCAAGTCACAACATATGAATAATTTGTTAACAAGTTATTGGAAATATTCGAGCAAAAAGACCCTGAAATTCCTTTCAAGGAACTGGCACAGTTGAAGCAAATTGGAACCCCTGATGAGTACATGTTGGAATTTCAAAAATTATCAGTTAAGGTGGCTGATATATCTATGGTTCAATTAGTATTTCTCTTTACTTAAGGTTTTTATGAACCTTTTAAGGGTTTATTTAAATCGCACAAACCTACTTCATTTAAAGATTCCATGAACTTGGCAAGAGATCTGCAAAATGTGCTACCCAAGACAAGGTATCCCCCAAGCCCAACTTTCCTTCAAAGTTAAGATTTGACAAGAAGACATGGAAAAATTATGAATTTGGAAAGGAGAAGAAAAAGGGACCAAGTAAGGAATAACTCAGAAGAAAGAGACTATGCTACACATGCTTCCAACCATGCGTACTAGGGTATAAATGTGCTAAGGGGAAAGCACAATGCATTGAATTATTTTTCGGTGATGATGAAGTTGAATGGGATATGGAGGAATAAGAACATATTTAATCCCAAGAATAGGGATATGACATAGCAGAAGAATATCATCCATCACCTGACAAAGGGAGAATTACAGTGCTTTTAGGAGTGTCTCGATTTCAAACCATTTGATGCAAGGGAGTGGTACAAGGGAAAAGAGTTTCGGTATTGGTAGATGGAGGAGAAACTCTGGTGGACATGATAAAGTTACAATGCTATGGAGTGAAAAACATGGATTCCAAAGATACAACTTAGCATAGGTAATTACAAATTTTCTGATAGCTTTTATGTGGTGGATGTTGCTGATACAAATGTGATATTGGGAGTGAAATGGTTGTACTCTATAGGGGAACATACAGTGAACTACCAAATACCTGAAATGAAATGCAAAGATTCAGAAGGAAAACAAAGGGTAGTGAGAGGATTGCACACCTATCCAAATCAAGTGGTGTCTTCCCATAGTATGGGCTCCATATTGAGGCATGGGGATATTGAATGGGATGCTAAAAATTTCATCACTTCCCCCAATCCAAACATAAATATTGAAGAAAATCTAAGGGAGATAAAGCAACTACTACAAAAATATGAAAGGGTTTTTAGAGACCTTCCTCCTGGAAGGCCACTTGATAAAGGAGTTGATCACACCATTGTTTTGGAGGTGGATACTTCAACTATGAAAATAACACCATAAAGATAGCCAAAAAGGTTCAAATATGAGATTGAGAAGGCTATTCAAGAGCTCTTGGAATTGGGACTCATTAGACCAAGCTCAAGTCCCTAGGATTCTTAAGTTGTTTTGGTGAAGAAAAAAGATGGAACCTTAAGGATGTGCATTTATTTTAGAGACCTAAACATGAATACAATAAAGAAATGATATCCCATCCCTAGAATAGATGAGCTCATGGATGAGCTATTTGGAGCAAATTTATTCTCCAAAATTGATCTTATATCTGGTTACCATTAGATTCGAATGAACGAGCAGGATGTGCAGAAAACTGCTTTCAGATGTCACTATGGTCATTTTGAATTTCTTGCCATGCCTTTTGGTTTGACCAATGCTCCGGCCACCTTCCAATCATGCATGGAAAAATATTTTTCAAACTGTTTTGTAAGTTTTTTTTGGTTTTCTTTGATGATATTTTGATTTACAGTAAGACATGGGAGGAACATTTGCACCATCTAGAAGTTGTATTGAAAATATTGCATGAACAATCTTTGTTTGTGTTAACACCCAAAAAGTGCTCACTAGCTCATTTACCACATTATATGGCTCATTTGTCCATTTTCCTACCATATTTCCATTAAAAATCCCAAAAATCCCATTAAAAAGCCTCCAAAAGGCCTAAAATGCCTCCAAAAGGCTAAAAAACCCTCAAAATAGCCTAAAAAAGGCTAAAAAACCCCCTTTTTCCTCCAAAAATAGCAAAAATCCCCTAAAAAGGGAATAAAAAATATAAAATAATGAGGAAAAGGAGGAAAAAACCCTATACAGCTACCCAAAACCATGTGTTTCCTAACACCATGGGTCAGCACTCCACCACCAAAAAACTATAAATAGGTGGTGGAGATCCCTTATTCCATATCCACAATCACAAGCACCCTTACTCTGCCAAAATCTCTCTCGAAACCCTAGTTCACCATTGAACTATTTTCACCTTGAGAGCCACCTTTGGCCCATTCCCATCATAGGAGAAGGAGAAGGAGCATATTGAAGCTTGAAGCATCCTCTTGGACACTGCAAAGGGCTTCATCAAACCTTTACATTGAAGGTAACATCAATACAAAAAGTCATTCTTTAAATTTGATGTTTATGTTTCATGCTTGTTTTAGAATTAATTTAATTTCTGTTTTAGCTTAATTAGTTTAATTTACTGAACTACTACTAAGGAGTCCATTCTCCTTAGTAGGTGCTCATTTGCACAAGCTAGGGGTAAAACCCTAGCTACAGTTTTGGCGACTCCCCTAGTTTTCGAATTTCTGGTTTCCGTTTTTGAATTTTTTCCTTTCGGCTGTCCCTTTCGGCCGCCGCATACCGCGTCTTTTCCCTCTGCAGTCGCGTCCCGACCGCGCCTTTCAGGCCTTTACCTGCGATCCGACCGTGGCTCTCAGACTGCTTCCGACGCCCCGCTGGCGGATTCAAGTCTGTTCCTGCGATCCGACCGTGGCTAATCAGCCTGTTTGCCGCGATCTGACTGCGCCTGTCAGCCTTTTTCCGGCGTCCCGACTGCGGCAATCTGCCTCTTTCGTGCGTCCCGACTGCGTCTGTTAGCCCTGTTGCCGCGACCTGACTGCGTCTTTGTCCCTATTTTTCTGCGTCCCGACTGCGTCTGATTGGCCCTTTTGCCGCGACCCGACTGTGTCTTTTTCCCTATTTTCTGCGTCCCGACTGCCTCTGTTGGCCCGATAGCCGCGACCTGACCGCCGCTGTTTCCCTCAAACCCGCAGTCGGCCTGTTCTGATCCGCCACAGACCCGCGGTCTGATCCGCCACAGACCCGCGGTCTGATTTCTGCTCTTTTCCTGTTTTGAGCCCAGCCCCTCTTGCTGCAATATTTTCTGCATTTGAACAGCCCTCTGTCCCACCTGCAGCCCACTTCCTTACAGCCTTTCTGCAACATAATTTCTATTCCCTTTACAGAATCTTTTTAAAATTTTAGTATTTTTAATTCAGAAAATTTTGCAAGTTAAAAGAATCAATTTCAGCATTATTGATAGATTGGAAGTTGCCCCCCCTTGTGGCACTTCTATTTTTGGGATCATTACCTCACGAGCACACACTCTGTCACATAAAATCAAGTGAGCCTTAAAAAGTACCTAATTAAACCAACATTCTAACCCCACTTGGGGAACACAAAAGAATCATTGTAGTTAGGTAGGATCAGGGGGATAGGCTTCCAATAACACCCCTTGGTTATTTCACTTGAGACATAGTTGTTGTCCAAATAGGGAACCAAAATCCCCTAGTACTTTTTGGCACGGTCACGACCAGTTTATCAGAGGGCCTCTCCCTTAGGAGGGTTGAAGTCGGGAGACTGGTTCCGGAGGCCTGAGTGGAATACCGCAATCCATTCAGTAACCGAAGGGCTACCTTTCGCGGTTCGCGGGATATCCCTGTATAGGGGTATTGCGGTCAACGAACTAAACGACAGATTCACCTTTCTGGACGTGTCATGAACGGGGTATCTTAGTTGCCATTCTTCTAGGATTGACTACCCGGTGTCCCTCCCGGTACTTTTAGCTAGGTGTTTGCATGCTCCTTTACCTCCCTTTGGTCTAGTGAGTCCACCATTTTTCTTTTTTAGGAAACCTGCTGCTTGTTGGTATTCTGACCATCTTTGTTGTTACTCCACCTATTGTAGCACAGCTGTTGCAGTGGGTGTTTTGAGTTGGTTGTTGGCCTAAGTGCCTTGCTTTTTAGCTCTCCTCCTGCACACTCGGTTGCATTAAGATTTTTGAGCTGTTTTTATACTCACCTCAACCCACAGAGATTTGACACCATCTGTCACCATTGAGTCCCCGAGACATTCTCGGCGCCTCAGGGGCGAGCCCCCACAGCACGGTTCTCTCGACACCACCCGTCATAGATTCCGATCATTGTCCGTTGATACCACTCATCACAGATCTAGAGCCTTGTCACTTGACTCCACTCGTCAGCGACGTAGGACTCCGTCACCAGATAGTGACGCCCCTTACTTTACCTCTGATTCTGACGAAGAGTCTGAGAACCCTATTTATACTGCCCCTACTAGCCCCATGGCTGGCACGACTTCCACTCCATTTGTCATAGGAACCATTGGTGGCACATCCACCACTACACCAGTTACTACACCTGTTTTTGGTATGCCCTCCATGGGGCAACCATCTACCGTTCCCCTCACGGTACCTATTCCCACAGCGGGAATACCTATCCCCACTACATCAGTGGCTCACACTACCCATGGTGGTGCTGGACCATCCTCCACTACCTCAGTTCCCCCACTTGGGGGCACCACCCTAAATCTTGTCCCTCCACTTGGGGGCACTGGCCCCAACTTGGTCCAAAGCACTACTGTGTCACACCCTTCTTCCAGTCTGCCATTCATGGCTAGCCTTAACCTACCTGACTTGGCCAGATTGACCAACGATCCCATTCGACACGACCCTACATGGCCTCATATGCCTACCAAACTACCCTCTGACATCCCTAAGTTTGAGGGCAAGGCCGGTGAGGACCCACAAAACCATATCATGTCTTTCCACCTATGGTGTTCCTCTAACTCCATAGTGGATGACTCTGTTCGCCTCCGTCTCTTACAGCGCACCTTCACTGGCTCTGCAGCCAAGTGGTATATTGAGCAGCCTCATGGGACCCATGCCACCTTTGCTTCCCTGGCCTCGACCTTCCTGCAGTTCTTCCAGTTGCCTGTCCGCTATGACGCGGGCGTTGAGATCCTTCTATCTTGTAGACAAAACACGGCTACCCATATCACGGACCACATCCATGAGTGGCGTCGACGCCGTAGCTTATGCAAGATCAAACTTGACGACCGTATCTTCCTAGATTGGTTCCTCAAATCCCTTCTCCCGGTTATTGCTAAGGATGTGGCCTCAGAAAGACCCCAGTCTGAAGAAGAAGCCATCCTTAAGGCCCAACAGTTCGACCTCATCTACGCCCAATCGGGTTACCTTTATACCATTATACCTGACGCCCCTCGCGGCGAGTCCTCCCAGCATGATGCGCCGGGGGCATCCCACGCTGCAGATGGTATCATTGGCCGTGTTTCTTCGCATCCCCAACCATTTTCTATAACACGTCCTACCCCTGGCCCCGACCTGTCGCGGGCTACCTCCCAGTCCGGAGCAACCAACTCGTATGCTCCCATGACACATCACCATTCCCATGGACCCTCATGTCCACCTCAGTGCTTCGGGTATGCGACTCCTGCTTATGCTCCTCCAGTCGCCCCTCAGCCTTACTACCATCAGCAGGCTGTCTCAGCTCCTGCTCCTTCACAAGCCCCACCAGCTTATTATCCACCAGAGGCAGCCCTTGCGGCACATCCACAACCTGCTCTGCAATCCTATCAGCAACCCCCTCAAGTTGCTGCACCTGCTCAGCCTCAACCTACATATCATCCTCCGCAGCCTGCTCCAGCACCTGCGCAACCTCAAAATCCACGTGTTTCCCAAGGGAAAGTTTACGCCCAACAGAATCCGCAGCAAAACCAAAATAACCAACGTAACCAGGGCCAACAGAACTGCGGCAAGGGCCGTAATCGGGGAAACAACCAACCTGTAGACCAAGCTGGTAAACCGGCTAATCCCCCTGACAACAACAATGCGGCCCCCGCTAATCAAAACCCTGATCACCCGCCCAAGCAGGCTAAAAACCCCAATTTGCGAACGAACCACCCTTGCTCTATTTGCGGGGTCTATGGACACTATACCCATGCTTGCCCACACTTGGAGCGAGCTCGGCAACTCTGGGTTGACGAGGCCCATCGCCAAGGGCATGCGGCTCCCCAAGCGCCACCCAACCCCCCCCAACCTCAACAACCCCCTTTGGTGCTGCAAAACCCCTTACCGACCCAAGGCGTAGTGAACACTCAGCCGTTGGCTCCCCATCAAGCCAATGCGGCCCAACAACAACAGATCACCTACGCTGCTCCTAATCAACCCATGTTTGACTCAGGTACCCACCACTTACTGATGATGTCATCTGCTGATGTCAACCTCCAGACCCGTCGGAACCAATACGGCTCCACCTCTGAAGCCCCTCCCACGGATAAACCTACTAACGCTCATCCCACCGATCAGGCGTTACGTATACCTCCGTCTCCCATAGATGGCGCTGCGAAAGCACCTCGTTTCCCACTTCGCCGAATCAACAATAACCCTACTGCGCGCGCTGCGTCAAACTACAACATCGTAGATGACCTAGCCCAATCTCCTGCAGCCATGTCTGCGTTAGAAGTCTTGAAGAACTACCCTTCCCAGCGCAATACTTTACTTTCCTCCATTGGCGGGATTGACCCAACTGATTCGCATTTGATGGCATTTGATTTAGACCAGTCTGAACCACGCCTACCTTCCAGCTTAGCATTCCAAGTTACTGTCTCCGTTAGGAATCTTGTCATCCATCGGTGCATCATCGATGAGGGTGCCTCCACATGCGTCATGTCTACATTTGTATGGCAGAAGCTAGGATCCCCTCCTCTCCAGCAGTCCACCACTGCATTACGCGCCTACGACGGTCGTTCGGCTCAGCCCCAAGGCCTCCTAGCCAATGTCCCCGTTCAGTTAGGTGGCAAAACTGTCCTCATTGACATTGAGGTAATCAATGCCCAATTGGATTATAACCTTTTACTTGGCCGCAGCTACATGTATGCCATGCGGGCAGTTGCCTCTTCTGTCTTTCGCACCATGATGTTCCCCCATGAGGGACGCGTGGTTAAGATTGACCAACTCACCTACTATGATCCCAGTGCTCCTGCGGCACCTGAGAATGTTCTCCCCATGGTTGAACAACCCGTTTCTCCTGCCACCACCTCGTTTGTTTCCTCTACAGGGCCTGGAGTCTACTCAGACGCGCCGATGACCTCCACCTTTCAATCCATTCCTCCGCCGTCATCTACGCCCGAAATGTCTGACTTATGTACCTTGTATCACGACAACCTACCACCTAATACTCAACCACCCTTGTTGCCAAAACCACCATTGGTACCTAGCCACATTGGTGTTACACCGATCCATACGATCCCCTTCCTAGTTCCACCATCGGGAGTAGTAAGCGCCCCGGTCATGGCTACCCTTAGCCTCCCTGGGTTAACCTTGGGATTACCTGTATGGTATCTTTCGCCTCCCGTTCGCCCGCCGACACCAGATGTCGTCCTCCAACCGGTGCAACCCATGGCTACTACCACTCAGCCACCTCCCGGTGTCTCTACCCCTTCGTCCTCCACGACACCCCCTCCTACTCCCAAACCCACTGGGGGCAGAGGTCCACAACCTTACACTGTTGTACCACCCCCAAAGACAGTAAAAAACCCTCCAGTGTTTCGTGCTCCTCCCAAATGCTCGCTGTGCGATGAGCTGGGCCATGCGACCCACCAATGCCCACAGTTACCAGCATTGCAGAAGCACATGCAAATGCTCGACGATGACCCTAACATCCCAACTGTCGAACTCAATCCCACTCCTAAACCTAAAGACAAGTCCCTACGCACCAACCACTCCTGTGCCATATGCGGTGTTTACGGGCACTATTCACATCATTGTCCCGATCTCCCGGATTACAGAGCGGCTCTCTATGAGATGAACAATCTGGATCTTGAGACGGCACCACCTACCATTGAGGAGATCTACCCCCCAGACTCTTCACCTTCCGGAGAGGTTAATACCATCTATATGATCTCTTCCACCACTACCCCCTCGTCAACCGATTTGACGACGCAAACTTTCTGTACCGATGAGGAGATTCTTGAAGCCCTTACTGCCCCGGGTTATCCCTGGGATGATATGCATCATCGTTCCTACTTCATCCCAGAAGCGTCTTCCTCTAGCTCCGCTACCCAATACGCGGTTGAATCCAAAGACTTCCTCCCCACCAAGGTTGACTGGTTCAAGGACCCTATTCCTGCTCCTGACGCCTTCGAGGAAGGTAACATGGCCAACATCTCACCTGTCATCCAAGTTGATATCGCTACTCCAGGACGTGCCCCTGAACTCATTACTTTAGGAGCATTCTACAGTAAACAAGAGATTGAGGAATACATAAACCTTTTCAAAGAATTCCGTGATGTCTTTGCCTGGTCCTATACCGAAATGCTTGGTCTTGACCCCGCCATCATAGAGCTCCACCTTGACACCTCTGAGTCAAGGGGCATAATAGATTCCCTCGACCCTGGGATAAGGGGCATGATCAATCATTTTGAACCTTCCCCATCACATCTATCTCAGCACGTCAATGAACCCATTGTTCAAACCCACACATATGTGATCCATAATCACAAACCCCATGCACATAGCATGGGGGCAAGTCATTAACCCTGCTCACTTTTTTCACATTTGTGATCTCAACCATTTTTTGAGGTCACATATCACTTGTAGATTTGATTTGATATGCATAGTTCTTTCCTTTGACCATTTCGGAGTCTTTATGACCTCCGTTGTTCGCACCATTTGCACTGCCGGATTCATTTTTCCGTGCCCGTGATGATGCTTGAGATCATTTCTCGCTCTCACCAGGACCAATATCAACATTGTGTCCAGACGCCACTAGTTGCCTCAGTTTGCGTGCCACATCGGTCGTTCTCCATTTTTCACATATTTTATATCATCGGATTCATTATTCCGAGCCCGTGATGATGCTTGAGATCATTTCTCGCTCTCACCTCCAGTTTTTCCGGGCATTTTTCAAAATGCCCCCGTCGCCTCGGGTTGCATGCCACATCGGCCATTACCCGTTTTTTACATCCCTTATATCGCCGGATTCATTTTCCCGAGCTCGTGATGATGCTTGAGATCATTTCTCGCTCTCACTGGGTACAATTTCAACATTGTGTCCCCACACCTTGCTGCCTCGGTTTGCGTGCCACATCGGCCGCCATCGGATTGTCCCACATTTTTACATGAGCCATTCACTCCTATCATACTGCAAATGTCTCATTATTTTGCCACCATTTCATCTACCCCGCAAGGAGGCCCATTAGTGTTCCCCCCTACCCTCGTTCTTGATCATCATTACTGATCCTTGATTGAACACTTCCTCCTTGCCTGGCCATTCCTTTTGTTCGGTATAATTTTATCCCTTTTTCAGGCCGGACAAGTCCGTTATGAAAAAGGCACTTAGGGAGTTTCCGTTAAGCTCTTTTCTGACTCCTAAAAGAATGAAAAGATCACCGAGCAATCTTGCTTCCTTTCATGCTCGTTAAAGTACATGAAAGGGCGTCTATCTGGTATAAGTTTAACCCTTTTCCGGACCTGGTAGACTAATTACGAAAAAGGAATACTCTAGTCACACCGGCTAGAAGAGTTCTTCATTGCATCCTTTTATGCTTCTTTGGGCCTTGGAGACTAAATCTACGAAAAAGCAACCCCCTGGAGTTTGCTTACTTGCTTTCAGACTCTCTAAAATTGAAAGCAACCACGAGCATGAACTGTCCTGGGCTCGTAAAATCCACACGACAGTACCATTCCATTATTTCAGAGTCTTCTTATCGCTTTCAGACTCCTTAAAATTGAAAGCAACCACGAGCATGAACTGTCCTGAGCTCGTAAAATCCACACGACAGTATCATTTTACACAAACTTCTTCTAGTTCCTTAACCCATGAAGAAGTCCCCTCCCGTGCCTCCTGGCACTATGATCGATCATCTCGGCAGCACCCCCAATCAGGTCACCTTTTTTCAGAGTATTCTGCAGTCTCCTGCCATTTTATACCAGCTTGAGTCTCCCTCAGACCACTCACCCTCCCCAAGCCATTACAGCTATGATCCCTTTCCCCTCAGTCAGTTTCATATGCTGCCAGATCATTCCCATTATCATACTCTGAACAAAGGAAGTTTGAGTCCACCCACTCTACTTGCCCAGTTATCCACCCACAGTTTGATCAGTCCTGCCATCAGTACTACCACATTTCGGTTCTCCACCTCGCGCTCCTGTCAAGGAAACATCATTGCCTTGATAGGGGCAGGTCTCCCTCTGTCGACGACAGCTCCTCTATTCCAGAGGATAGGCCCAGAGGTCCCTATGCCTTGGACTTATCACCATCTGTGGTAAGTGCCTATGGATCACTCTGAGAGGAGTCATCATTGCCTTTCCGAGTGGTTGTTCCTCACATGCTCGACTTCAGCACCTTGATCGCATCGTTGAGGATCGCGTAGGATTATATCCCATCAGTTTTTAGTCGAAGACCCCGGATTTCCCCCGACTCTAGCACATTGGTGAGTCATTTCGGAACGCCCAGTTATATGTTCCTGTGGATGTCCGAGCTGCGTTGGCGTCTGTATTCGGAAGCCATCCAGTTACATGCTTCCTCGAGTACCCAGTTCAGTTCCAGTTCCAGATCATTGTACCATTGAGGTCAGAGCTACCTGTCACTATGATCCAGCAGCTCATCAGTTCCCTTGGTACCACATTCAGCAGCACTGTTGATATTCCAGTGCACCAGTTCTTCAGTTACCACATGGTCCGCCCAGCAGTATGTCCCAGATTTGGTGTCCCCTCTGGACTCTTATGATGTACACAGTGGTCATGTATTTTACAGGTCCCCTTTTCGGGCCTCACAGTTATGTTTATGTATCTTGATACGAGCATGGGTATGCCTGCCTCGTCCATATATTGAGATTATTCCTCAGTCAGTATTTGAGGTCATGTATATTTCCGGTCCCCATTTTTTGGACCCCATTGTTATTGTTATATTATATCCTGATACGAGCATGGGTATGCCCGCCTCGTCCATATGATCAGATGATTCCTCATCCATTATTGAGGTTATGTACTTTCAGTTCTTGCAGTTGTTCGGGATCGTTGTTCCGGGCTTCAGTTTGTTTCTTCTCTTCTCTCCACACCCAGGAAAACCATTCATGACTTATGATGTCCATCGGCCATACGATGAGCTCCTGCCCTCGCACATCAGGGGGCAATCTGTTAACACCCAAAAAGTGCTCACTAGCTCATTTACCACATTATATGGCTCATTTGTCCATTTTCCTACCATATTTCCATTAAAAATCCCAAAAATCCCATTAAAAAGCCTCCAAAAGGCCTAAAATGCCTCCAAAAGGCCAAAAAACCCTCAAAATAGCCTAAAAAAGGCTAAAAAACCCCCTTTTTCCTCCAAAAATAGCAAAAATCCCCTAAAAAGGGAATAAAAAATATAAAATAATGAGGAAAAGGAGGAAAAAACCCTATACAGCTGCCCAAAACCATGTGTTTCCTAAAACCATGGGTCAGCACTCCACCACCAAAAAACTATAAATAGGTGGTGGAGATCCCTTATTCCATATCCACAATCACAAGCACCCTTACTCTGCCAAAATCTCTCTCGAAACCCTAGTTCACCATTGAACTATTTTCACCTTGAGAGCCACCTTTGGCCCATTCCCATCATAGGAGAAGGAGAAGGAGCATATTGAAGCTTGGAGCATCCTCTTGGACACTGCAAAGGGCTTCATCAAACCTTTACATTGAAGGTAACATCAATACAAAAAGTCATTCTTTAAATTTGATGTTTATGTTTCATGCTTGTTCTAGAATTAATTTAATTTCTGTTTTATCTTAATTAGTTTAATTTACTGAACTGCTACTAAGGAGTCCATTCTCCTTAGTAGGTGCTCATTTGCACAAGCTAGGGGTAAAACCCTAGCTACAGTTTGATAAGTTGTCCAAGTGTGAATTTGGGTTGAAAGAAGTTGTTTATCTTGGGAACATCATTGGGAAATATGGAGTAAAGGTGCACTTGGAGAAAATAAAGGCTATTCTTGAATGGCCATCAGCAAAGAACATCACTAAAGTGAGAGGATTCATTGGGATATGCACATACTATAGGAAGTTTGTGAAGGGATTTTCCAAACTAATTGCTCCCCTTACTAATTTGACAAAGAAGGATGATTTCAAATGGGATGCAGAGGCTGAAAAGGATTTCCAAATAATGAAAGAGGTAATGATTATTTTTCTGGTACTTTCATTAGTAGATTTTCTAAACCATTTGTTTTGGAATGTGATGCATTAGGAGAAGGAATAGGGGTGGTCCTAAAGGAAAATCGACACCCCATAGATTTTAAGAGAAGAAAATTGCAGCCACATGAGAAGCTTTACTCTAAATATGACAAATAAATGTTATCGATCATGCATTCTTTGGCCAAGTTTAGACAATATCTGGTGGGGAACAAGTTTATGGTCAAGATTGATCATAACAGTTTAAAGAATTTCCTCACACAAAAGGATCTCAATGAAAGGGAACAAAAGTGGGTAAGTAAGGTCCAAGATTTTGGTTTTTACATTGAATATGTAAAAGGGAAGAATAATATTGTAGTAGATGCATTGGCTAGGAGACCTTCTTTTTCCCTTATGGACATTTCGAAATATTGGAAAGATATGCTAATAGTAGAGTATGCCAAAGATGGTTTTTCTTGTGATGTGTTAGATGGGGTCAAAGGAGATGATGGATACAAGATATTGAATGGCCTAATATACTATAAGGACTGAATATACTTGGTTCATGGTTCTAACCTAAAGCACAATATCTTGAAAGAAGCTCATGATTCTCCTCTAGAAGGCCATCTTGGTTTCTTTAAGACATATAGGCAATTAAGAAAAATGTTCTCTTGGAAAGGGCTGACGGAATATGGTTTGAAGTATGTGAATGAATCCAAGATATGTCATCAAAAAAAAGTTGAACACACCCATCTTGCTAGTCTATTGCAACCATTTCCCATTCCATAACAGAAATGGGAAAGCATCTCAATGGATTTCATCACAGGTTTGCCCAAGGATTTGGGTAAGGATTGTATTTATGTTGTGGTGGATAGACTCACCAAATTTTCTCATTTCTTTTCTATTGCATCATATTTTATTGCTGCACAAGTGGTTGATCTATTATTTAGAGATATTTTCAGATTGTGTGGACTTCCCAAAAACATTGTGAGTGATAGGGATAGTATATTTATGAGCACCTTTTGGAAAGAACTCTTCAAGTTGTAGGCAGTCAATTGAATCCTATCACAAGCTATCATCCTCAGACTGATGGCCAAACATAAAGGGTGAACCAATGGTTGGATGGGTACTTGAGGAACTATGTTGGTGAGCAGTAGAAAGCATGGGTTAAATGGCTACACTTGGGTGATTTTTTCTACAATACTACTTTCCATATATCCATTGGCATGTCTCCTTTCAAATCACTTCATGGTTATGAAGCAATCACCTTTGTTGATAACATTTTTTGGTGATACTAGAGCCCCTAAAGCTAAGGATTGGGTTGAGGAAAGTCAAGAGATTTTGAAGCTTCTAAAAGACAATTTGCAGGTTTCCCAAAATCAACAAAAACAGTATGTGGATCAACATAGGGAGGAAATAACTTTTCAAGTGAATGATTTGGTTTATTTGAGGCTGCAAACATATAAGAAAACCTCCTTAAAATGGAAAGGATCAGAAAATATTAAACCAAGGTATTATGGTCCATACAATATAGTTTGAAAAGTTGGGGAGGTAGCTTATGAGTTAGAAACTCCAGAAGGTAGCAAAATCCACAATGTATTTCATGTTTCATGCCTTAAGAAGGCTATTTGTCAGCAAATTTCTATGTCATAAACACTCCCTCCATTAGATGATGAAGGACAAATCATACTTGTTCTAGAAAAAATTTTGAAGACAAGAGAAAGGAAATTGAGGAGCAAAACCATAAGAGAATATTTGGTACAATGGAAAGATTTGCCAAGTGATGATTCCACATGGGAAGATGAACAAATTTTGCAGCATACCGATTTGGAATTTCTTGAGGGAAATAAATCTTTGGTGGGGAGGACTGTAATGTCCCCATACAAATAAATCACTAGAAGGGAAAATTCCACCAATCTACTAGTTCCCTAGGTTGGGGTGGAAACATTTAGGTTTGGAATAAGGGAGATAATAAACCCCAAATGGACATTACCTTGAAAAATATATTAAAAGGGGGTAAATAAATATTTATAATAGGAAACTAAGGTGGCAATTGGTCATGAGGGCACATTGGTGGTGTGGGACCCACACAAAGCAAGATTCTCCATGCCACATGGCATCTTACTCTCACCCATTCGAATCCAAGGTGGAGTATAACATTATTGGGGTGTTGGAAGTTAATTATACTTGGCGTGACTCAATTATGGTATAATTTGAGAGGAAGATTAACTCCCATGGAAGAGGAAGAGGCATCTTAGAGGTATTGTGATACTTGGGCTAGATTCCCTAGCTTTTATGACAACAATGATGAAGATGCTATGATACTTATGACAAGGATCACACATGATTGCTAACATATGACCTATATGACATGTTAGGGATAAAAATAGCCTCCAAGACGACGCACAAGGGATTTATGGAAACTAAATATTCCCCCATTCGAATTGATGGAAGAGGGATGCTAGGAATTGTTGCACAAGTGGCACTCATTGAAATCTCTCCCCAATTCGAGTTAGCATGAAGCTCTTGGAAGGAATTTGAAGCATGGAGGACTTGGAAGGCATATAAAAGACAAGAAAAAATAAGGATATAGGATTTTTATCATTTCTCATTTGGTAATTTGGAGAGCATAGCTTTTCCATTCAAGTTGGGTGTTTATTCTGCTTGCCTTAGCACCAATTTCGAGGGTGAAAGATTACCATCCTAATTGGAAAGTGGAGAGGCCATTTAGAACTTTCATTTGGAGCTGCAATGAAGTCATTTGTTACAACTTGAAGCTACAGGGCTACTTGTGATCACTTCTTCTTCAACTTGTTCCCACATCTCTATCACTTTTCTCTTCATATTCTTGCTCTTGGAGGAATGGCACACATGGTGAGATGATGATCTCTTTGAGGAGGTAAAATGGGAACCATTTATTTGTAATATGATTTATACACTCTGTATTTGATGCTAAAATAAACCTCATATCGAAACTCCAATTGAAACTACGTAAAAATGAAAAACTATGTATGAATGGTGTCATTTTCGCCTATATCTTGTTGTAAGAGCTTGAAGTTTTTTGGTATCGAATGTTTCAGTCAATATATGTGATTTTATTGTTGTATGGAGAGAAATTAATGTACTTAATAAGTTTCATAAACATTATACAAGTCCT
Source organism: Larix kaempferi (assembly GCA_027924585.1). Lineage (NCBI taxonomy): Eukaryota > Viridiplantae > Streptophyta > Pinopsida > Pinales > Pinaceae > Larix > Larix kaempferi. The sequence continues at coordinate 31,384,214 of BSBM01000767.1, read as the reverse complement.
TGGAACATTTCTCTCAAATTTCATAGCAAGTTATAGTGCATTTCTATCATTTCCCCCTAGGTTAAGACATGTCTCCAAACCTTTGATTTATGGGAGTTGAAGAAGCTATTAGGAAATGAATAATGATGCATTTGGGTTTCCATTAAATTCATCTGACTAATCCATGTCTCTGTTCTGAAATTTTGGAGGGTATTACTGCATTTGAGAATCCATTAGTGACCACTACCCTTGGGGGTTTGAACCTCGAAATTACTAGTAAATTCCCCATTTTCTCCTGATTACAAATGAAGGTTGCAAAATCATTTTGAGAGTTTCCAACCACCTATAAACTTCATTTTTATGTCCTAATAACCCAATTCAAAATCCTTAGGATCCATTTGGAAGCCCTTGATTCATCACTAATCCAAGGTTCGAATTGACAAAAAAATTGCAATTTTTCCAAGTTTTCCAAATTATTAAAATGGGACACTACAGAAATTTTTTAGTTATCATTAATTATTCTTTAGGTAGCAACATACCTGGTCTTCTTAATCAGTATAGTTACCTTGTTTCAGTTATTGTCCATCTACCAACACTTTCATCATTATCGCTATCACCCTATTACATGAGACACTTTTCACTCATCCCAATATTACATTACCATTTGGATGCAAATTTTATAGTATATTTAGTCCATTGGTCCTTTCTCGTAGTGATTCACCCAACAGAATTGGTTGAAGGTTTCCACCTAGAGTTAGTTACCCATTTGTAGTATGATTAAGGGAAATCATGACCCTCAGAATTAACAACTTATCTCATCTTGAGTCTATCATCATACCAATTGGTTACAATATGTTCTTGATCCTCATCAACAAGATTAACATCTTTCCATGTTTTCTTAAATCTCATCTACTTCAACAACGCCCACTCTGAGAGTTATGTCAGTAGTAATTGTAACTTGGTTACCCCTCTAGTAAGCAAGGTTAACTTCATACTAATCAAGGAGTGTCATCATTTCTCCTTGTCTTAGTAGTCTCCCTTTCTCATCATCAAATCCTTTCTCACATAGGGGAGTCATACATTCTGATGATTTGATTAGCATTCCCAACTATGAATGAAGACTTCCAAATCTAATGCTATAAGTTTTCAACCTGATGCCTTCATCATTATGCATGTCCTCCACCCTAATTGGTTCCTCGACATCATTAACAATTCACCCCTCCCTCAGGTTACTATGCAGACAGTCCTTGGCACATTCATAAGTCATTGCCACACAATTAATACACCAAGCTCATCTACATAACAAGGGATTGAGACCACCCTCAACCCTACCTTAACAATTTAGATATCAAACCTCTTAGTCTCCTCTTATTGTTATTTAATTCAACAAAATTATCACAAGAATAGGAATGCCTTCCTCATTTTTATAAAACCATTTTTTATGTTTCATCTATCATTGTAGTGCTTCTTTAGTTATCACAAACACTCCCCCATGATATACGTTTATACTCTCAACAATTTCTTGCTTTCCATCACAGTAATGAAATATCAACATGAGGAAAATAAACACTAATTTATTTTTCTATATGATTCCCTCTCATGGTCCCTCCTAACCTCTCACATCAAGGGGCATCTATTATCACCAAAATCTTGCACAACTATGACATTTTGATGATTATTAAAGGAAGACAGCATTGATATGTAACATGCAGCTCATAAGACTCCTTCATAAAAAAATCAACATGTGAAACAAAGCAATTTGAATGGATAAATCACACTTTAGCACAACTATGGAGGTTTATCGGAAGAAAACCATGCAATGTGTGGGTCTATCAAAGGAAACCCACACGATATTACATGGAAAATCTCTTGATACCCACATAGTCATACTAACATGTGGAACATTGAATTCGACGGTGAATGCAAAGCTTTGTAACCATATTTTGGCCTCAAGAAATTCAAATTGGCCATCTTCACATGCTTGGGCATTCAATATCCCCATTCTTGTAACTTGAAGTCACTCATGAAAGGGAGTATTTAGATGAAAATCTAGTTTCTTCTGGACCACATTGGCCTATAAATGGAAGTCATGAGCATGCATTTCATAAGGAGAAATCAAGAGAAAAGTTAAGTTGCAAGTATCAATTTAAGAGAATCATCTTTCATCCTCATTGTTATCATGAATTGGCTTCCAAGTCAATTAGATTCTTCCTCAAGAAGCAAGATTTTTTTTCCCTTCATCATTCCAACTTGGGAAGCAAGTAATTTGAGAGAGACCAAAGTACCCTCCCAAAGGAGTGTTGGATACCATTTGCAAGCAACATTCTCCTAGGTGACACCATTGTATTCAAACTTTTCCATTCACCATAAACATTTGGTTGAATCTCATATCCTTGTTGTGTTTTATGTCATTTATGCAAGTTTATATTCCAAGTAGTCATTATATGTGTTGTTTCTTTAATAGATTCAAAATTGTTTATTAGACTTACTAACCACCCACTTAACATGTTTCCTTACGTACAACTCGCAAGGAAAGGAAAGGTTTTCTTTGCAGGTCACTATCTCAACCTAAATATAGAAATAAAGTATAAAAATCTTAAAGCATCAATTCCTCACAATCTATGAGTATATTTGTGATATCCATCATGTCACTAGAGTTCATATTATAACTCATCATCAAGTGTGGGTTTTCTTTAGTGATATATTCTCATAAACAAGTTTTTCATATTAATAGGTACATGTCATTGAATAAGGAGCAACATTATAATATTGATAGGTTATATAAGAGGCATTCAATCGATTGATTATATATTTGTAAATAATTGATAGACATAAATACTTAACTCATGCTCAACATTATAGTATTAGTAAATTGTAAAAGATACAAATAATAAAATTGTTAATATAAAGTTATAAATTACTTGTAAAAAAACAATAAACTTATTAATATAAAGCTATAAATTACTTGGATCAATCACCCACTATATCACCTAATGAGTTAGAGTTAAGATGTAAATAAAATGGAAAACTCAAAAACTCTATTCGATAGTTTTTCCCCATCTCACCCTCATACAAAGTCTCCTATGTTGCAATGGTTTCTCAAAAATCAGATTGAAGAGAATTGAAAGCAACCACACACGAGTTATTTTAAATTATTTCAATAAAAATGTAAAAAAGAAGGATGGATAGTTTAGCCCTGACTTAGTTTAATTCCTTTCAATATAAATAAATATAAATAAATAAAAATATTAGGGAAAATAATTTAGACACAACTTAGAGAAGTAAAAACATTAATGGGAATTTGTTGTCATAAACTTCAAATGAAATCACATTCCCATTACTTTTATTAAATGTTAGTTAACACTTGTCATCCAATCAACAACACAGGAGTGGCATTGACGCTCTTAAAAAATTCAGCCATGTTTCTTTATCTTAAGTTATTGCCTCTTTAGGGACCGGGACCCCTGATTTCCCTATTTTTCATTGGGATACGATCAGTGGTTTCCCTATTTTTCATTGGGATACGAACCCTGGTTTCACTATTGTTCATTGGGATACGACCCTTGGTTTCCCTATTGTTTATTGGGATACCTTAGATCGTATAAATATGTTATGGTTTCCAATAGGTTTCTATTATCTAGATCTAAAAAACATAGTGCATGCAATTTTGGGTTCAATAGAAAACATAAACAATTAAGTAAAAAAAGTGTACCTACTTCTTTTAATCCATTTGAATTTAAAATTTTCATTGTTTATAATGTTTAAAAATAAGAGATGAAACAATTGAGTAGAAAATAGTCATTAAACATAAAGTAGAAGGGTTCACTGAATAATGTGATTTAAATCACATTGTTCATCTCATTTACATATCTCATTTATAATTGAGTAGAAGGGTTCACTGAATCTATTTGAAATAATGTAAATATTATTAAATTCAAAATTTTCATCAAACCAAAAAATTCGAGATTATATAGTAATAAAATCATATCAAATTTACATATAGACATAATTGTGCATGTAAGATTTAAAATGGAAAATTATTTTAGAACAAATCCTTCGTTGTCATTTAGATTTGAAATGAAACTATGCTCTCTTTCCCATCACGCCACACAAAACAAAAATTTTCCCATCCTTGAAACCTTCACATTCAGCCCATCAAATTGATATAGAAAAAAAATCTTTATACCTATGAATCATAGTCTAATAAAATCTCTTTCCTATCACGCCACACAAAACAAAAATTTTCCCATCCTTGAAACCTTCACATTGAGCCTATCAAATTGATATAGAAAAAAAATCTTCATACCTATGAATCATAGTCTAATAAAAGTTTCCATTCTCTATCCTTTCATTGCCAAAATTTCAAATACAAATATTTGAAGTTGTGTCTAAGAACATTAAGATGTAAACATAAGAACCTAACTGGGGAAAAATCATTATAATGATTTTTGAATTACGTTTTAGCATTTTCAATCCATTATGATGGAATCGATCATCCCTTTACTCAACTTTAACATTAACATTGATATATGGAAAGTCCATATGTCATTTCTATGTTACACTCTTCGATTGCAAAGTAAACACGTGTCTTCGAGAAGGTGAAGGAATTCTTATTATGAGAGAATAAAGAAGGTGAAGGAATGCTTATTATGAGAGAATATATGATAGGATCCTATGTTTTGATTTATTTATTAGGAAAAATAATAATAATCCATGACATTACATTGTGCGAGGAATCCCATGATTGAGATTTCAATTCATGTACGCAACTTTAATTACAAAAATATAAGATGAGAACATATGAGTAATTGCTAGATTAATGGTAATGTTTACTATTAATCCATTTAAAATGAATACTATATCAATGCGCTATATGGTTTTGTACATATTTTATTATTATTTTTTATTAAGGGAATCAATAATTGGAGTTGGGTTGGTATTGGCATGACACATGGTCCACAGATTCAAACGCGCTACCACTATATCCCTAGCTGTATCCACAAGACCCGAATGATGGTGCACAGGAAAGTTTCAAGAGATTTGAACATGTGACCTTCCATTTACAACTCATTACAACTTCTTATCTTTAACACTTGAGCTGTCCCCCATAGATTTGTACATATTTTAATTTTGGAAACCAATTATGTAATTTATTATTTTGAAGTTACGCATTTATTTATTTTTTAAGTTGTGATTGTGATTAGAATGAGAATGGAATTATTGTTAATTTATGGGTGTAATATTTAGAGTGTAGATCATAAAGTGTAAATGTATAAATTTTCAATATGGCTATGTTTGATAATGTAGATGTAGAGTACTAACAAATCAATGAAATTACCATTTTTTTTTCTTTCTACTAATTAATCATTCAAATTTACAAATTTAAAATAATGATATCATTTTGTATGTTGATTGCATTGTAATGTAAAAAGTATATTAATATTTTTAAATAAGATTATATAAAACCATCTAATGATGTAATATATATTTTTATAAAAATAATATTATAGTTAATATTAGATGTGAATATAAAGGTATTGTACGAGGACTATGCTATGATTTTTTTTTTATGCATTATATTTTATTATGTTCAAATGCATATACAAAAATTACATTTAATAGATCATATTTTCTTATGCATCTCTTTTTAATGTTAGGGGTAATTGCTAGTTATATTTATATGAATATTAGGTAGTGAAAATGAAATGTAATTAACCTCTCATGCACTTATGTAAACACATGAATGAGATTAAATATTGAAATGCAAGATGATTTTGCAACAACACTATTAATATACATAAAATACATACATAAACCATTACCTAACATTCATCAATACTTATTCTTCCACAACCTACTTTTCCTCCTCCTCATGCTTGGATAAACTAGTTGATCCGATAGTCCTCAATATTTCCTCTCCTCATGATTAAGTAAGCATGTTTTTCATGGAATTAGTCCTTGTTCTAACAATAGTCCTTATATGCCTCATGGGATGGTGCAATATCTCATCACATGGTTTATTACATAAGGCATTGAAAATCACAACATTACTCTAAGGCTCTACTTGAGTTTCAACATTTGTAAGGCTTGTAGCCCTCAATTATTTAGATGGTTGTTTGGCCTCAATTAGTACACAATGATCTAGATTGTTTGTTATAGATTTGGTGGAAGTACTTTTCTATTCTCAAACTATATTTATAAGTTATCATGAGCATTCCCTCATGGGTATAGGCTCCCACAAGGTACTCATAAGCTCTTTTTTCCTTTCCTAGTGTGTATAAAATCCCTTCTCACAGCACATAACATATATGACAATATTTATTCTTCATTAAAATGGAAAGATCTATGTAAATTAATCATAAAATTAATTCAATATCACTTATTCTAGTTGCATGTTTTTATTGAACATCAATTCATTTGATCATTATGTCATATATCATCTTTTAGTTTATATTTTCATTCACGATTCGTTGATATAAATACTCATTTATTTGACATTCTATCATCTATTTGAATAACCAACTATCTAAGTCACTATTGTGCAATCAATATTAAAAGATAACTAATTGTATATGATATGAATTACAGGCTAATATCCTCATCATAAAATAAAAACTGCATATCATATATAGCTACCCAAGCCATCATAGCTCATATATCACCAGCATAGATCCATCTTAAACATGGATCTATTAAGCACCAAGAGGGATCCAATTTCCTGAGGTGTAATTTGTTTTATCTTAATTTTTTTAAACATTAACAAGGAATTTACCCCTCAAGAAATTGGATCCCTCTCTTTTAATTTTTTTATTATGAGTTTACCTAAAAAATTTTAATTAATTTTTACTTTTGATAAGTTATGAGTCAACATGAAAATTTTAATTACTTTTTATTTTTGATAACTTGTGAGCCGACATGGGAACACTACGTTATGTAATGTGGCTAACTTGAAAAACAGGACAACATCTCCCACACACTGGGTTGTAAGCAGCTCATTACTCTCGGTGCAATAAAAGTATAAAAGTCATAAATTATCTAAGAGTACACAGGTATAAACACACATACTAGTTTAGGAAAAATAACATGTATAATGATCTAGGTGGCCACCAGCTTGTTCCATTGATTTAGAATGGTTCCACATCTTAGTAGTTTTACTTCAATTTTTTAAGTCTTGAACTTTCACACATTTTTCAGGCATTTTCCTTCTATTTTTGGCAATGGAAATAGGACACTCAATATTTGATTGAGTAGCTTACCAAACTCATAAATCATGAGTTAATATTTGAAGTGGTCTTAATATTACCTTAAATATACTTTGTATGAAACAAATTCACCCTTTAGAAGTTGATGTATCAACTAACCTCCTCGCATCCTATATTCCATTTTCCACATCATTTCCTAGGGTTAGGGTTTTGGATATTTATGGGTTTTTCATCCTAGGTAATCAAAGTTTGCATGAAAAGGAAATTTTATCCACTTGTAGCATATGCCTGTGAGTAAATGTAGTTGACACATTTCTCCTCAGAGATAAGCTACTACCTTTCTAGCTAGTATGTATTGCTCTGCAATTTATAGCCTTTTTCCATTTTCCATTTCATTCATTAATAGAAGTTGAGTTTTACTATACTAATATGTTTTTTGAAATATATTTGTGCATGTGTTTCCATTTCATGTTTCTTTCTTCATTTCATTCTCTAAATAATTTGGATTGGTGGTATCATAACATTCTTGTCTTTATTATTTTTTGGTGCTTATCCTTGATGAGATCCAAATAGTAGGAGTTTGGGTTTGCAAATCAATAACAAAAAAAGAATATTCAAGGTGTCCTTAGCTCACATAAAAAAATACAAATCAAGGATATCTAACCTTAGGATAACTAGTACAAGTTATAGGGAAATAAAGGTAATGGGAAGTTGAAGAAGGACACATAAAATTGGTACAAGTTCTAGAAAATACCGTGGAACAATATTTATAATTATCACTCGAAGTAGTCATTACATTCTGGGATGAAATCCTCCAAGTAGAGGCCTATCTTGGATTCTGACTCGGAATTGAATAAGGAAAACAATATTATTGATGCAGAACCTAGTGCTAACATTGTAATCACAAAACAAGCTCAGGCATTCAATTGATTTGATACTTTGATCTCCTCTTACAAATGGCACAATATACAGACACTTTATTCTTGAGAATGAATAAATAAAATGTCATATTCAGAAGCTCATCCAAAAGGGAGACATTTAACCAAGATCCTCACCTTGTAGGAGCCTAACTATGTTGATGTAGAAGAAGGATGGGACATGGATACTTTGTATTTATTGCGGAGTTTTGAACAAAATCATAGTAAAGAACCGGCATTTAATCCCTAATATTGACGATATTCTTCATCATCTCAATGGTGATAAGTATTTTATTAAGATTGACCTTATGGTTGTCTACCACTAGGGATCCATTGAGAAAAGAATATGTATGAGAGACAACTTTTAATTCTAAAGAAGGTATGTTCACGTGGTTGTCATGCCTTTTAGCTTGGTGAATGCTCTAACAATGTTCATGAGGGCGATGGACAATATATTGTGGCCATTCAAAAAAACATTTGTGGTTGTATATTTGGATGATATCCTCATCCTCATTAAAATTTGGGTAGAACATTTGCATTACATTCAACAAATCCTAAGAACCTTTTGAGAACACAAGTTATATGCAAGTATGAAGAAATTCTTATTCAACATGCAAAACTTTTAGTACCTAGGATGAATCGTGGATGGTGGGCATGTGGATCTACTAAAGATCCAAGTCATTCAAAATTGATCAAACCCAACAAATATCACAAATTTCCACTATTTCTTGGGCATCGACAACTTCTATGGTGGGACTAGACCCAAGTTCAGTTGGTCCTAGTGACCATGGAAACATTCAAGGATCTGAACATCACCTTGTTTTGACACCCATACTCACCCTAGTAGACCTACAAAAATCTTTCGAGATTAATACAAATAATTTTTATTATTTCTTTAGTGTAATTTTCACTCATTATGGACATCATCTACCCTATCACAATGAGACACTCTATAATACGGTTCGCAGGTACCCCACCCATGACAAAGTTATGTAGTCCATTGTAAATACCTATCTTCAATGGAAAAATTATATCCTAGAGAACGATATGATAATCCAAATTGATAATAATACCCTATAGTTGATGTAGACACAAAAAAAAATACATAATGACCACCATCAAAAGTGGTCTACATACCTTCAATAATCCACCTAAACATCAAGTACACGAAGGGAAAATTCTTGAAAAAGACAAGTGTCTCACCAAGAGTTAGATTCAACAGAATTTTCCCCATATGATGTAGGAACTTGAAGTAATGAGGAGAATTTCTCCCTAAGGGGCGGTGATTGATCCATGAAGTTTTAATTTAGTTTTTATCTCCCAAACTAACCACTTATACTATGAAACGAGAACTCGACACAATTCTCATTTTTCTCTCTCCTAATTTTAGTAGCTATTTTTACCCCTGTTTCAAAAATGTTTGATGGCAGTATCACACATTTTCATTTTGAGACATTTTTTGGGGCCTTTGAATTATCTTTGTTGTAAAATATTTTTAATTTCTATTTTCAAGTGTGTTTTTTGAAATTTAACAAAATAGCATACATTTTTAAGCAATTTATAATGAAAAACATATACATTTTACGATTTTTTCTATAAAATAAGACATTTTTATGGACAAAATAAGGCATTTTTATTGACAAAATTGTAAACAATTCCAGAAAATAAAGACATTTAAAACCATTTTCAGAGAATTTTTCTATAAAAATTATCATATTTCATATTAGTTATCGAAAAGTGACGACTCACATAAATTCAAGAAAAAATATACAAATTATTTGTAAAAAACATATTAAAAACATTATATTTAGAAATTTTATTTCTAAAATAAAGTTTGAAAGTCAAAAAATTACTAATATATCTAATAAAAAAACTGTCAAAAATTGTCAAAATTAACATTTTCTTCAAAACATGAAACTATTCAACAATATCATGCATGCCAAATTCTTCATCGACATTGGAATTTTCTGGATCTTGAATTTCCTCAGGGACATCAATGTCCTCTTCCATTGGGTCTTCTATGTTTGCAATACCCCCGAAGTGCTCCTTTCCAAACACCACTCCTAACGGGGGTTGGGGCTCTTTTGACATCTTTGCCACAAGTGTTTCACTAAACTCTCCTTTCTTCAAACCAACTTCTTGCAATTCATCCGGAAGAACTCGAATAGCCTTAATTCTTTGTTTCATGTAATTGCATTGGAGTGGATCATTATCAATCGATATGCAATTTCTTCCTTTCTGTAAGGAGCATGCTATTGTTGTACCTAATCACCAAAAACAAAATTAAAGTTAAGTCAAATAACATAAAGAAGCATACTTTAAAACAATAAAATAATGAAGGATAAAACATACAATAAAACTTGATATATTATTTCATATGTAATATGAGAAAGTTTACCTAAACCCGAGAACAAATATAAGACCCAATCTCCTTCTCTTGAAAATGTATCGATGAGATAGTTAATCAACGCTTGTGGCTTTTGATAGATTTTTACAGTCACTCCTTTCAAATCCCTTTCTTCATATGTTAATTTTTTTACCACGGCATTATAACTCAATATCTGACTATGTTTTCCTCCTCTCTTTTCATTGATTAAAAGAGGTTCATAAGCATCCTCCTGTTTCCCAGTTGCAACATGTATTCTTTCAGCATCACTTAGGAATGGATCGCTTCCTGAGCTACAAACATTAGGCTTTTGCCTGTAACAAAAATATAAAACAATTAATTAACTTATCAATAAATATAATTGATTTATAAATTCAAAATTTTGATAATATAGTGCAAATGTATTACCAATGAAGTTGCTTCCTTTTTTTACCTTTACCCCTGAAGACTGTCAACAAGCCCCCTAATTGTGTGTCTGAATGGAAAACAACAAATATCCATAGTGGTGATGTTGTGACATCTACAAATCCCAAAACCACTTTACTGAATGATTGGTAAGTATAAGGCTCACAATCATAAGTAGTGTTTCGGATATTGTATCCATGAGGGATATCTGCAATCACTAGTGCGTACTCCTTTTTAGGAACAAGATTTGCAATGTCTAGACAGTTACCTAAAATGACTCTATATTGCATAGTGTCAAGCCCATTCCAAATATAATGATCAAGTGTATCATCAAGTTCAACATTTGCAAGACATTGTCTCCTTTGTCGTTTTATTTTGGCTCTTTGGATATGGATTTTGAAGGACTCCTGTACTCCAGCTCCACCCCTCTTTGACATCTTCAAATGAAAATGATCTCTATAAGTAATAAAATAGAAATTAATTGAATTAGAAAATAAATAAAATAGGATGTATCATAGATCAACATACCTTCTTGAGTGCAACAAAAATTTGTTGTAAACTTTCTATCGAGCTTGAGTCTGGATAGTTGCATTTGACATCATCCCAACTCTTCTCACTCAACATTATAACCATCTCCTCTTGTATTTTCATGTAGGCCTTGTGACTATACAATGAAACAATAAATGATGTTTACAATCATATATAATAATATAACAGAATACCTAGAACATAACAAAAATGTTAAACTAAAAAAAATTCTCAACTTAATTCTCAAGTTCGCTGCACATTTCCTCCATGGATAATTCACCTGACTTTACCCGTGATAGTATTGTAGCTATTAATGTTTCATCCTTCACACCTTGCATTGTTCTCCAAGGTGTAATAGTTATGTCTTCTGGCAGATTCTTGATGTCACGACCTACCTTACCACCGCTCCATGGAACAACTCTACCTTTTTTCACTTTTTGTTTTTTTATGTCAATATTCTTCCACAAGCTAAATATCTCATCAATCAAATCCCATGTTTTCCCAACTATGAATGCCAACTGGAAATACGCATTTATAGGTCTGAATGCATCACTTCCTCTCGAACTTTTTTGTAGCATAATATCATCTTTAATAGGGAGACCTATTTCCATACAACTTTGTCTCCAAAAACTTGCATCAACTCTAGATTTTTCCCCACCACATATTTGCAAAAATTCACTGTGTATAAATCTCACCCTTTGAACAAATGTCATTGTCAACCTATATTCACTATATGTGTTATGATCCCATGCCAACAACTTTGCTTCAACATCTGTTAAACTAGCATAAATGATGCATTTAACTGTTTCAAAAATAGGGTTATTGGGATATTCTTGCATCAACTCTCTTCTTGCCTCTGCAGAATGATTCCCTACAAGAACATAGAATTTGTAATGAAAACATCTTGTTTCATCAAATTCATCTCTAGTAGGAACAACTTCTGGGTCAACAAGGACTAGGTAGTCAACCACATGTGCATAGGGATTGTGCATCATCAATGCTTTCAAGTTGTGAATATGCAAGTGATGTGGTTTTCTAATTCTAAAGTGATCTTTCCCTTCTATGGGTTTATAATGTTGATTCACATTCAACTCAAATGTATGTCCATTGTTAACCAACTTATCCCTCCGCAATCGATCTCAAATGGAATTTTGTGTTGTCTTGACAATGCCATCCTCTAAATCAGCACCTGGAGTAATGATTTCCCTACTGCCACCAAAATTTTCACTCTCAGATTCAGTAATAATGTTGGTTTCAGCAACAACAGATCTCCTCCTTTTTTGATTTGAAGGGTTCCTTCTAAATCTACAATGCCTTCAACAGGAATCGAGGCACTCTCAACCATATTTCTTGTACGAGATTGTTTGCTACTCTTAATAGCAGGAGTAACAAGCTCATTTGCAACAATTTCATCATGTTCAGCTCGACGAGATGAAGATTTAAATATAACCCTTCTAGGTACCTGATTTGATTGTTGGATGCTCTTTCCTCTTTCTGCTTGTACTTCTTCAGTTTGAACATTTAACACTTGTTTTTTCTTCGTTTCTTCTGGTCGCTTTTGAATAGCAATAGTAATGACATCCATAGGATCAGCCTCTCTATAATAAATTCCATTCAACTTTTTTGAAATCGAAATGGAAAAATATTGCAAAATAAAAACATTATCGTATTAAATCTATTACATTGTGATATCCAAGTTATAACAAAAACAGTTTAAGAATAATATCAATATTCAAACTTACTCTCCCGCTTTCAATTTCATCCACGACCCCTTGACAAAAATCTGTGAAATTTTCTTGAACATTATATTTTTCAATATTCAAAGCATATTGGATTTTTGCAAGGGTCTTGGCTTGTTTCACCTATGCATAAACAATATCTGTACCCGACACTACACATATATCTCTCATCAATCCCAATAGATTGTAATCTGCTTGAATATATGGATCTGTAGAACAAAATAAGAGAATGCTTTCTGGTTTTCCTTGATTTTTTTCCTTCAGATGCCAATGATACTCTATTCTGTCTTCTTCTGCTGCATGTTTCCATTCTCTAGCATTCTTCATTCTTAATTCTTCAAAGCTAAGAACTCTCTCTTGAGTCTCAACATTCTCAGATGCCTCAACTATTTTTTTCAATACAATGATTGCCGCTCTTGATCCAGAAATGTTTACAAATATCCACCTTGATGCCATTGTACCTATATCCAAAATGTAGAATTTTAAAATAAATCAACAAAAATTTATGATCTAAACAAAATAAACATCAATATTCACTATAACCTTTATTTCAAAAATGTTTTAAAAAATTTAAAGATATTCTTACCTTCATAATGGTTGTTTTGTACGTTTTGAATTTTTTTTTAAAAATGTAACCCTACACCCTACCCCTCTAAAGAGCATAATAATTAATTTTAAAATAAAAATTACACCTACCCCTACCACATAAATATATAATAAAAATTTTAAAAAGGAAATTTAAAACTAACCTCCTACCCCCTAACCCCTTAACAATATAATAAAATATTTAAAAATAACCCTCCCACCTAGCAATATAATACAAAAGTTTAAAAAAAATTAAAAAAGAAATACAATAAAAGTTAAAAACCAAATATTTAAACTACCAAAAAAAATTTAAACAAACCTACCCCTAAAAAAAAATTGAAATTAATTAAAAAAAAATAAAATAAAACTCTTCCCTTCCCCTCCTCCCGGCATCGACGAGGGTCGTGAGGGACGCCCTTTGGTGCCAAAGCGAGTGGAGGTCCGCCACTTGGGTACCAAAGGGAGGCCCTCACAACCACCTCCGCTCGCTTGGGCACCAAAGGGCGGCCCTCACGGCCCCCATCGATGCCCGGCATCGAGGGGGCCGTGAGGGCTGCCATTTGGCGCCCAAGCGATGGACGAGGGGGCCGTGAGGGCCGCCCTTTCATGCCCAAGCGGAGGACCTCCACTCACTTGGGTGCCAAAGGGAGGCCCCCTCGATGTCAGGCATCGACGGGGGCTGTGAGGGCCACCCTTTGGCGCCCAAGCGAGTGGAGGTACTCCGCTCGCTTGGATGCCAAAGGGTGGCCTTCACAGCCATTGTCGATGCCCGGCATCGAGCCGCCATGAGGGCCACCCTTTGGCGCCCAAGCGAGCAGAGCTCCATCGTTTGGATGCCAAAGGGCGGCCCTCATGGCCCCCTTGATTCCCGACATTGAGGGGGCCATGAGGGCCACCCTTTGGTGCCCAAGCGATGGAGCTCTACTTCCTTGGGCGCCAAAGGGTGGACCTCACGAGCATTGACGGGCGCCGTGAGGGCTGCCCTTTGGCGCCCAAGTGATGGAGCTCCGCTCGCTTGGGCACCAAAGGGCGGCCCTCACAGCGGCTCGATGCCAAGCATCAAGCCGCCATGAGGGCCTCCCTTTGGCTCCTAAGCGAGTGCAGCTCCACCGCTTGGGCACCAAAGGGCGGCCCTCATGGCCCCCTCAATGTCGGGCATTGACAGGGGCCGTGAGGGCCACCCTTTGGTGCCCAAGGAATGGAGCTCTGCTTGCTTGGGCGCCAAAGGGCGGCCTTCACAGCAGCTCGATGCCGGGCATCGACGACAGCCATGAGGGGTGCCCTTTTGGCGCCCAAGCGGGTGGCCTGGGTGGAGGGGGAAGGTGAGGGATTTTAATTTTTTTTTTATATTTAATTTCTAATATTTTTTAGGGGGTGGGGAGGCGTGGTTGATGGTAAAAAAAAATTTAGAACGTGGGCGGAGGGTAAAAAAAGATAAGGAAGGGGGCATGGGTAGGTTTGATAAAAAAAAATTAGTTTCTATTTTAAACCCAAAGCGAAGATTATTAGAATAAGGGGCAAGCCTTGCCTCGATTAATAATACATGAATTTTAAAAAAAAAACGTTTAAGAAAAATATAAAACTAACCCGCAAAGTGGTAGAGCCTCCCCTATTGAAAGTGATAGAAGTTCCTCTCTGCAATCTTCCCGTTCTTCTTGAAAACCTTCATGAATTGCTCCAAAGACTAAACAATCCTGTATTGATAAGATAGATTAGGTTTAAGTTTACCATTCTTGAGAATGTTAAAAAAACAAAAATGTAAAAGAATAAAGCAATAAAGCAATAAAAAAACATTACTAAATTAATAAAGCCATAAAATAATCATTACTAAATAAATAATAAATAAAAATAATTATTGCAAAATTTACAAAATAAATAAATTAATTTATTAAAAACAGAAGAAGAAAAAAAAAAAAAAACTAACCTTGCAAGTGTTATTAAATTGCTCCAAAATAAATGATGAAAAGTAGGAAATCTAAAATGTTTATATAGTGTAGAGTAAGTTTAACATTACTTTTTTACCAATGTGGGATAAAAAAATGAAAGTAGTTACTGCATTATTATTAAATTTATATAAGATAGGTTAAAATTAAATAATTACTAATGTTATGAATGTTGGGTAAAAAAAATAAAAATAATCATTGTTTTGTTACAAATTGTGAATAAAAAATGTTACGAGAAATTTTATTAGTCTTAAATGTCTGGGATAGAAATATGTAATTAGTTATTATATTATTTCAATTATTTTAACATCATATGCATGTGCGCTTTAATTTTGTAGGGAAATTTTGGAGGAAAAATTTTGAACGAAAATTTTGGAGGGAATTTTTGGAGGGATATTTTTGTTCTCATAGCTATAAGATTGCCGGTCGACAGTTGCACCATTCTACTTTTTTGGTGAGGACTGTGGTAAAATTTCTTTCCAGTTGAGCGATAAAGATTTTTCTATAATTTTATCTTTTAGTGAGAATTCATGGTCTCATCTGAAGTAAATTCCAATGTCAATGAAGAAATGTACAGTTCATCTAGCCAAGATACTGGCAGTGAAAGCAATGTAATCAAGCATGTTATTCGAGAACTTCCTAGTTATGAAGATTTTGAAGACACTAGTAATGAAGAGAAAGAATGTGATGATGATGAAGAGGTTCCTCCAAGTGGGGATTTTAAAGACAGCAAACAATATGATGACAATTTTCCTCCCACAAAGGATTTCCAAGGCACCAATGATGATTTACCTAAAAGCGAGGAATTTTAAGGCACCAACGATGATTTTCCTTCAAGCAAAGATTTTCCTCCCAACGAGGATTTTTGTGGGATTGATGATGATATTCATCCCAGCGAGGATTTTAATGGGACGGATGATGATCTTGTTGAGGAAGAAGACATCAATAATGGTGAAAATGATTTTCCTCAAAGCGAGGATTTCAATGGAACAGATGATGACTTTCCTCCAAGCGAGGATTTGAATGGCACAGATGATGAGTTTCCTCCAAGCGAGGATTTCAATGGCATAGATGATGATTTTCCTCCAAGAGAGGATTTAAATAGAACGAATTATGAGTTTTCTCCAAGCGAGGATTTCAATGGCACCGATGATGAGTTTCCTCGAAGCGAGGATTTCAATAGAACTGATAATGAGTTTCCTCCAAGCGAGGATTTCAATTGCACCGATGATGAGTTACCTCCAAGTGAGGATTTCAATGGCAACGATGATGGCTATCATCCAAGTGAGGATTTCAATGGCACTGATGATGATTTTCCTCCGAGTGAAGATTTCAATGGAATCGATGATGATTTCTCTTTGAGCGAGGATTTCAATGGCACCGATGATCATTTTGTTGATGATGAAGCCACCAATGATGAAGACAATGATTCTCCTCCAAGTAATGATGTTTCAGGAACCAATGATGAAGACAGTGATTCTCCTCCAAGTAAGGATTTTACAGGAAACAATGATGAGAATGTTGAATCTCTAGAGTTTCCTTTTAGTGAAGAATTTAGTGTCACAAATAATGTTGATGGTCACATTGATCTGGTAGCAAGTGATCATGACAATAGTTTTCATAAATTTGGTGATGAAATTTTCGATGAGGGGGGTCATATGCATCACAATGAAAACAATCATCCTGCTGAGGATGTTGTTGCAGACATAATGGTCCAGGAGATCCAGCGACATAATCCAATGCAAAGCAGGATTAAGTGTAGGACTAGACCTTTTTATGTCAATCCAAAGCATTCCAGTTATACAAGGTCTAGGAAATAATTGCTCACAAGTCCAAGTTCCATTACTCATTTGATTTCGAGTGAGTGTTGCCACAAAAGTTGTTTGAAAAGTTTAGGCTACAATTATGTCTTGGAGAGAAGGAAGATGTATCTTTCAATGAACAAAAGCATGCAAAATTCATATTTAGTGGGGTGCATGATTTCTACCAGGACAGGCTA
Organism: Larix kaempferi; assembly: GCA_027924585.1. Classification (NCBI taxonomy): domain Eukaryota; kingdom Viridiplantae; phylum Streptophyta; class Pinopsida; order Pinales; family Pinaceae; genus Larix; species Larix kaempferi. Next base: position 31,366,531 of record BSBM01000767.1, on the reverse strand, counting down.
TGATTATCGCGTTGGAAGAATTATGCTTTGTAGAAAGGCATTCAAACGGATTCACTCAATTGGTAATCTTCGATTATCAAGAATCCAAACAAGACTAGAAAAGGATCCTACATTTTACACTGACGATTATTAGGGATGAATCATTGGGCCATCAACACACATTGCAATATCATGGATGCATGATTTCTTTTCCAAGCATGGAGAGAGTATGCCAAATAGAGAAACAATACACATTCCAGATAATTTCACAAGGTAGGAAATCTACAACTTATACAAGGATTATGTTCAAGGTGGTCAACGAAATGACAACTTCATCAGATATGCATATTTCACAAGAGTATTTAAAAAGAAGTCCAACAACGTCTGCATTCCAAAGAGGTCAAGGATGGGGGTCTACAGTACATGTGATTCTCTTAAAGAAAGAAGGGATAGATTAGAAGGGATAGAAAGAGGTATGTTTACAAAACAAAAAAAAAAATAGATAAATGTGAATTATTGAAGCTAGTTAACAATAATTTTTTGTTATGTTGTTTGTAGATTCCATAATCAATGCACTGCAAGAACATCGCAATCAACAATCAAATGAATGGCAAAAATTGTACAAACATCGCAAGAAGTGTTACAATGCTCCACATAAGTATATGGGTTTGATAATTGATGGCATGGATAAAAAAAAAACACTCTTGCAATATTTTGTCCGTGTGCCAAAGAATTTAAAGGAGGAGAATTTTATTCAGTTTCATTTGGTTGGGTGTATGGTTTTTAATGGTGAAATGATTCCAAGGGTTTACTTTACAGCTCCAAATATTCACAATGATGCAAATTTGACCATCATCATAATTCACCATGTCATTAGTCATTGGCCTGGTGATCTTCCAGAAGTTCTATATCTACATTTGGACAACACAAGCCGGGAATAGAAAAATTAGGTCGTGTTTGGTTATCTAAGCATGCTTGTGGAATTGGAAATTTTTAAGAAGGTAAAAGTTGGGTTCCTTCTTGTTGGGCATACACATGATGATATTGATCAAATGTTCAGCCATTTTGCAAGGACATTGAGGAGGAAGAAATTCGGGAGCCTACTATCGTTGATTGAAATTATAGGGAAAGCATACCATCCAGAGCCTAGTGTACATAAATTGGAAGAAACTGTTGACATGCGAAGATTTCTGTTTGGATCGCATGGTGAGGAAAGGTGCATTGAAAAACTTAATGACATTAGCTTTCAACATCAATTTTGTATAAAAAGGATTGATGGAAAAACACTATTGTGGGGCAAGAAGTACTCAACTAGCACAGAATGGGGGTCTTCATCAGGTTTGGCATTTTTGAAATTCATCCCAAGTCGTCAAATGTATGCTTCAAATTTATTGCTATTTCAATCATCTATAGAGATTCATAATGCAAGGTGACATAGTAGAGATGTTGATTCTTCTCAATGCTTGGCAGAAATCAAAAAGTCTATCGAAGATACATATGAGTACTTTGATGTTGTTGATTTCGTTTGGTGGGAGTCTTTTTTCATGGAGCAGAGTGACATAATTTCAAACTCTACAAATGGAGATATATTTTTGAAGACTCCATTTGCTTGGCCACAAATTTTATCAAATGAAAACGAGGTAACAAATGTTGAACCTTGAGTTGTTGAGTTTTCTCAAGTAGAGGAAAGAGAAATGTATATTGGCTCTAGAAGATCATCCGCAAAGTACCAAGAGATGGAATACCTTTACAGGGGATCGGTACAAGATATCAAGGAGGGTTGCATGATTGCAATTTTGGCTACAGATGATCCACGTCATTATCCATTCTGGATTGCAAAACCTATGAAGGTCAATAAATAAAATGAATAAGTAGTATCAGTAGAAGTACATTGGTATGCAACAGATACGCACCCATTTGATGGTGTGTACAAGGCAGAGATGGTGGTTGAGAAAAAGGTTTGCAGAAAGAGAAAAAGAAAGGGTCAAAAAATAAATCGCCACCGCATTGACATCTTGAAATTAGAGGAAGTTGATATACTTGTTTATGATTTCAAGTTGACAAATAAAGACACTCTCCGCTCCAAGACTATAGAGATTATCAAGAGTTTGCTGCCACAGCCAGAAGTTGCAAGATGGGAGTCTGTTAAAGCAAGCCGTAGATCCCGAAGGAATATGACATCTGAAATGATGGGCATAGATGTAGACTCAGATGGTGTGCCCATTGATAATAGAGAAGAGTATGGGTCATCTACATCTTCATCAAGTCCTTCATCTGCAGAAAATGTAGATTCTGATGGGGTGTCAGAATCCATGATGAATTTGAAGAAGTAGTGTAGATGCTTTTTATTAGTATGATTTTTGTAATTGAACCTCTAGAGGAGTTTTTGGTGATGGGGTGTCAGAATCCATGGATGAATTTGAAGAAGCAATTTAGATTCTTTTTACTAGTATGATTTTTGTAATTGAAACTCTAGAGGAGTTTTTGAATATTTATATGAACCATTTGTTCTTGTATGGTCTAATATATTATCTCATTATGAATCACATCATAATTTCTTTGTTTTTATATGGTTATAATGGTGAAATTATTAGAGAAATTTGTTTTTTGTTTAATATGCAATTTTCCAGAAAGTTGTAATTTATCTCTTCAATAATTTGTTTTTTTCCAATTTAAGGTTGATTTTAAAGTTTTGTTAAACAACAATATGGGATGTTTAGGCCATGGCTCTATTTTTTACCTTTAAAAAAAATACGTGTATACTGGTATCCACACTTTTCTATTTGGGGGGTGTTTTTGGTGTTTTGTTTTGCAAAACTCATCGTTTTTATGGGTAGAGTTCTCGTTCATAGTATATAGTTCTCGTTTCATATTATAAGTGGTTAACTTCTATTGTTTCTTCAATCATCTCCCTTGCATTTTTGGAAATGGATGTAAGCCACCAAAATTTTGACACATATTTGATTGCCTTTCCTTCCAAACTTATATATCATGATTCAAGATTTTTTATGGTCCAATAAATTCCCTAAGAAAAATTTACATGCCTATAAAAAGTTGTTGTATCAAATAGACTACTCGAGGCCTGCATCCCTTTTGCCACGTCATTTCTTATTGTTAGGGATTTTTTATCCTAGGGAATCACACTTTATATTAAAAGGAACCTTTTTCCTCTTGTAATGTCAAGTTGTGAGTGAGATTATTTAACACATCTCTCTTCAGAGATAATATACCACCATTCCAAATGATTTTTATTGCTCTATATTTTACATTCTTTTTCCATTTCATTCATGAATAGAATTTGGGTTTTACTATGCAATATTGTTCTCTATGCAGTTTCTTTGTGTGTGTATTTCCATTGATTTTTATGCATTCATTTCATTCTCTTTATAATCCAAACCATCTAAATACACATATACAATACATGCAAATCAAATTCATGTCTAAGTACACATATACTAGTTTAGGAAAAACCATGTTCATTACAAATATTCTCCCTTTGAAACACTTTGTCCTTAAGTAAAGTATAAACAAAAATACAAGGAATATATTGACATATATCATTTTCATATTCCTATGTGGCATATTCTAAACTACACTAGTCCCATTGGAGATTGACATGTTTCAGTAGCCAGTTCTGAAACTATCTATCCCTTTGGTATTTAATGATATATGGTTATACCATGAAAATTCCCTCCTCATAAACTTGTAAATTATCTTTATCCAAAACATGATATTTATTAGGTATATAATTCCTAAAATTTTAAACATGAAACACATCATGAATATTTTTCAAATGGGTTGGAAGCACGAGATGATAAGCAATGCATCCTATATTTTTTGTGATTTAAAATGGTTCTATGAATCTAAGAGATATTTTTGTTACTTTTACAAATTTGAAGGAATTTTTTTATTGTCTAACTCTGATAAAAACTGGATCATCTTCCTAACAACTTCTCTCATTTCTCTTTGCATTAGTGTAACTCTTTTGGAAAGGATGAAAACACGAAGTCCGGTAACACTTTTGGCTTTTTTTGACAAACAAAACTGCTAAATTTATGTTTTTCAACTTCGACCTCTTCAAACCCATATATCCGTTAGGAATTTCAACTTGCATTAAACACAAATTCTTTAGAGAATTGAATTAGATTTCTACTCGTATTTTTTTTAAAACATTTATTGACACAACCTGGGACAAATTTGGTGGCCACCAATGATATATACTTGAAAATTTTAGGTATGGATAATGAGTGACCTGTGTGGCCATCGGGTTTTGATAGATGGTTATTCATTTTAGGGAAAAAAATTGTATGCTCATAATCTACACGCACGACACTTGTGCATGGGCTATATTTTGAGTTTTTTAAGACTTGGGAACTATTTTTTAATATTTATCGAAACAACATATGTTCAGAAAATGGTGCATTATCGACACATGTTGGTGAGCTTCAATTTTCTTTTTAGTGTGACTCTTATTGGAAAAACTAAAAGTACCCTTTTGAAGAGGACAAGCCAATTATGATCTTTATGAAGATTTCAAATTTTTTGGTGTTGTCTTTGTTATGATATTTAATTTTCATTTCAGGTGATTTTCAGAGTAATAAAATTCTTAAGGGATAAGGTTTAGAAAAAAATGATTAATAAATAAAAATTCAAATTGAAATGAAACATCTATTATATCATTGGAAACTAGATTCAGAGATGAATCCATTTCTACCAAGTCTGACAAATAATATTTAAAATTTGCAAGGGTTTGGGGTTGCTGAAGTTGCAGGTTCCAGAAAGATGCCAGATATTTTCGTAGGTTTTGTTGACCATGAGCTCTCGGCCGAAAAAATATCTTCCAAACTCTCAGCCGAGAGTTTAGTTCAAACTCTCATCAGAGATTTTTTTTTTAAATATAGCGTGGTGATTAGTTCAAACTCTTGGCCTAGAGTTTTATTAAACTGTTGGCCGAGAGTTTGAACTCTCACAAACTGTCGGACTAGATTTTTTTTAAATCTCGGCCTAGATTTTGAGGTTGACTTTTTTCATGTGTTCATCCATGCGCACTAATTTTTTTAACTCTGTTATCATAAAAGTGTTTCTCAACTTCGCATTTTCACCCGAAATCCCTGGTCACCTTACATCTACTCTTGATTTATGTCATTTCATCTTCCATATATTGTAGTATATTATGTCCCAACACTTCCCAATCCCTTGAGAAATCCTAATTCATATGGGTTTTGGAAGGTCTCCCATATATACAATCATATGGAGACATATGAATGGAACTCTAATAGTCATTGTTGTATGCAAATTCAACTAAGTAAATATAATTATCCAACTCGTTTTACTAATCCATTGCATACACCCTTAACATATCCTCGAAAAATTGGTTAACCTTTTCAATATGAACATCTGTGTGAGGATGATAAGAAGCATCGAAATTTAACTAAGTTCTGAATTAGGTTTGAAGAAAAGTCCATAACCTAGAGGTGAAATGAGAGTTTTTATATGAAGTGATTTTCTGGATATTTCAAATAGTTGTACAATTTATTTAAGAAAGACCTCAATTGTTGCTGCAACATCATAGGTACTCTTAATATGACTAAAACATGAAATCTTGGTTAAGAAATCCATAGGAAACATAATATAATCATGTCTTTGCATAATCATGGGTAGACCAATGATAAAATATAAATATAGAACCTACCACTTTCATTCAAGGATGTCATGGAGTAGTATACATACATGATGATGGTTTTTATCCTTGACCTGCTAACACTAAGGGAATCTATTCACACATTTAATGATATCCTTGTTTATGGCTTGCACACATCGTGTCAAACATCATTCAATTTGTAATATGTATTTTCTACACCAAGATAACTAGTTACATAAGGTTCCTGTTGAGCTTCTAATAACACCAACCTTTGAAGTTCCTTGCTCTTAGGAATATACATCCTTTCCAAGTATTTAAATATTCCATTTGAGTCTAGATAGTAACCTTTATATTTATCCCCCATGGTATTCCCATTTTCCAAAATAGATTTTATTTGTTTGTACCAACGATCTTCGTAAAGGTGAATTAATCCCTAATATTTTAGATCTACCTTTAAGTACATCATTGGTTGTAATATACGTTTTTTACTTGATGCATATACCACTTGATATTCATTCTCTTCATATAGGGAATCACAAAATCATATTCATTAAACAACTCGTTCCAACATTGGTTATGAGAATTGAGGTATTTTTCAGTGAAGATTTGTTGAACACTATTGTGAGAAATCCTCTACTTGATTGTCTCCATATCTTTTGAATTACAACCATTTCTAACTCTAAGTAACAAGTGGGCTAGTCTCTTTCATTATTCTTAATTTTGTGAGATGCATAGGCTATAATACACTCCTACATTAGTACTACATCCATGCAAGATTTAGATACATTTTTACAAAATAAGGAATCTTTATTTATATAAGGCACATTACAAACATCGGAAATAGTTAATAATTTTTATTATCTCTAAAACATGGACTCACATTCATCATTTCCACTCAAACATTTTTCCCTTCCACTGGATAAATGTACTAAGGTATGTGATTTTTGAAAATCCTTCAATAAATATGTTGTAATATAATTCTAGCCCCATAAATTGTGCACCTCCTAAGAATTGTTTGGCATTTTCCATTCCATTAATGATTGAATCTTATTGGGATTTAAAACTACACCTTCCCATGTGATCACATGTCATATATAATGATTTTTTTCTTCTGAAATAAGGTGCATTTGGACATTTTCGCATACAACTTATGCTCGCAAAGACATTGTAGAGCAAGTTTAAATTGTTCCTCAAGTTTTCTTTCATTGTGAGAATAGAGGAGCATATAATCAAGAAACAATTTCATAAATAGATCTAATATTTGTAAAAGACACTATTTAATAGCTTCATGGATTTGGTTGGAGTGTTGCTAATTTGTAAACTATTGTGGATATTCGACTAGAAACGATTTGTCATAACATATCTTCTAATATTTCATAATCTCCTAATATGGAGTGTTTTACTTTGGATTGCATATTTAATATACTAGTTTCGTGTTTAAATAAAATATAAATCAAATAAAAGAAGTAATCAAATGATACACCATCCACACAATGAACACAATATATAACCTAGAAAAAACCAATAATGGAAAACCGAACTAGAAGGTGAGGCCCATGATCTACTATTTTCTTCTCAATTATGAAATGCAAATAAAAAAGAAGGGACACTCACTATGGATTTTCCTTGGACACTATGGCTAGTATGGTTGCTATAAGATCATCTACTTCCTTTATTCTACACCAAAATCCCATTTACACAATATTTTCTCACATATGGAACAATAAAAATAAAAAATGAACATAAACCCTTCTTCTCCGAATGATCAAGTATTATAACCTAATAGTCATTTAGATTAGGGTAGGGTTTTTTAAAACCCAATTAATGCTAGGGTTTTGGACTTTATAGAATGTTTTTATAAGTACATATGTGTGATTAATGGAAACTAATGTGGCATCCACTCGATACCATGGTGTTAAAAAATATAAGTCAACTTGTGGGATGCATAAGTTTTGCATATGAACGCCAATTGAGGTGATTTTTGTATCGATGCAAATCTGTTAATATGCAACATGCTAATTTATCATGAGGATGGAAGCTATGACAATGAATTTTTCACTCCAAAAATGGTAATTTAAGCCCTCAAATGGGATTTGTAAGGTCGTGGATCCCAAATCATCAAAGTGGGACCTACCTAAAAAATGAACCAAATAATCAAAGGTTTTTTTTTTTTGTATGTCTGCAGTGTCTATTAATCAATAAAATCATAAAATATGTAATGTCCCTTTTTTGAAATTTATTAAAATCGTGAAATTTTAAGCTTTTTCCACTAGTTCGACCTTTGACTAGTATTGGTCTCTTGGTCTCCAAATTACTCCAAATGCTCCCAAATTGTTACATAAGGTGTATGGATGATATTAGGACATAATTATTAGGTTCGGGGATGCTTTAGAGTCTTCAATAGGATTCTAAAACTCTCCTTTAAGTTCTGGACAAAGTAGGGAGTTTAACTAGCAATTTCTCTTTGACTAGTATTGGTCTCTTTGTCTCCAAATGACTCCAAATGCTCCCAAATTGTTACCTAAGCTATATGTATGCTATTAGGAAATTATTATGAGTTTCATGGATGAATTAGAGTCTTCAAAGTTTTTCTTCAACTCTCCTTTGAATTCTGGCCAATGTAGGGAGTTTGACTAGCAATTAGGGGTTCAATTATCCATGGGGTAGATGCTGGAAATGGCTCTCCAAATGCTATTGGACCCTATATAAATTATGAACAGAGGAAGGGTATATATAGGGTACATAAATATAGTCTCATATGCATCACCATTCAGTTTATCAAGTCTTATACAACCCTCTTAAATCAAATACAAAAAGACTAGATTTCACATAGGGGGAAAAGCTAATAATTTTCACCATGTGCTATGAAATTCGAATTTTAGGTGTCAAGTGCTTATGCTATGTTAATGAAACTTCTTAATATATTTAATAACACTCCATACATAAACAAAATCACATATATCAACTCATACAACTCAAAATAATGTCTCTTCAAACTCCAACAACAAGATCTAGGGGAAATGGCATCATTTATGCATTGTTTGGTAATTTTACATAAATTAAATTGGTATTTAGACCTGAGAGTATCATGAGCAGTAAAAATAGAGTATATATATCATATTACAAAGATATTGTGCCTCAATATCTATCCAAAAGAGTTCATCACCTCAACAAGTGCGCCTCTCCTTAAGGAGCAAGAATATGCCAAGAAATAGAAGAATGGTTGTAGAAGCAACCTGAAAAAGATGTGACCATGACCTACCCTATAGCTTCAAACTGTAACAAAATACTCCATTAAATCTCCAAATTAAAGGTATGAATGGAATTTCCAATTACCAAATAGGATGAGAATCTTTCACCCTCGAAATTGGTGCTAAGGCAAATAGAGTATCACTCCACTAGCTCTCCTCTCCAAATGCAAAATGCAAATTATAAAATGATCAAATGCCACTATCCTTCTTTGTTATTGTCTTTTATAAACTTATAATATCCTCCATGGGTATAATTCCTTCCAAGAGATTCATTCCAACTCAAGTTGGGAAGAGATTCCCAAGTATGCCACTTGTCCTTCCAATTCTAGCCCCCTCCTTCTCCAAATTCGAATTGGTGTCTCTTTGGATTCCCTAGTTCCAAAATGCCTCTTCCTCTTCCACTCCAATTCGACTTTAATTCAGTCCTTCCAAGTATATTGACCTTCCAAATCATCCCAATAACGTTAGGCTTTTGATGGATTCGAAATGACAAGAGGAGGATGCCATGTGGCATATAAAATCTACCTTGTGTGGGTCCCACATCCTCCATGTGTCTTCGTGATCAATTGCCACCTTTATTTTACCTTGTACTTATCTATTTTTCTCCTTTATTAAATATTTATGCCATTCTAATGTCCAAACATCATTTATTATTCCCCTTATTTTAAATCCCAAAGCTTCCACCCCCAACCGAGGGAACTAGTAATATTCCTCCATGACAGTTGACTTGGATGGGTATATACAAACTTTAAATTGGGAATTTATCTTAATGTGACCCACCTTGTCCATTTGGATCTGATTTCACATTATTACTAACTTGGAGTTTATTCTTGGTAAGTATTTGACCCTTAGCATCAATTTGACAAACTATCATGAGTATGGCCAAGGGGCTTCGGCCATTGTGACCCAATGCAAAATTTTGGGACATGGAAAATCCTCCCTTCCAAATATTGCTTGTCCTCAAGAAATTTGAACACATGTATGTGGAAGAACCTTCTTTCTTTCCAAAATTTTTCTTCCCAAAACTTCTCTTCTGGAACCTTGAGTAGAGCCACCCGTGCACTACAATTGTGTGTTTCCAAAAGCAAAGAGATGTGGATTTTATTTTTCATTTTGATATCCCCTGTAACATCACCACTAAACACCAAAATGTTAATTAAATCCATCAAAACCATGTTTTCACAATTAATCTTTACCTCTTTCATATTTTGGAAAGCCCTTATGATACCATTGTAATTCTTGAAGTTGCCATTGAGTTGCCAAACTTTCAGTCTTCGAGATCCGATGAATATTTTAGAGAGGAACCACCATGCCTGTTGCTGCACTCATCTGATTAAAATCACTTTATTAAGTGGGGAATTCATATCCCATACTTCTTTTTTCCCAAAAAATTTGAAATCAATGGCACTAAAAATTATCCCAAGGTCCCATTGTTTGTATTGCACTCCAACAATTAAGAGTGCTCTCGAACCCTTACCATCAGGAAAGAGAATTACTGGATCCCAGTTTCCTATATGCATTATTCCAAACAACATGAGTACAAAATATATATCATCAAAGTACATAAAAACATAATAAAATTGTACATCAACGAGGTGCCTCATCAAAAAATCATGAAAGTGCTTATACCTCCAAGTAAGTAGACCATCATTTTCCAAGTGCATACAAGCTTCAAGTGACCAATGAAATCTGATCCAATGACATAGGTGAGGATCCCATGTCCTATAATGTTGCTCCAAAAGAATGTAAGATGCATTAAAATAATCAGCCATGTTTTCTTTCATCCAAGAAGTGAATGAAGAACCTACACTAAAATCTGAACCTAGTAGGGAGCAAAAAAAATAATAAGCATTCAAGGGGATCACATAAGTAGAGTTTTTGCACCCATGAACATGTGTATCATCACAGAATAAAAAAGGATCCTGATTCCAATAATAATTTTCTCCAATCATATATATCGTCACCCAAGTAGTGGATGAATCTCCTCCAGTATCAATTGAACTAAGTAAGGAGAAAGGAAAATAATGAGTCTTCAAGTGACTCAAGTGAACATCATAAGTGCATCCATGTGGATGTGTCTCATCATAAGGTAACAAGGGATGTTGCTGCAAATGTAAATAAGACATGGCTCTAATATTGTCATCATATAAAGGAGAGATAGGAGTTTCATGCTCCTCATGTGGCACCATATAAAATAAACCTCTCACCCCCTTATTAGGATGAATGCTGCAAAATATGGAAGTGTCTTCATGTGAATGCTCCATAATGGTAGGATCATGCACCTCCCTCAAAAGTGCAAAATTTTCCTCATAGGTTGGTTCCAAGGTAGTGGAATAATACACTTCTTCAAAAATTGTGTCACCATTTCCAAGAGGAAACTCAAGTTCCTCTTCCACCACATCAAGTGCTTGGGTCTCATCAAGCTCATCTTCAAACACATCAATCTCATGCAAATTTCCATATTTCTCATGATCTACCATGTCATGAGAATCCTCCATGCAATCTACAATATGACAATTTGAAACATAGGAGGAAGAACAAGTATATTGCAACCTTTCAAGAAGTTGCTCATTTTGAATTTTGAGTGTATGAATATCCTCATTATTCTTCAAGTATGAATCATGTAATAATTCATTAAACTCAACCAAACAGTTTCTATAAAAAATCAAATACATGAAATTACCTTTTATTTTGCACCTTGCTCTTTGAATTTTCTCCATGTCTTCAAGGAAGGATGGATCCTTTAATGAAGAAACTCTCCAACAAGAATTTGACACTAATGCTTGAGTGTCATGGAGTATTCTAAGGGTCTCTTGGATATTCTTTTCTTTCATATTCAAGGACCCTTCAAGAAAATGAGGCTATTGAAAATGAACCTCCTCATCTTCTTCCTTCTTGCTTGGACCAACTTCATGATGCTCAAGTGGTGATGGTGAAGTTGATCTTGGTTCTTCTTCAACTGCTACAAGGTCTTCATTCTCATGCTTAATGGAACTTTGGCTTGCAGTAACACTTTCAAAAGTGATCTCTATGTCACCAAAATAGAGGTGTGAGCACCCATCAGTAGGTACTCCTTCATAGTTCAAGAATCCATTAGTATATTCTCCTTGATTCATGTTCAAGGTAGAATGTGTCTCAAAATGATCTTCAATATTTTCAACAGAATCTTCTTCAATTTCATGGGATGTATCTTCATATTTCTCCTTCAAGCAATCTGATGCACTTTTCCCCTTGGTTTCCTTAAGATCAATACATTTAGAATCTCTTTTTGAAGAAAACCCAAAAACTCTCGTCAAGTGGGAAATATATGCATTCCTTGAAGGTTTAGATATTTCACTACTCTTTTCACCCACACATATATGATTTTCTCTCCAAGGTCTTTTACAATAATGGAATAAACCTTTCTTCACTAACTCCAAATATTTTGGAGTATTAATATTTTCTTTGGAATCAATAATTTAGGTGTAGTATGCCTTGGTGTTCTTTGAAATTTATTTTCTCTATTATGGGGTCCTGTGCATGAGAAAATATGCTCACCCATTAGCTTCTTTTCCTCATAATGAGAACTACTGCTGCCTCCTATTACTCCTTTGCTCCCAAGTTAGCTAGCCAAAAAATTGAATTCTTTCATCATCTACTTGTTCATGTATTCAAATATTGGTTTCATGAGTTTCCTAAGCTCCTCACCATCATCCGAGGTTCCCTTTTCATTCCTAGTCATAGTTTCCTCAAAAAATTGCTTTGCTTTTCCTAGTTTTTTCTCTTCAACAAAAGCACTTTTGGTTTCAATATCTAATGGTGGTCCCTAACTTATTGTCCTCATAAATATCATACCACATTAGGTTCCAATATCATGCTCTGATACCACTGTAATGTCCCTTTTTTGAAATTTATTAAAATGGTGAAATTTTCAACTTTTTCCACTAGTTCGACCTTTGACTTGTATTGGTCTCTTGGTCTCCAAATGACTCCAAATGATTCCAAATTGTTATAGAATGTATATGGATGATATTAGTACATAATTATGAGGTTCATGGATTCTTTATATTCTTTAAGAGGCTTCTTCAACTTGCCTTTAAATTCTGGCCAAAGTAGGGAGTTTGACTAGCAATTTCTCTTTGATTAGTATTGGTCTCTTAGTCTCCAAATGACTCCAAATGCTCCAAAATTGTTACAGAAGGAATATTGATGATATTAGGACATTATTATGAGTTTTTTGGATGCATTAGAGTCTTTAAAAGGCTTATGAAACTCTCCTTTGAATTTTGGACAATGTAGGGAGTTTGACTAGCAATTAGGGGTTCAATTCCCCATGGGGTAGATGCTGGAAATGGATCTCCAAATGCTATTGGACCCTCTCAAAATTATTAAAAGAGGAAGGGGATAGCTAGGGGAAATAAATATAGTCTCATATGAATCACCGTGCAGTTTATTAAGTCTTCTACAACCCTCTTAAATCATATACAAAAAGACTAGATTTCACATAGGGGTAAAAGCTAGTAATTTTCAACATGTGTTATAAAATTCGAATTTTAGGTGTCAAGGGCGTATGATATGATAATGAAAATTCTTTAGAACTTTAATAAAAATCCATACATCAACAAAATCATAGAGATAAACTCATACAACTAGAAATAATGTCTCTTCGAACTACAACAACAAGATCTAGGGGAAATGGCATCATTTCTGCATTGTTTGGTAATTTTACATAAATTCACTTGGTATTTCGACCTAAGAGTATCATGAGAAGTAAAAATAGATTATATATATCAGATTAAAAAATATGGGGCCTCAATATCTATCCCAAATATTTAATCACCTCAACAAGTGTGCCTCTCCTCAAGGAGCAAGAATATGCCAAGAAATAGAAGAATGGTTGTAGAAGCAAGCTGACAGAGATGTGAACATGAGATTCACTGTAGCTTCAACCTGTAACAAAAGACTCCATTAAAGCTTCAAATGAAAGTTCTGAATGGCCTTTCCAATTACCAACTAGGATGGAAATTTTTCACCCTCGAAATTGGTGCTAAGAAAATTAGAGTAGCACTCCACTAGCTCTCCTATCCAAATGCAAAATGCAAATTCTAAAATGATCAAAAGACACTATCCTCATTTATTATTATATTTTATAAAATTATAAGGTCCTCCATGGGTTGAATTCCTTCCAACAGATTCATGCGAACTCAAGTTGGTAAGAGATTCCCAAGTATGTCACTTGTCCTTCCAATTCTAGCCCCCTCCTTCTCCAAATTAGAATTGGTGTCTGTTTGGCTGCCCTAACTCCCTTGAGAACCCTATTGGAGGCTATTTTTAGCCCTGAAATGTCATATATGTCAGATGTCAGCATTCAGGTCTGATTTGTGTCATAGGTGTCATAGAAGCTTAATCATTGTTGTCATAGAGCTAGGGAATCTAGTCCAAATGTCCCACTAGTTCCAAAATGCCTCTTCCTCTTCCAAGGGAGTTACTCTTCCACTCCAATTCGAATTTAATTGAGTCATGCCAAGTATATTGACCTTCTAACTCATCCAAATAATTTTGGTCTTCTTATGGATTCGAAATGACAAGAGGAGGATGCCATGTGGCATAGAAAATATAGCTTGTGTGGGTCCCACATAATCCATGTGTCTTCATGATCAATTGCCACCTTTATTTTCACTTGTACTTATATATTTAGTTCCTTTATTAAATATTTATGCCATTCAAATGTCCAAACATCATTTATTAACCCCCTTATTTCAAATCCCAAAGCTTTCACCCCCAACCTAGGGAACTAGTAATTTTCCTCCATGACAGTTCACTTGGATGGGTATATTACAATCTTTGAATTGGGAATTTATCTTAATGTGACCCACCTTGTCCGTTTGGATCTAATTTCACATTATTGCTAACTTGTACTTAATTCTTGGTAATTATTTGTCCCTTAACATCAATTTGAAAAACTATCATGAGTATGGCCAAGGGGCTTAGGCCATTGTGACCCAATGCAAAATTTAGGGACATGACAAAATACATAGCTTTGGATCATCTGAGATGGTGAAACCACCATACCAAACATTCAAAGATGAAAATATGACTGCTATTTGCACAAAAAAGCGCCCTCCCTCTAGAGGGAAACCATGCGAAAGTCTTGTGTTCAAAATTTAAATTCTGCAGAGAAAGATTTATCAATAAAATACAAAACATACTATAGAAGAATAACTGAAGAAAAACACATAGAACTCGAGACTAACAGTTCCTGCTGCGAGGTCTTTGTCGACATGCTATTGTGCTAGAGATTCCTCTAGGATTGGGAATTCTCCCTAGAAGGTGTCATATGATTTCGAAGCTGGAAATTTGGATGGAGGGGGAGTTGATTTACGCACCAACTTGGAGTTGAGCTCTTCATTATTCCTAACTCTCTTACTGAGAAGAGGCCCTGTGGTTGAAGGAATGATGAAGGGAATACTCATCACTTCCACTTTGTCTGGGAGCTTCAAAACCCCATCTGAGAATGATCCCTTCTCTCCAGACTTCCCCATGTTGTGCTACAACCTCCAACCTTGACATTGCTCTTCCCTCATCGCCCAACTGCATAGTTCTTCCAAGCGAAGGTGGCTTCGAGTTCACTGAGCTTGTCATCCATTTCAATTAGATTTTATCTGGCCTCTATCACAGTGTCCTTGGTTGAGCTCCATTTTCTTATCATGTCATCCATGAGCACTCCCATCATGCTTTTAACCAACCAATAATGGTTTATATTTCCTCCATATCTCCCAGAGGCCAGGTGCTCTAAGATAAGATGAGCTTCCCATTCATCAATTAACACTCTGATCGGCATGGATACTCCAACATCATATCCTTCCTCTGCTGCAGAGAGGAGGCTACGCTGTGTCCAACCGTGAATGTCGCTGACTCTACGGGGGGTACCTCATTGTAGTAATATCGATTTGCGATTTGAATCTGGGTGTGTAAGCGTAGTTGCAGAGAAATTTGCAGAGCATAACATACAACCAGAGATAGAGGGACAAGGAATGAAGACGGAAAAGTATCCATCAACCATCCTTAACCACCCCCAATGGAGAATCCCAAGGTACACATGCTCAGGATCTGTAATCATGGAGTTGAAGTTAATTAGCCTGGTACTTCATCATCATCCCGCCATTAACCAAAAGGACTCCACTTTCAGCCGAAGTAAATGCTTCATCCTCCATAGCGTGGTAGAAGTTTAATGGAATGTCATGCAAGGTGCCATGTTGAGGGCTCCAAAGTCGAGTCTCCTCACTGGAATTTTTCCTATCAGGTGGAGTGACACCTGCATTCGAGTGAGAGAGTATGGCAGAGCATTTTCCTTCCTCCTAATATGATGAAATGTAATAGTTATGTTTTCCTCCATGATACCCACTAGTATTTGGAGGCCTTCATGCTCCAATATCCAACTAGGGGAGAGCTTCAGGACCTGGGAGCATAGCTGAAGTTTGGTGGCCAGAGACTTAATTACTTGAGAGTCACCTTCAGAAATTAACGGAAGGAATTTCTGTTTACTTGCTATAAGAATGTCCTCTAGCAGTCCTGCTAGCTCAACAAAATTATTTCTATCGCGCCAAATGTTTCCGAAGTAAACCCATAGGATGAAACCTTCATAATTTTGAAAAGCTCCTCCATTTCCTGTGTTTCCAGGGTAACCCTTCGAGGCTCCATCAAATCTGAGTTCGAAGAATCCCTCCCGGGGAGGGTCCCAACTATCGAGGTTGTCGATATGCATTCGAGCGCTTCTTGGTATGGGGGAAGGGACAGTTGGTTGAAATTCCAGTTGGCTAAGACTCCCCTTTTAGCTGATGTAACTGGGTAGTCCAAACTATTCCAATCTCTTAAGAATAGATTTTCTTGGAGGTTTCCTTTGATAGTATTCCAAATATATTCAATAGATCTACTCTTATCTTCAAATATATGAATATTCCTTTCCTTCCATATATTCTAGATAATAAATCCTAGGGTGAGATCCCATAGCCTGTTGAGAAGCGCACTTTTGAAAAGATTCTCAGCCCACCACTTAATAGTTTCGATGATATTTCCTTTAAATCTATTTGTTCTTCTACACTTCTCAGCTACTAGGTCCCAAAGTTCACAGGATAGACTGCAGGCATCTAGAAGATGATCGATAGTTTATCAGTGGCTTTTACACAAAACACGAAAGGAAGGCCCTTGGAATCCTTTTTTCAAGAGATTGTCCCATGTTAGGATGTTTCGGTGAGAGAGAAACTAGAGAAAAGAAAAACCGTTCAGCCATAGATTGGACTTCCATATTTTCTTCTAGAGTGGAATTTGTTATGCTTATGTCATGTGTGCTAGCAGAAAGTAGGCTTCCTTGACTGAATATGTTCCTTTTGGAAGGTTTCCCCATCGGATGATTTCGAGACCATGCTTTTTTCTGATCTCCCTATTTTGAAGGTCCTTCTAGATAAGTTCCATGATGCTCGACTTAATATTATGGCGCCAAAGATTGGGCTCCTTTGAGAGGAGAAAGTGAGAGGAGCCTTTTGGATTCTAGTAATCCTAAACGACAGAATTGGCTGCAGTTTGTATAAAAGTATCTACCTCCTAGTTATCATAATGGCTGCTAAAACTAGGCAATTGCTGCCAAGACTCCTGCCAAAAATATGCGTGAGCTCCCTCCTTGATTTCCCAAAAGCTATATTGTTGGATTAAGGATTTTTTACTATTGACTGCTTTCCAGATCGAGGAACCACGGGGTCTTGATCGTAACGTATCAGATGGGAGAGCACCCATTATTGAGAATATTTTATGTTCCATAGCTGTACCCAAGGAGTGTCATTTAGTGAGACCCACTTCAACCATATTTTAGCTGAGAGTGCTTCATTATTAATTTATGGGTCCCTTAGGCCTAGGCCTCCTTCTCGTTGACAAAGGAAGATTGTTTTCTAGTCGACGAGGGCCCACGTGTTTTTATTTTTGTCTCTTCCCTAAAGGAAGGACCTTTGAAGGTTTCAGATGGCTTTTAGGACCCATTTAGGAGCCTCTAGGATGAAAAAGAGGTAGAAGGGGCATGGAATGAAGGAAAACTTTCAGGAGAATCTATCTTCTAGACAGATTGAGAGAGCGGAAAGTCCAAGAGGTGATTCTACTTTCCATGTTGTCCAAAATCTCCCTCCAAGAGAAGTTCTTGACAACAGAGTCAAAAAGGGGGGATCCTAGGTACTTGGAGGGAAAGGAGGAAACATAGAATCCCATAATACGAGCAATATTGTGTTGGGTAATGGAATCAGTGTTAAAAAAAAAAGATTTGGGATTTGTCTAAGTTGATGGTGGTACCGGAGGATTCATAGAAGGTCTGGAGAATTCTTTGGAGGGAGAGAGCTTCCTGGACTGAAGGGTGCCCAAAAATAATATTATCATCGAAAAATTGCTGATAGGAGAGGGGGAAAGCCCACTGAAGAGAGAGGCTGCAGAGGATTCCATAGGAAACCGCAGCTTGAATAATTATTCCTAGACCTTCGGCCATGAGGATGAAAAGAAACGGGGAGAGAGTATCCTATTGAAGGATATATTGAGAAGGGGAAAAGGTTCAGTAGGGAGAGCCATTAACAAAGATAGAAAAGAAAACCAAGGAAGTGATGGATAAGATCCAACATGTAAACTCGTGGATGAAACCTAAATATTGGAGCATTTTCCCTATAAATTCCTAGCTCAACTTATCAAAATATTTAGAGAGGTCTAATTTGATGAGCATTCTTGGGGATCTGGTGAGTTTTAGGGAATGAGTAATTTCATGAGCTAAAATAATCCCGTCCAATATTTGTCTTCCCTCAACATATTCATAGTGATCAGGGGAGATGAACATAGGGAGAATAGGTTTCAGACGGTTGGAAACCACTTTAGAGATAATAATGTAGATGACATTGTAGAGAGAGATGGGCCTGAACTTACTAGGATGAGGGGCATCATTCTCCTTAGGAACCAGGGTGAGAAGAGTCATGTTGAGGGCCGACAACACCCATTTATTTTGTGTGGATCCTTCCACAATATCAAGCACAGGTACCAAGAATGATGGAAGAAGTCTTGTATTGTGATGGGATGCATTAGGGAAGCATTGTGCTCATCAGTAAGTATAGAAGGAATATGATGGGTGATGTGATCTATGGATATCGACTAAGAGGGAGTTTGTTGTGTGAGTAGATATTGAAAGAAGTAGGTCAACTCCTGTAACATACCCAATATTTCTAGTTAGTAAAATTGATTTTTCCAAGCTGTGACTATTTCATACTCCACAACTTAGATTTATCTTCATTTAGTCAATTCCCTTCTTCCTAATATACTTTCTAGGTTAAAAATAGGAAAATACTAATGAAAAGGTAGTCGAGGCTACGGAGGGAGGGACTCTCCATATAACTATTGTATAATTTTCAACAAATAATCCTTAATAGTTAATATGCTCTCTAATTTCACCATGTTTCATTAATACAAACCGGGTCTCAATTTATAATCCAACAAAGTGATGTCCAAATATTCCTTGTTACATGCTTGTCATTTGATGATGATTCATCCTGCACACATTATTCTCATAAACACCGTTATACATACTACCACACATAGTCATAAAACAAACTTTCATAACTAACCTTCACATGTTAAAGTAAACTCAACAACAGATGCATCCAACTCCCTCAACAAATTATCATAAGAATAATGCACAAATACATCATCAACACATAAGAGGTATATACACGTGGTTCACCCATATGTATGGGCTATGTCCACCAAAGGCCATATCTTGTATTAATATCCAAACTAAGGATTACAACCTGCGCAACACAAATGTTCCGATATTTCTTTTTAGGAATTAACGCTATATATATACGATCATAGGGTTCTACCTTCTTAAACCCAAATTTTATTTAACACTACAAGATTCACGCTACGGGGTTACGCATAGTGAGACACCAACCAGGACATAACTAAGATGAATCGGATACATGATAGGAATCCATCTCCCGCTGGGTTTGTGCATCCCAAACCTTCTAGGATGATCTCAACTAAAATAAAAACACAACATTTTATGCATTTAATTAGAGTTGAGTAATTTGCAGAGATAAATACAACCGCAACTCGAAAGAAATTACCAACTTAGAATTCACCCCTCTGACCTAAACAAAATTGAAGAGCCAGGATTATACAATGTAATAGCCAAAGAACAGTGATCAAATTCTCTACATTATCCCATCTCTGTGATTCTTCGGAATTACGGTACTATGGATTCAATACAGGGTAAGTTTAACCTAACAGGGATTCAGAATGGAGTGCTTAACTTCCATAATAAAGTAAACTTCAAAGTCTGGTTATTTTTCCATAAGAACTTGACCCTAAAGGACCTTGTCTAGAATCTCTAACTCTACATTACCTATGCACAGGGGTAACAAGTGTATCGATGCTTGGGAGAGGTCAACTTCTTATAATAGTAGATTAAGAAAGAAAAGAAAACATTTTTATACCTCAATCGAAATAAAATATAGGATCGTTCCCCTCTATGAGGAGCTTCCCTCTTTATCAAGAGTGAAATGTGTCAAAGTTAAGGGACACAAGCAGGCCAAAAGTTCACATCTTCTCTAAACAGCTAGATCGCATAAGTGGAAGTCGTTGCATCCGGAAGGAAGGCCTTTCCTCCTAAGTCATGCAATTCATGTACTAAAACAAAAGAAGAAATCCCACAACAGACAGATTGTACTGCATTTATGTGGTTAATCGGAATCAAATGAAAAATTAAACAAGCAACCCTTTTACAAATCAGCACAGGAAACTCAATATCAAGCAAGCAAATATAGAGATTGTAGATCAGAATACAACAGAAAAAGGTAGCGATCAAGCCCTACGTTACTTCCTATCCCTTACCAGGTGTGCTGCGCGACCCACTCAACAAAGGAGTAGTTTGGAAATGTAACCCACCTAAAGTTAAAATCGGGGATCAAGCTTTTCATGAGAGCTATCCTTTAAGCCCGAAAGAGGCGTCGTCTAGAAGCATAGACAAAACATTTAACAACAGAAATGACTCAAAGTTAAATGCTACCTTCGGTGATCAAAATGAATAGGCGTTTTGAACACGGAAATAATGACAGGATTCCACACGTTTACTTGTGCAGCATATTATATGAAAAGTATAACCAGTATATGATACATTATGAAGGAAAAGAAACCATATAGGATTGGGCTTGTGTTAAGTCGTCCCATCCCGCAGAATCATCGATTCCGAAGAGAGAGAGCCACCCCCAGCGTGCCCCCTTCCTCCTTCAATGACCCTATAAATCCTAAAACATTAAGGATGTTTACTACCTTGAAATGCGTGCCCCTGATCGAGAGGTCCCTTAGGTGTTGTATCTTAGCCCCTTAGGTGTTGTATCTTAGCTGACAAATGGTGTTCCAAGGTTCCTGCCGTAAATGTTGCTAACCAGCATGTGGACAACTAAAAGACTCTCGCTGGGGCTCCACTCCGACGAGGGACAAATCGCGATAAAAAAGGAAGAAGGTTACTTGAGGATTAATTACTTTGTCTAAAATAAGTTGAGGCTTGGCTCTCAATCAGGAGACCGTCATCCCTAACCGACATACTAAAAATTCCTATCCCAATTCACTTTTATCGAAGGACTCTTTAACCAAACTCTTAAATCCGAGTGCATTCTTTTGATCACGGCATTGGGCTATTTTGATCACTAAATCGTCTAAGATATAACATATTTGAATAATCAATTTTTTTTATAATATTCCAACTTAAAAAGTATTATAACCTTTTTATGATATAATACTTATTTGAGTAATTTCTGTACTAATGAAGATTTCTTAAATTAATCTTTTCAATAGAAGGAATACCTTAACCTCTTTTCTTTTTGGAGAATTAAGTATTCTTGGGCATCCTTGCGAGAACTTCTAGTGGGTATTTGATAATAATCATAATGATTTAGGAAATTCCCTTCATCTCACTAAGAGTTATCTAATAATAGTTATATTTATGTTAGGGACTAGGTCATAGGAGTTCACTAATGGTGTGCAGTGAATTTGCTGAGGATTAACATAACTTAACCTAACATCTATGAACACTTGGAATCTAGGTGAACATCACTAGATCCTCACCCACAAACGTCTACGACTGAAAATAGAACTCTCACGGCTTTCTATCCATCTTACCATTCTTCTTGCGGGATTTAGTTATTTATCCTTTAGTCACATCACCAATTTTAGTCATGTCAAAGAACGTTCAGTGCCCTAGGTCTAATATCAACCACTATAACTTTTAGGAAGTAAATAACAAAGTTCTCATTGCTCATTGGTGGGGCCTTGGCCTTGGGCTCCTCACTAGAACAATACATATACATACATTTTTATTTACAACAAAATAGGAGGAAAAAGAGGGATGTTACAACTCCAGTTCCATTTCCTTGTGTTCCTCCCAAACCTTGCCAGCCTTGGATTTGAGCTTAGTAATGCGATTGTGCATCCTATGTTGAACCGTGGAGTAGTGAAAGAAGGTTGTGTTTCGTTCCCCTTCCTTTAGCCAAGCAAATTTGGATTTCTTCCTCCAAAGGGTTTCCTCCTATTGAAAATGCTTATCGATCTATTCCATTAGGTCCCTTTCTTTGAGCTTTCTTTCCTCCATGTTCCCATGGGTCGTGATAGTAGGTTGCATTATTTCTAGTTCTTCCTCTAGAGGCCCTTTTTCCTTGAATATGTTACCAAAGGTGGTGTGATTCTAGTGCTTGAGATTGGTTCAAAGGAGTTTGAGATTTTGGTGCATCATGGCTATTTTTTCTATCTTCCCTCTACTTGCATCCCCATCCACCAGTCATTGACCGTGTCAAGGAAGGAGGGGTGGGAAAGCCATAAATTTTCAAAGCAGAAGGGTTGATGTAGTCATGTACCTATCTTGTGCCAGGATAACAAGATAAGCCAGTGATCCGAGCCAGCTGAGGGAAGTAATGAGGTAAAGAGTATCCCCCCTATTTCAAGGATTTTTTTCGTGACTAGGAAGCGATCTAGGCACTTGGCTATTTGGTGACCTCCTCCTCTCCTGTTATTCCATGTGAAGAACCCTGAGGAAGTTAGTAGGTCTACTAGTCCACAGTTAGATATGGTGACTTTAAAACTCTAGTCCTCATTGGATAATGCTCTTAAGCATCCTTTCTTTTCATCAAGTGTAGTGATCATGTTGAAATATTCCTCAATGATGAGGGGGGAGTTGTGGTGCTGTTGAGTGAACCACTCCAATAAATCAAGGAACTGGGGATTGTGACCTATATTTTGCAGACCGTACACATTTAGGAGATGACCATGAATGCTCGTACCCAAAATATGAAAAGAAGGAGAGATGGAATGGGCAGTAGAGGCAAAGTTGTTTAGCATGACTACCATTGGGTTCCAAACAATGGCTATTCCTCCTGCAAATCGATTTGCATCTATTTATATGCTTTGAATTACCTTCTAGATCATGGCCATTAGCTGAAGAAGAGTATCGAAAAAGGACTTGGTTTCTTCGATGAATACTACAAATGGCTTGTCTTATTGTATTTTTCTTTTCAGCATCATGTGCTTCGAAGTTCCATTAAGACATCTCACATTCCATGATATTATATTCATGTAGAACCAAAAGAAAGAGTAGGGGAAAATTCCATTAACTAGGCATATTTCCCCGGTTCAGCTAATCTAGTTCCCAGAAGGTTGATTCTTTGCAGATCAGATTTGCATCCACGCTTTTTGTTGTCCCACTGAAGTTTTTGCTTGTCCTTCCGGGGAAGGTTGAGAACACCTAATTTATTTTGGTATTTTTCTTTGGATAAGGATTCCTTGAGGAGATGGATTTGGCACGCTGTAATGGACATATAAGCTTTTCTGGTGTAGGTGTCCTCCATTCCCAGCAGGTCCATATCTCCAAATTCTAACTCGCACATTTCTTCTTCCATTAGTTTTTCTTGACCCGAATCTACCAATTGTGTTTGATGGTTTTCTCTCAAAGGGGTTGGAGTTCCTTGCATTTCAGTGCAACCGGTATTTGGATCTTGAAGTCTCGAGATCACAGTAGATTCGTCATTTCTCTGCTCTTATTCCTATGTTTTTTGTGGCTTGGTGTGCATTTTTTACTGGGATGGTTCTTTCTTGTTGATCCCTGCTTATGGAATTTCGGGCTGTCCATCCAAGAGTGAAAAACTATTGCTAGTATTAGGAGCATTTTATTTATCTTTCTTCGGTGCAGGCTTACGGTTATGGCACCATTTTTTACCGTTTTCTGGAATCCATCCACATATTTCTCTTCATCTTTCAGATCTTCCATGTTGGGTTTGTTTAGAGGGAAGTCCCAATATAAGTGACCATGTTCATGACACTTGCGGCACCAAAAAGGGTCGTGTTCATAGTACAAAGGATGGATCCAATCTGAATCTTCATTAGTGAGGCTTATTGCGTCTGGGAGGGCCTTGGCAAAGCACACGTATACACATATCTGAGCATAAGAGGTGTATTTGCTAATTTTTGTTTGATCGGTTGAACAGACGTAGCTCCCTAGTGTATTTCCTATATCCTTGAGGGTTTCCTCATCCCAATATTCCTATCGAAGTGAGTACATTCCTATCCATATGGGGGGCCAAGTAAAGTCTTCTTTTTGTGGGCTTAACTCTTCGACCCAGTTTATCAGGTACAGGCATGCAAAATTGAAGAAGTAAGGTCCTCCATATCCCACCTTGGCCTTATCATCCAGATGGTGGAAGATGTTTGTAAGGAAACCCTTAGATCTTAACGATAGGTCATAATGCAATTTAGGTTACCATTTTGTTTGTATCCATCCTCTCATGGATTTCTTAGTGGGCCAATGCCGATGAATTTTCTGATGAGTGCACGATCCTTCATGCGCTGAGCTCTTGCATTTATCCGTTATGTAGGGAGAGTGAGGCTAGGCCATTCTGCAGTTCAAGCTATTCATGTGTGGGTTCCTCGGGCGTCGCTACCGGACGGGAGCTCCTTGTGATTCTTTTGTGCAGTTTGCAATGAATCATTGTCATTTATGGGGATCTCCTGTGAGCCAATCTGCAACGTGGATGCAGTGGGGATGTTAGGTGTTTGATTTAGATTCAAGCGTTGCATGTTAGGGATCGACTGGGAGGAGAATTCTGCCCCTACCCGATAACAATACATTGGGGTATCTCTTAACTGCTGGAATGGGACGATGCAAGAAGGGTACAGAGCCGGTTCCAAAGATGAAGCAAAAAGAGAGATCGAGAGTAAACCCTAGCTTTCGTCCTTCATAGGTTTCCTTCTCCTATGGGTGTATCGAAATACCTCCATGTTATCTACCCAAAAGTATCAATTAGATGAAAAATTATATAATGATCCCTTTAATATTAGTTGGCTAACCAAAAGGTACTACCATGAATTCATAATTACCAAATCGTGTTCGAAAGACAATTTTATCAATATATTCCTTCTTAGTCCAGAATTGATGATACCCAAAACATATGTCAATCATAGAGAACATTGAATCTCCTTTGAACTCGTGAAATAAATGATCAATTCGAGTAATTGGAGACCTATTCTTTATTGTTTCTTAGTTCAAGACTTCATAATCAATGTAGAGACAAATACTCCCATCTTTATTCTTGATAAATATGATTGGTGCACCCCAAGGGGAAACACTCAGTTTAATCATTACAAGATCAATAACTTGTTAAGTTGGATACCAAGTCCGCTAATATTTGGAATTGTCATTCGATAGGGTTCTTGGATATAGTTTTTTCTCTTGGTTTAAGGGTATTAGTAAATTCAATCTATCTAACCAGAGGTAGTCTAGGTAGTTTCAAAGGAAAAAACATCCATTCATTTTGACAATAACATGTTGGGTTTTGGGTAGGATTAATGCTCTCATCGACAACTTCAATTGCATAAATATTACATCCTTTCCTTAAACATTTCTTTACATTCATTGCTAAAATAAAATAAATAGAAACTTGGTGTTTTCTTCTTTGAATCTTTACCAGTTCTCCTTCTTCATTTCCATAATGAACCTTTTATGGAAACAATCAAAGAGACCTTGATGGGTTTCTAGAAAATTTGACTCAGTTTCTAGCCAATCTATACGTACTATCAAGTCATAGCTTCGTGATTAGTTTTCTAGCCAATCTGTACCTACTATCCACCATACAATTTTCAACAATAGGATCATTTCATTGCTTCACCCTAGATTCTAGTTCTTCATAGTTGAAGCAATCATGTTTATCGGCTGCCAAAGCACATCTACTTAAATATGAGGGAGAAATAAAGCTATACATATCACTAGTATAGTATAAAATAGAAAGAGATAATAGATGATTCCACAATTGTGGCCAAATGCTGAACCTAATGGTTGTTCAATGTGGTGCATACCTTGAGATTATTTGGATTAAATTTTCCATACATTGTTCCAATCTATTCTAAAATTTTTGACAATTTATCTGATGGTGTAGTCCCCCAAAAGTTCAATATTAGACCCATTGAGACATCCTTGCCTAAATTTTATTTCTGCTAGAAAGGAATATTCAGTTCCTCTAGCTATAACCTCTCCTAAAGGCACCCCTTAAATGATTCTAAGTTCCTTGACTAACTAAATAAATCATTGAGTTTCCAATTGAAAAATGGGATGAAGATGACCATATCCAATGAATTCCAAACCACCTTCCTTTGATTATGTTAATATTTCCTTTGAAGGAGCCATGAAAGAGAGATTTTCCTCTCCTAGATGGCTCACCTACTATCTCTAAATCAACCTTCAATTGATCCCATTTGAATAATTTGATGGTATTTGCAAATGTGGAATATTTCCACATTTGAAATTGTGTTCTAATCCAAGGAGCAAGTCCATATACAAACCTTTACTCTTGTCACAATTCCATAATGTGTCATCAATTGCATAGATTTTGTTTCATATACACCAATAGGTTTTCCATTTCTCATTACCACATGGAATGAACTTCTGCAATAATCTATGTACTCATTCAACATATATCTATATAATAATATTTCTTTAATTAATTCCAAATTTACCTTGGTTAGATAAAAGTGCAACTTTTTCTTTCCATTAATCCACCAAATTAATGTAACGACTTTATGCAAAGTCATAATCATGTGGTCCTTCTCATGGGAATCATGCATATGGTATAAAATTGAGGCATCACTTTTCTCCATGAATTCAAGCCTCATCTATCCTTACCATACATTTATGTTTCTAAGTGATGTAGGGGGTAGAAAATAAGGCTTGGATTCGGGGAGTAAACTAATGCCTTAGTTTGAAATTTTTGATATATCTTGACTATGCTTTATATTTTCTGTTATACCCTTGTGTTGATTTAAAATTGGGTTATGATCGACAACAATGTATTTTAAAAACATCTCAATCATTACATCTAGAGATATTATTATACCCTAGTGTTTTGGGTTATGTTTCTAAGTGATGTAGGGGTAGAAAATAAGGCTTGGATTGGGGGAGTATAGTAATGCCTTAGTATGCTTTATATTTTCCGTTACACTCTTGTGCTGATTTAAAATTGGGTTATGATCGACAACAATGTTTTTTAAAAACATCTCAATCATTGCATCTAGAGATATTATTATAACCTAGTGTTTTTCGTTTTCTTCCAAAGTATTTTTAGTTTTTCTTCACCTTTTAGGAACCATATTGTTTTTGTGCTTGACAAAGTTTCATATGGTTTACTTATTCTTCCATGGTCAAAATTTATTTACTCTAATACAAAGTCTTAACTTCATAATAATTACTCCCCTTTTTAATTATGGTTCACATTATTAAAGAAAATCATCTTAATTTGTTAGCTTGATATAATTTGATATCGTAACAAGTGGGTTAATTTTGATAATGATCATTATCATTAATTGCCTGATATGGGTTATTTGAGTGCCTAGATGGTTCTAGGATTAAGTTCAATAGGTTAAAATGTATGTTTGTAGCCAAGTATATCTTGTGTGAAGGATGGGGGCATGAAAATGTGCTTAAGGAAGGAGTGGAGAGAGAGGAGACTAGGAAAAGGAGGATAGTATAGAGGATGTGGGGAGGTGGAAGAGTGGGTTGGAAGAAGAATGGATGGATAAATGAAGGGCCATGTATAGTTAATTAGGAAGATATCAATAAATACATATCATGATAATTTATATTTATAAAGGTTTAATTTCAAATAATGATTAGATAATAAAAAAGTAAATTTTTATTATTAATATTAATATTTATTTATTTATAAATATTTATATTAAATAAAAATGTAATGTTAAAATTATCATATCATTTTTATATGTTATATAATATAAATAGGTATAGGCTTTCAATGAATGGAGGTTTGAAAATACTATTTTAATAATGAGTTTAGAGAAAATAATATAATGAAGGTTTTTTTAAGATTATTTTCAATTTACTTAAGCATATAATGCATAGTAGCATAATTAGAGTAATATGAATATGATTTGTATACAGAAACAAATGAATAATGAAAAAATCCAATAAGAATAAAATATATAATAATTTTAATCAAATATACAGAAATATATCATAAATATAAATAAATCATATATGTTATTTATAGCCAAAAATTACTATTTAAAAAACAAAAATATTGTGAGAGACAACATTTAGTTATTAATAATCATTTTAATAAGAAAGTAAAAGCCTATTTACATAAGAAGGATTAATGGTTAGGAACTATGAAATTGAATGCTATTTATATTTTATAATGTTTAAATAATTAAAATTTGATTTTTTTAAATTGATTTTCAAAATTTAATGACCCACTTGTGCTAGATTTTTTTTAACCTACTTAAGCATATATTATCTAGACTAAACTAGTTTATCAATGATAATAATTTATATATTACATGCATTATAAATATTATTGGGAGAAATGGTTTTAAAAAGTAAAAAATTACTTATACTTTTTTAAAATTTTAATTTTTCCTTTAAAATTTATAATGAGTTAATAAATAATTTATATGTATTTTTTATTTATTAATTATAGGATTCCTTTATATAATATATGTTTTTTAATTGATATGTAAACATGGGAATTTATCTTAGAATTAAGATGTGGTTAAGGTGTTAGTTACATTTAATTAGATCTCAACTATTAAGAATATGTGTTTCATTTTAGGAGGTTATAAATTCAAATTCAGAGAAATAAAATTCAATACAACAAATTTAATCTCTAAATAAAATGTGAAATTAAATGAAGAAAGAAAAAAAATATAACACACATTTCTTAAACAACAAATAATCGTTATTTTACATTAATTATAATTCATTAATAAACCCTAAATGGCTAATACGAGTTAGATGAGGTCTACATGTATAACTGTGACATAATAATTGGGAAGCCGCTTGTTCCATGTTGGAATGATACTCTCTGTGCTGTTGCAACAACAATTGCAGATGCTCGCAGCAGCGGTGCCACATTTTCAAATCCCTTAGACTCTAGCGTGTTTCGAATTTCATTTCAAATAGACTGCTTGGTCCCTGTCTGCTAGTGTACAATACTATTGAATTCAACAATAGAAAATATGATCAGGAGAAGCTGCTTGTCTCACTTGTAACTGTAATGGTGGCTTGAATTTCGAAGCATATGATCATTTGAGCCACGCGATCATGGATAAGCATAGAGTAGACAGGAAATGTAAAGACCTCCATGGGCTCTTTCTAAGTTTTATAGAGTTTTGCTTAAACATTTTCACTTGGTTTCTGTTCTTAATTGTTGTGATGAGGGTTGGGTTTTGTTTCTCGTAAGCATTGGATGCGCTAGTGATTTCATTTATGTTTATTTATTTATTCCTTGAAATAAATGTTGAGTTCTTCTCTTCTCTCAAAATCCCTCGAGGTGGGTTTTTGTTTTTGGATATAAAAGATTTTAAAATGGGTTGGGTTTTGTTGTGAGCTGGGCCAAACCAAATCATATCATAGATCATACTTCAACTTTCCTGCTTATTAATTTTGTTTCTCCATTCTGACTCTGACTGTATATCAATTTACTTTCTCCCTTAGGGTAGCTTTGTTTTGTTTAATCCGCCTGTCTTTTCCTTATATTTAAATTAAGGAGCCTGTGTTATATTCTGACTGCATTATAATTTGGGCAGCTTTGTTTTGTTTAACCCGCCGATCTTCTCTTTATACATAGATTAATTGGCCTACCTTCTCCTTCTATTTAGATTAACGAGCCTGTGTTATACTTAGGTTTAGGGTTTTTGGGTTTATTTGTGGCGATGAACTTCTACTCTCGGTTCGGAAAGATTTTTATGAAATCATTATTTAATATTTATTAATTAAAACATGGCAAAAACCTTTATGAAATTCTGCCGGTTCATTTTCTAAGAATTTTGTTTTCCGTTCTATTTATTTCACAATTCATATGAATAAATTTATTTGAATATCTTTTAGAATTTAAGTTCGGTGCTAATTGCATTTCTATGAACACGGTTTTAGATTTACGATTTAGGTTTTTTTTTTAATGATTTTTATATTATTTATTTAAATATCGTATGTCACATGGGTTATGTGCGTTTTTTTTTAAATGTGTCTAAACGGGAAACATTTTCATGTAGAGTAGGAAGAAAACTCGAAACCTTGTAGCTTAATATTTTATTTCATATATATGTGATTCAATTAAGGGAAGGTAAGGGTTTAAACAAAATGTGAGTGAGTTTATTAATCATTAACAAGTTAACAAGTTGAAATTCAAAGTATGTTTTTTTAAAGTGGCAAGTGATTTTTTATTCTATCCTTTTTTTTCTTCATTTTGGAAAAACTTAATATTATTAATTAAAGAAAGATCAATTTTGGCATATCTTCATCTCATGATTTTGTTGTTTTTTGAAGTTTGACATGTGATTGGAAATAGAGTTTTGTTTTTTTATGTTTGACATGGGATTGGGAATAGAGTGATAATTACAAATTAGGATGTTAATTGTATTATTTATTAATTAAAAAAAAATTCTATTTTTTTTTTAGAAAACTTAGTTTTTTTGAAATATATTTATTATATAATTTAAATTTATTTAGTTAATGGATAATCAAACATTAACTTGTTCATTATTAATTTATGGATGTAATATTTAGGAACATGGATTGTAAAATATAAATATGTAGTTTTCATATGTGAAAATAGAAAACATGTTGTTATAATGCAATGTGACATGCATATTAATATTTTTCAAAATAAAATTATATAAAAGTATATAATGATGTGATATATATTTTAATGAAAAATAATATTATTACATTTACATGTAAAGTATATTAAAAATTTGAGGAGTATATATATATATATATATATATATATTTCTTTCTTTCTTTGTTATAGTGTTATCTATTTATATTATTATAACATAGCACTTTAATATATTTTTGTTGCAATAGATCTTATAGAGGGGTGCACAACAAAGGCGTCAAAGGAAGGGAAGGGGGGCACAGAGTGAGGGAGAGGGAGAGGGAGTGGGAGGGGGGGAATGGGGGTAGGTGGAGGGAAGGGGTGGGGGTGGAGGGGGAGCGAGAGAGGGAATTGGGGTATGGTGAGGGGCGAAGGTGGGTGGGTAAGGGGGTGCAAGAGGGAGGGGTGGAGGAGGAGGGTAGGAGAGAGTTGGGGCATAGGGATGGGGGAGGGAAGAGGGGGATGGGGAGAGAGGAGGGGGAGGAGGAGGCCAACGGCGGTGGAGAGTAAGGAGGGGGAGAAGGATTAAGATGGTTGGGGAGGATAACAAGAGGAGGAGGGGGAGAGGGGAAGGAGGGTGAGGTGGAGTGGAGGGGAGGTGGAGGAGGGGGAGGGGGAGGTGGAGTGGAGGGGAGGTCAAGGAGGGGAAGGGGGAGAGGGGAAGGAGGGGGAGGTGGAGGGGAGGGGAGGGCAGGGAGGAGGAGGATAAAGGGGGGAAGGAGGCAGGAGTGGGAATGGGGATAGGTGGGGTAGTGGAGGGGAGATAAGGGGAGAGGATAAGGAAAGGAGTGGGGGGAGGAGTGGGACAAGGGAGAGTGTTAGGAGATGGGGGAGAGGGGAAGGAGATGGGGAGGACGGGAGGAGGGGTGAGAGGAGGGGGGGAGGAGCATGTGAGGAATGGGGGAGGGGGGGGAGGGGAGGGGGAAGAGTAAAATGTTGGATATGGAGGAGGGGGAGGGTAGTGGGAGATATGATGGAGGCTGAGAGGAGGGGGGAGAAGGGGGATGTGTTATAACAGGGGAGTGGGGGGAGGGGAGAGAGGAGGGGGGAGGAGGATGTTGGGGAGGGGAAGAGGTGAAGTACGAGGGAGAGTAGGGGGGGTGAAGAGGGGGAGGGAAAGGAGGAGGGGGGGAGTGGGGGATGTAGGAGAGGGGCAGGAGGAGGGAGGAGAAGGGGAAATGGTTATAAAGGGGGGAGGGGGAGAGGGTAAAGGTAGGGGAGTGGGGGACGAGGAGGAGGATGGGTGAGAGTTGTAGGAGGAGGAGGAGGAGGAGGAGGAGGGAGAGGGGGTGCAAGAGGAGGAGGGGGGCGGGGAGGAGGAGGGAACGAGGGTGGAGGAGATGGAAAAGGGAGGAGAGGGAGTGGGAAGGTATGAGGAGGTTTAGATGAGTGGGATAAGGGAGAGTAGGAGGAGGAGGAGGTGGGTGAGGAGGAGGAGGAAGGAGAGGGCGAGGGGAGGGGAGGGGGTTGAGGGGGAGGGGGAGGAGGAGGGGGGTGAGGGGAGGAGGGAGGAGAGGGGAGGAGGAGATATCGGGTCATAGTCGTAGGAGGAGGAGAGGTAGGGAGAGGGGGTGTAGGAGGAGGAGGAGGAGCGAGGTGAGGAGAGGGGAAGGAAGAAGAGGAGGAGGAAGGAGAGGGAGAGGAGGGGGGTGAGGAGGAGAGGGACTATGGAGGAGGTTAGAGGAGGGGAGAGGAGGATACGGGGGTAGGTAGGAGGATGTGTGAGAGTAGGAAGATGACGAGGAGGAGGAGGTGGGAGAGGGAGTGGAGGAAAAGAAGGGGGAAAAGAGGGGGGCAGTTAGTGAGGGAGTGGGAGTAGGTGGAGGGAAGGGGTGAGGGTGGATGGGGATGGGGAGAGGGAATTGGGGTATGGTGAGGGGTGAGGGTGGGTGGGGAGGTGAGGGTGGGTGTTGGAGGAGGAGAGTATGATAGAGTTGGGGCATAGGGATGGGGGAGGGAAGAGGGGAATGGGGAGAGAGGAGGGGGAGGAAGTGGCTGAGGGGGGGTGGAGAGGAAGGAGGGAGAGAAGGATGAAGATGGGTGGGGAGGAGAATAAGAGGATGATGAGGAGAGGGGAAGGAGGGGGGAGGAGGCTTTAGTGGGTATAACCAGATTCAGATCACCCCTGAAGACCAAGATAAGACCACCTTCACATGTCCATGGGGCACTTTTGAATATAGGGTTCTTCCTTTCGGATTATGTAATGCACTCACTACATTACAACAAGCTGTCATTGTAATTTTCTCTGAAATGGTTAATGAATGTATGGAAATTTTTATGGATGACTTCACTCCTTATAGTAGTAGTTTTGATGAGGATTTGAAATACTTGCAAAAGGTCTTAAAAAACTATGATCAGACTCACCTGTCTCTTAGTACTGAAAAATGCCATATGATGACGAGTGAATGTGTAGTCCTAGGGAATTCTATATCTGCTAAAGGAATCCAAGTGGACCCTGCTAAAATAAAGGTAATTGTGAACATCCATGTTCCTAGGACACAGAAAGAGACACATAGTTTTATTACACATGCTGGTTATTATAGACATTTCATTGAATTTTTTTCTAAACTAGCATCTCCTCTATTTACCTTATTGATGAAGGATGCACAATTCAATTGGACAGATGCATGCCAGACAACGTTCCCAGAGTTAAAAATCAGACTATCTATAGCACTTATTTTGCGTGGGCCTAATTGCTCCTTACCTTTCCACATTTCTTCTGATGCTTCAGACACTGCTATTGGGGCTGTGTTGGGACAACGGGAAGGCCATAATCCATATGCTATCTATTATATTAGTAAGAATTTGGCCCCTACTGAAATCAAATATATAGTAATAGAGAAGGAATTCCTTGATGTCATTTCTGCCATCAATAAGTTCAAGCACTACATTACTGGGTACTCTAATTTTGTGCATACCGATCACTTAGCTATTAGATATTTGATTAATAAACCTATTACTAATGCTTGAGTGACCACGTGGCTACTGTTACTATAAGAATTTGATATTACAATTGTTGATATACAAGGAAAATAAAATGTTGTTGCTAATTTTATTTCTCAACTAGCTCATAATGATGATAATTCATGAGTTGAGGATTGTTTTTTAGATGAACATCTATTTGAAGTTTCAGTTCACTCACCTTGGTATATTAGTAATTGGACCTGCTTGAAATTGGACCATGTCATCAACACGTTGCTCCTTGAGCGTTACACGTTGAGCATCTCCTACAGTTGGTTCTTTGGGTATATTTGTTTAATATTGTCTTTGTTATTGTAAATTTTGATTTCTTTGTTGTTCTAAAAATTGATTTCTTTGTTGTTCTACAAATTAATTTCTTTGTTCTTCCAATTGCTTCAACTTTCTTTCTCGATATGCTCTTTGTCGGTCAGCGTTTCATTTTCTTTGTTCTTCTTGTTCTTCTGCTGTCAATTTGTCTAACATTCTTTTTGTCGATATGCGTTTCGTTTTCATCGTTCTTCTTGTTCTTCTACTATCATTTCGTCCAACTTTCTTTTTCGATTTTATTTTTGTTGATCTTCTTTTTGTTTCCTATCTTCTTCTTGTTCTTTTGTTTTCAATTATGAATCTATGAAATCTACTCTAAAATTTATGCATCCATGAAATCTACACTAAAATCTATCCGTCCATGCATTAACAACTACACTAAAATTTATGCAAGGATAAAACACCATACACTGAAATCTATGCAAGGATAAAACTCATCGTACATGATAATTCTCTTTGTTGGTCAATGTTTCATTTTATTTGTTCTTCTCATTCTTCTGTTGTCAATTCGTGTAACTTTCTTTTTCGATATTCTTTTTGTTAATCTGCATTTCATTTTCGTCATTCTTCTTGTTCTTCTGCTATCATCTCGTCCAATTTTTTTTTTTATATTCTTTTTGCTGATCTACTTTTCATTTGTTGTCTTCTTCTCATTCTTTTGCCATAATTTCATTAGATTTTATTCCATGATATGCTTTTTGACATTCGGCGTTTTGTATTTTTTGTTCTTCTCTTGTTTGTCTCATAGCATTTTTCGCATGCACATATTCCATTTCTAGTTCAGACTCTATATAAAAAATGTCAACCATTAACATATACATTGAAATATATGCATCTATGAAATCCACACTAAAATTTATGCATCCATGAAATCTACAGTGAAATCTATGCGTCCATGCAATAACAACTACACTGAAAATTATGCAAGGATAAAACACCATACACTGAAATCTATGCAAGTATAAAACTCACTTTACATGATAATGAAATTCAATATATTTTCAAAAAAAATCAACATATTTTTAAAAAAATTAGGTGATCTGGGAGGATCGAACCTTGGACCTCACGCCCATTATCCCAACACCCTTACCACTATATCACAGGTAGTTCGTATTATACATAGTAAAGAACTTATATATAAACTTGAATAATATTGCATTTGGCGAAAATGGGGGAAGGGCGGATCAACATGGTTTGACGCCGTGGCCTACATATGACCACCACAATGTGTTACCAATGGGATACACCTAGTTGTTTGGGATTTAAATGAAATAATATATTTATATGTTTGAATCGGGACTTATAATCCCCATACATAAAATAATAATATTTATGTTAAAGCATAATATAGGCATGAAATTAAAATAATATTTATATTTTAATTTTAATGTGTTAAAATTTTTAATTTTTAATTATATTTTAATTTTAATATGTTAAAATTTTAAGTTTTAAATTATATTTTAATTTTAATATGTTAAAATTAAAAAAAAATTAATTATATTTTAAATTTAACATG
Source organism: Larix kaempferi (assembly GCA_027924585.1). NCBI lineage: Eukaryota > Viridiplantae > Streptophyta > Pinopsida > Pinales > Pinaceae > Larix > Larix kaempferi. Next base: position 31,330,657 of record BSBM01000767.1, on the reverse strand, counting down.
TTAAAATTTAAAATTTAAAATTTGGAGGGTGATGGTGCAGGTGAAGGAGGAAGTGAGGAGGGGGTGGAGGAGGAGGGGAAGAGGGGAGGAGGGGAGGTCGTGGAGGAGGGGAGGTGACGCGGCAGGGTGAAAACAATAGCGGGGGTGTATACGGGGAGCTGCAGGGCTACAGAGGGAGGGGAGGAGGGGAGGTCGCTGAGGAGGGGAGGCAGCTTGGGAGGGTGCATGAGGGAGGCGATGTGGCAGAAGAGGGGAGGTCACAAAGGAGGGAGATGATGTGGGAGGGTGGAGGTGGCGGCGTGGTGGATACGAGGAGATGCAGGGTTTCGGAGGGAGGGGAGGAGGGGAGGGCTATGGATGGAGGGGAGGAGGGGAGGGAGGGTGCATGAGGGAGGCGACGTGGAGGAGGAGGGGAGGTCACAGAGGAGGGGAGGTAACGGAGGAGGGAGATGATGTGGGATGGTGCAGGTAGCGACAGGGTGGATACGGGGAGATGCAGGGTTGCGCAGGCAGGAGGCAAAGGTCACATGGAGGGGAGGTTGCTTGGAGGGAAGGAATAGGAGGGGAGGTCGCGTGGAGGGGAGGCACAGGAGGGGAGGTTGCATAGGAGGGAACGCACAACAGTGATTTGGATGTATGATGGAGCTGGATAATGGAGAGGAGCTATATTTAAAATTAACTGTTTGCAAAAATGTTTACTTGATCAGATTCCCTCTTTGTTGGTTCCCTTCTCTTTGTGGTAGATTCTTGACCCAATTTTTTTTTTTAAATTTTTTTCTTTTTCTTTTATGTATATTAGATTTGGTGTATTATATAGCCATTGATTTCATTCAAACAAAAATAGATGTCTTTTTATTAATGGCCGACATAATATTTATTATTTTTTATTATTCTTTTGTTAGGAACAAACGTTACAACATCTTCCTCATTCGGAAATATTATTTTGTTAGGTATAAACATTACAACATATCCCTCATACTCGGAAATATTATTTATGGCCAACATAATATCGACAAACGTTACAAGATGTCCCTCATACTAGACTGTAGAGCGCCTCTCGGCGCAATAATGAATTCATAATTCCCAAATCGAGTTCGAAAGACAAGTTTGTCAATATCTTCCTTCCTAATTCTGAATTGATGATACCCAAAACACAAGTCAATCATACAGAGCAATGAATCTCTTTTTAACTATTAAAATAGGTGAACAATTGAAGGAATTGGAAACCTATTCTTTATTGTTTCTTAGTTCAAGTATTTATAATCAATGCAGAGCTAAATAGTCCCATCTTTATTCTTGATAAAAATGATTAGTGCACCCCAAGGGGACACACTCGGTTAAATCATTCCAAGATTAATCACTTGTTAAGTTGGATACCAAGTCCAATAAGCTTTGGAATTGTCATTTGATATGGGTATTTGATCTAGTGTTTGCTCTTGGTTTAAGGGTATTATTAAATTCAATCTATCTAACAAGAGGTGGTCTAGGTAGTTTTGAAGGAAAAAAAATCCATTCACTTTGACAATAACATGTTGACATTTTTTAGTAAGATTAATGCTCTCATCAACAAATGCAATTGCATAAATATTAAATCCTTAAACATTTCCTTACCTTCATTTCTAAAATAAAATGAATAGAAACTTGGTGTTTGATTCCTTGAATCTTTACCAATTCTCCTTTGTCATTTCCACAATGAATCTTTCATGGGAATAATCAAAGAGATGTTGATGGGTTTCTATACAATATATGCCTACTATGAAGCCATAGGTTCCTAAAATTATTCTCTAAAGGTCCATGTAGATTACACAAGCTCCAATATCCACCATACAATTTTCAACAATATGACCAATTCATTACTTCACCCTAGATTCAGTTTCTCTATAGTTTAAGGAATCATGCTTATATGTTTTCAAACCACATCTACTTAAATATCAGGGATAAATAAAGACATAGGAATCACTAGTATAAAATAGAATATAAAGAGATAACATATGATTCAAAAATAGTGGCGAAATGCTCAAACTAATGGTTGTTCAATGTGGTGCCTACCTTGAGACTGGTTGGATTTATATTTTCCATCACATTGTTCCAATCTATCCCAAAATTTTGGACAATTTATCTAAATGTGTGGTCTCCAACAAGTCCAATATTAGACCCATCAAGACCTCCTTGACTAATTTTTATTTCTTCTAGAAAGGAATCCTTAGTTCCTCTAGCTATAACCTCTACTAAAGGCCCCCCTTAACTGATTCTAGGTTCCTTGACCAACTAAATAAATCATTGAGGTTCCAATAGAAACTTGGGAAGAATATGACCATATCTAATGAATTCCAAACCACTTGCCTATAATTATGTTAATATTTCCCTCAAAGGATCCAAGAAAATAATGTTTTCCTCTCCTAGATGACTCACCTCCTATCCCTATATCAACCATCTATTGATCCCATTGGGATAATTTGATGGTATTTGCTAATGTGGAATGTTTCCACATTTGAAATTGTGTTCTAACCCAAGGTACAAGTCCATGGACAAACCTTTATTATTTTCACAATTCCATAGTGTGTCCTCAATTCCATAGATTCTCATTCATAAAAACCAGTAGGTTTTCCATTTTTCATTACCGCATGGAAGGAACATTTAAACTAATATGTGTACTCATTCAACATATATCTAGATAATAATCTTTCTTCAATTAATTCCTAGGTTACCTTGATTAGATAAAAGTGCAACTTTTGCTTTTCATGAATCCACCAAATTAATGCAATATCTTTAAGCAAAGTCATAATCATGTGCTCCTACTCAAGGGAATCGTGGATATGGTTTAAAATTAAGGCATCACTTTAATCCCGGAATTCAAGATCAAATATACTTGCCCTACATTAATGTTTCTAGGTGATGTAAGGGGTAGAAAGTAAGGCTTGGATTGAGGGAGTATAGTAGTACCTCAGTTTGAACCTTTTGATATATCTTGACTTTGCTTCATATTTTTCTCTTACACTCTTGTGTTGATTTAAAGTGGGTTATGATTGGCAATATTGTTTTTTTTTAACATCTTAATCACTCACTCATTGCATCTAGAGACCTTATTATAACCTAGTCCCTTAAAAACATATTGAAGTATTTTTTACTTTGTATTGACCTTTTAGGAGCCATATTGTTTTTGTACTTGACAAAGTTTCATATGGTTTACTTATTCTTCCACGGTGAAAATTTATTGACTCTAATAACTTCAAGGTACTTACTCCGATGTTTAATTATGGTTCACATTTTTAAAGAAAGTCATCTTAATTTCTTAGCTTGACATAATTTGATAGCATCACCAATGTGTTCATTTTGGTAATGATCATTATCATTAATTTCTTCATATGGGTTATTTGAGTGCATAAATGCTTCTATGATTAAGTTCAATAGTTAAAAATGTATGTTTGTAGATAGGTTAAAATTTTGTGTGAAGAATGGGGGCATGAAAAGGTGGGTAAGGGAGGAGTGGAGGGAGAGGGGGCTAGGATAAGGAGGAGGATTGAGGGAGTATAGTAATGCTTTAGTTTGAACCTTTTGATATATCTTGATTTTGCTTCATATTTTTCTCTTACCCTCTTGTATTTATTTAAAATTGGCTTATGATTGACAACAATGTTCTTTTTAAACATCATTGAGGCATCACTTTACTCCCTAAATTCAAGCCTCAAATATCTTTTCCCTACATTTATGTTTCTATGTGATGTAGGGGTAGAAAGTAAGGCTTGGATTGAGGGAGTATAATAATTTGAACCTTTTTATATAGGTTGAATTTGCTTAATATTTTTCTCTTACACTTTTATGTTGATTTAAAATTGATTTATGATTGACAACGATGTTTTTTTAAAACATCTCAATTGTTTCATCTAGATACATTGTTATAACCTAGTCCCTTGGTTTCTCTTCCACTAAATTATTTTTAGTTTTCTTAACCTTTTAGGAGCCATATTGTTTTTGTACTTGACAAAGTTTCATATAGTTTACTTATTCTTTTGTGGTCAAAATTTATTTACTCTTTAAAAAGTTTTAACTTCATGATACTTACTCCCCTTTTTAATTATGGTTCACATTTTTTTAGGGATTCATCTTAATTTTTTAGCTTGATATAGTTTGATAGCATCACCAATGAGTTCATTTTCATAATGATCCTTATCATTAATTACCTTATATGGGTTATTTGAGTACATAGATTCTTCTATGATTAAGTTCAATCGTTATCATTAATTACCTTATACATGTTATTTGAGTACATAGATGCTTCTATGATTAAGTTCACTAGGTAAAAATGTATGTTTGTATCTGGGTTCATATTTTGTGCGAAGGATGGGGCATGAGAAGGTGGGTATGGGAGGAGTTGAGGTCAAGGTGCTAGGAAAAGGAAAAGAAGAGGATAGAAGGTGTGAGGAGGTGGGAGAGTGGATGGATAAATAAGGGGTGATGTGGAGGTAAGTAGGAATATATTAATAAACAAGTTGATTATTTATATTTATAAAGATTTAATTTAAAATAATGATTAAATAATAAATAAATATTCTTTTTAATAATATTTTTTTATTTAATAAATATTTTTAAAAAAATTATTAATTCAAAATTTCAATTAATATACTATATATGTTATCCATTAATTGAGATGTTATCCATTAATTGAGGTTATTCGAAATGCTATGAGTTTAGAGAAAATAATATAATGAATGTATTTTGTAAGATTTTTTTCGATCTACTTTTTAGGTAATGAATATTCCATTTAAGATTGTTTTCCATCTATGTAATCATATATTAGTATTTCGAAAATATTTTGTCTTTGATAATAATAATTTATATATATTACATGAATGATTAAAAAAAGTAACGAATTATTTATATGTTTTTTAGATTTTTTTTTATACATATTATTGAAATGAATGATTAAAAAAAAAGTAACGAACTATTTATATTCTTTTTAAATTTTATTTCTTTGTTTAAAATGTTTTTTATTATTAATCATCATTGTATTGAGTTAATAAACAATTCAAATAATTTATATGTATTTATTTATTAATTAATTATATGATTTATTTGTATATAATATATGTTTGTTAATTGATATGTAAATATGTAAATTTATTTTGGAATGAACATCTCATTAAGATGTTGATTATAATTAATTAGATTTCAATTATTAAGAATTTGTGTTTATTTTTACTAAATTATAAGTTTAAATGGAGAAAGGTAGATATGTACATTTCTATAGTCATAATAGCTAAATCACTGTAAAGACGACTCTTATCCCATAAAGAAAGAGGGATCATACAGCAAATTGATCTCTAAATCTCTAACTAAATTGTAAACTTTAAAGAAGAAAAAACCTATAACTAAACCGTACACCATTGGATACGTTTGAATTAACGGTAGTGAAATTTGAACTAAAGGTTTTGAAATTTAACAGCTACATAAAATTAACTATCTTTATGGTATTGAAATTTAACGGCTACATAAAATTAACTATCTTTATGGTATTGAAATTTAACGGCTAAATTGAATTAAAGGTATTGAAATTTGAATTAAAGCTAGTGAAATTTAACGGCTAAATGGCGGTGGCTTTTCTCCTCTGCCTTGTCTCATTGTTCGCTCTACCAGGGAGTGTTCTGGAGCGTTGTGAGTTTGTTCATGGGTTCTATTACGAGCAGCTTTAGGCAGTACAGAAGTGAAAGCTCGGCAGTTGTCGAAATCTCGGCGCAGCTGTCGAAATCTCCTCATTATGCTGGACGTCCAGGGCAATGGTTTCACTGGCCAGATTCCTCGTCGTCTCAGCGTGGGGCATATTATTTCTAGCAACAAGTTCATAAGTGAAATACCCTCGGCACTGATAGCGGGCTGCAGCTGACTTCAATGTTTTCAGTCAAAAATTCTGGGTATTCAATTTCAGGTAGATTCTATTATTATTCCCTTGCAAGCAACCTCATTCATTTCTGTTAATCTCTTGGGTGCTGTACTGAGGGTTGGTTTATGTTCTTCAGCTTTGGGATGAATGTTGGGTTTGGTTCTGTTCTATTCTCGTTTTTATTATTTTTTCTACAGAAAAATCCCTTCCTTGAGTGTCTGTGGACAGTGTGATGTGCGTACCTTTCCTTTGTTGGTTTCCTCTGAGTACTTTTTTCTGTGAGTTTTCATTTTGCATTACATGTTTGCTCCATGGAGGTCTTTGCATTTCCTGTCTACTCTATGCCTTTACTGCGTTGTGGGGATGGTGTATAATGACATTTTCTAGCTGAGATAGAATTTCAAACTTTTGTGATGAGATGCAAACCCAATGAAGAGCCCACGGATCCATTTATGTCTATTTATCACTCTTCCGGGAGGGATTCCCGCTTGCACATTAGCGAACGATCATCATTTTTTTAATTGTTTACTTTCTAGGGTTTCTTCCTTCTCCACGTTGTCCCCGTTCTACCTGGGCCGTTAACCAATATTGTTCATTCCAGAACCGAGTTCATCATTTTTGAACATTTTCTTTCTTGGGTTTCTACCTTCTCCACATCGTATAAAACCCTTTCTAGGTAAATAATTTTTATATAATTTTGATTATCTTAGTTATATTTATTTTTTACAGTTTCTAGTGTTTATTCTAACATTTTCTTGTTTCTGTTGGGTTTTGTTCTCGGCTCTGCTTTTCTCTCAGAATCCGTGGATGCGCTATTGATTTCATTTATTTTTATATATTTTTTCCTTCAAATAAATGTTGAGTTTTACTCTTCTCTCAAAAGCCCTCCAAACAATATCACAGATCGCACTTCAACTGCAGGTGCAGGTTTCTGTTTTCCCGCCTCTCTCTGTCTTTGCCTGCTCTATATCAATTTATGTTTGTTTTGTATAACCGGCATATCAATTTTCTTTCTCCTACTCTATATCAATTTATGTTTGTTTTGTATAACCGGCCTATCTTTTCCTTATATTTAAATTAACTGGCCTGTGTTATATTCTGGTTGCATATTAATTTGCGCAGCTTTGTTTTGTTTAACCCGCGTAGCTTCTCCTTATATTTAAATTAACACGCTTATCTTCTCTTTATACATACATTAATTGGCCTACCTTCTCTTTATATTTAGATTAACTGGCCTGTGTTATATTTAGATTTAGGGTTTTTGGGTTTGTTGCCAGCAACTTCTACTGCCGTCTAGTTGGGAAAGACTTGTAGGAAATCATTATTTAATATTTTTTAATTAAAAATGGCAAAAACCTTTATGAAATTCTGCGTCTTGATTTTCTAAGATTTTTGTTTCCAGTTGCTTAGGCGTCTAGTTATTTCACTTCCTATCAATAAATTTATGTGAATATCTTTTAAATTTCAAGTTTGGTGCTAATTGCATTTCACTGAACACAGTTTTAGATTTAGGTGTTAGGCTTTATTAATGATTTTAATATTGTTTATTTAAATATCGTATGTCACATTAGTTATCTGCGTTTTTTTTTTAAATGTGTCCAAACCGTAAACATTTTCATGTAGACTAGGAAGAAACTTCGAAACCTTATACGTTAACATTGTATTTCATATATATGTGATTCAACTAAGGAAAGGTAAAGGTTTAAACAAAATGTGAACGAGTTTTTTAATCATTAATAAGTTAATATTCTCAATAATTATATAAGTAAAAGTTTAACTTATATGGGTTTAAACAAAATATGAGTGAGTTTTTTAATCATTAAAAAGTTGATATTGTCAATAGTTATATGCCACTTTTAAAAGTGGCAAATGATTTTTTATTTGATCTTTTTTCTCTTCATTTTGAAAAAACACGTATTTTTAAATTATTCCAAATATTAAATTTAGGAATGGGTTACTAAAAAGATTAATTTTGGCATGTTGTTCATGTCGTGATTTTGTTTCTTTTAAGTTTGACATGTGATTGGAAATAGAGTTTTGTTTTTTGAAGTTTTACATGATATTTGATTAGAAATTAGAATGAGAGTGGCATTACTTTTTAATTTTTATTTTAAAAAAATATTATTTTGTTTTTGGAAAACTTAGTTTTCTTAAAATCTTTGTATTATATTTTTGGAATTTATTTAGTTAATGGATAATTAAAATTTGGCTAATTATTTACTCATTTATAGATGTAATATTTAGCAACATGGATTGTAAAATATAAAAATGTAGTTTTCATGTGTGAAAATGGAGTATGTGTAGTTAGAATGCAATGTAAAATGTATATTAATATTTTTCAAAATAACATTATATATATATATGAAAAATATTATTATTAGATTTGCAAGTAAAGTATATTAAATGTGTAAGAACTATATATTATTTTTCATTCTTTCTTATAGTGTTATTTATTTATACTATTATAGAATAACACTTTAATATGTTTTTATTGCAATAGATCTTATAGAGGGGTGCACAAGAGACGCGTCAAAGGAAGGGGGAGAGGGGAAAGGGTGGGGGGGGGGGGGGGGAAGGAGGGAGGGTAGCAGGGAGTGGGGGGAGGACGGAAGAGTGTTGAGGGGAAGAAGGAAAGGCAAGGGGAGTAGAGAAGGGGAGGAAGGTGGGGAGAGGGGAGAGGGGGAGGAGGAGCACGAAGAGGGTGAGGGAGAGAGAGTGGGAGAGGGGGAATAGAAGGAGGAGGAGGAGGAGGAAGGGTTGAGGAGGGGTTGAGGAGGGGGAGAGGGGGGAGTGCGTGGGAGGGGGGTTGAGTGGAGGGGGTGAGGGTGAGGAGGGGGGGATCAGAGTGGAGGAAGAGGGTGGAGTGTGGAAGGGGAAGGGGAAGGGGAGGGGAAGGTAGAAATGGGGAGGGGAGCGGAGAGGGGGAGGAAGGGGGGGAGAGGGCATAGGGGGTGGGGTGGGGTGGGGTGGGGTGGGGTGGGGAGGGAGGGAGAGGGGAGGGGAAAGGGAGGAAGAGTGGGAGGAGGAGGAGGATAGGTTTTGGGGGTGGGAGAGAGTGAGGTCAGGAGGCAAGGAAGGGAAGGGGAGATGGAGCAGATTGGAAGGGGGTATTGGGGGAGGAAGGGATGGTAGCACAATGGAGGAGGAGGATGGAGGGGGGAAGCGAGGAGAGGGTAGAATGGTGAGATGGAGGAGGGGGAGGGGGAGGAGAGGGTGGATGAAAAAGGAGGAGCAGTAGAGGGGATGGGAGGAGAGGGGGGTGAGGTGGAGGTTTGGAGGGGGAGGATAAGTGGGGAAGGGGGGGGGAGAAATTGGGGGGAGGGGGAGGGGATTTGGGAGAGGGGAGAAGGAAGTAGGGGAGTGGGGGAATAGAAGGAGGAGGAGGAGGAGGAAGGGTTGAGGAGGGGTTGAGGAGGGGGAGAGGGGGAGTGGGTGGGAGGGGGGTTGAGTGGAGGGGGGTGAGGGTGAGGAGGGGGGGATCAGAGTGGAGGAAGAGGGTGGAGTGTGGAAGGGGAAGGGGAAGGGGAGGGAAGGTAGAAATGGGGAGGGGAGTGGAGAGGGGGAGGAAGGGGGGGAGAGGGCATAGGGGGTGGGGTGGGGAGGAGAGGGAGGGAGAGGGGAGGGGGAAAGGGAGGAAGAGTGGGAGGAGGAGGAGGATAGGTTTTGGAGTGGGAGAGAGTGAGGTCAGGAGGCAAGGAAGGGAAGGGGAGATGGAGTAGATTGGAAGGGGGTATTGGGGGAGGAAGGGATGGTAGCACAATGGAGGAGGAGGATGGAGGGGGGAAGCGAGGGGAGGGTAGAATGGTGAGATGGAGGAGGGGGAGGGGGGAGGAGAGGGTGGAGGAAAAAGGAGGAGCAGTAGAGGGGATGGGAGGAGAGGGGGGGTGAGGTGGATGTTTGGAGGGGGAGGATAAGTGGGGAAGGGGGGGGAGAAATTGGGGGGAGGGGGAGGGAATTTGGGAGAGGGGAGAAGGAAGTAGGGGAGTGGGAGGTGGTGGAGGGTGGAGAAGGAGGAGGGGGTGGAAGGGGGAGGGGAGGGGAGGGGAGGGGAGTGGTGGAGGAGGGGATAGGTATAACGAAGTTTCAAGGGTTGGCGAGAGTAGGGTGGAGGAGGATAGACGAGGGTAGAGGAGGAGGGAGAGGGGAGGGGGAAATATGGAGGGGGGTAGAGAGGGGGAGGGGAGGGACAAGGGAGTTGGAGGGGGAGGAGGATTAGGATTAGGAGTGGGAGAGGGGGGGAAGGAGAAGGAGGTGGAGGGTTTGAAGAGCAGGAGGAAGAGGGGGCGATGAGGGGAAGGAGGAGTAGGATTAGGAGTAGGAGTAGGGGAGGAGGGGGAGAGGGGGTAGGTGGAGGATAAGGTGGAGGGTTTGAGGAGGGGGGGAGGGGGAGGAGGAGGAGGATAATGAAGAGGGGGCGATGAGGGGAAGGGGATGGGGAGAGGGTGGGGAGTGGGAGGTGGGGTAGGAGGAGGAGGTTTTTGAGGAGTAGGAGGAAGAAGAGGGTGCGACAAGTGAAAATAGAGGGGGAGTGGGAGTGGGAGGAGGAGGGGGGGAGGGGAGGGGGAGAGGGAGTGAAGGATGGGGAGAAGGGATAGGAGGTGGAGGAGGAGGAGGAAGAGGAGGAGGAAGAGGGGGTGAGGAGCAGATGTATAGGGGGAGTGGGAGTGGGAGGAGGAGAAGGGGAGGAGAGGGGAGGGAAGGGGGAAAGGGCGAGGGGAGTAGCTAGGGGGAGGAAGGGGTGCAGGAAGGAGGGTCAAGGGAAAGGGGGAGGAAAAAGGTAGAGTGGAGTAGATAGAGGGAGGAATGGGAGGGGGTAGGAGGGTGGAGGGGGAGGTGAAGGGGAGGGAGAAAGGGGGATGGGAAAATAGAGGGGTAGGAAAGGGGGGAGAAGAAGTGGGTAGTGGGAGGGAAAGTGGAGGGTAAGTAGGGGAAGTGAGTGGAGAGGGAGGGAAAGGAGGATGAGGTGGAGGAGGATGATGACGAAGAGGAGGGGTTGAGGAAGGGGAGAGAGGCAGGAGGAGGAGGAGGAGGAGGATGAAGAGGGGTTGAGGAGGGGAAAGGGAGGGGGAGAAGAGGAGGAGGAGGAGGTGGGGGGGTGGGAGGAGGAGGTGGGGGGGTGGGAGAAGGATGGGGGAGGGAGTGAGAAGGGGAGGAGGTGGGGAGGAGAGAGAGGGGGAGGGAAGGGGGAAAGATGGATAGGAGAGGAGAGGGAGGGAGAGGGGGAGGAGGAGGAAGAGGAAGAGGAGGAGGGAGAGAGGTGGAGATGGAGGTGGAGGAGGAGCATGAAGAGGATAAAGAGGATGTGAGGAAGGGAATTTGATGGGGAGGGTTAGTTGAAGGAGGAGGGTACAAGAGCACAATGGAGGAGTAGGGAGTAGGGTGGAGGGGAAAGAGATGGGAGAGTGGGGAGGTGGAGGTGGGGGAGCTGAAGGACAAAGGGGGAAGGAGAGGCAGTAGAACAAGGGAGGGGGATTAGATTTGATTGGAGGAGAGGGGGGTGAGGGCAAGGAGGGGAAGGGGAGTGGGGAGTTGGATGGGGAGGTGGGGGAGGGGAGTGTGTGAGGTAGGGAGGGGAAATAGGATGAGGTGGGAAGGGGTCGAGGGGGAGAGTGTTGGGGAGAGGGGGGGAATGAAGCAGGCTAGTGGGAGGGGGATAGGGGACATAGAGGGGGAGGTGAGGGGAGCATATGGAGAGGGTGAGTGGGAGGAGGAGGAGGAGGAGGGGTTTGGTTGGGGAGTGGATAAGAGGGGAGGGGTTGAGGTTGAGGAGAGAGAGTGGGAAGAGGAGAGTTTGAATGTTTTGGGGAGTAGGTAAGGAAGCACAGGAGTGGGAGGGGGTTAGTGGAGGGAGAAGGGGAGGGGAGGGGAGGGGAGGGAGAGGAGTTGGAGGAGGAGGAGGGGGTGTGAACAGGAGTGTAGTGGAGGGGAGGTGGTGAGGTGGAGTGGAGTAGAGGGAGAGGAGGAGGAGTAGGTATTAGGAGGAGGGGGTGGGAGGGGGGAGCGGAGGGGAGGGGTTGAGGTGGAGGAGGGGGAGGGGGAGGAGGAGGGCTCAAGGGTTGGTAGGAGTAGGTAAGGAAGCAAGGGAGTGGGAGGAGGATAGGGTAGGGTATTGGGAGGAGAGGGGTATTTGGAGCATGATGTGGGGTGGAGGAGGAGGAGGGGTTGGGAAGGGGAGGGGTAAAGGGTTGGGGTGAGTAGGGTGGAGGATGATGGAGGAGGGTAGATGTGGAGGGAGAGGGAATGGGTAAAGAGGGAGGGGAGTGGAGAGGGGGTGGTGTGGGGGTGAGGTCAGCAAGGGGAAGTGGGAGGGAAGGGGAGGGGGAGGATGATGGGATGGGAGGAGATGGAAGGGGGATAAAAAGGGGAAAGGGGAGGGAGGAGCAGGTGGGAGGAGGATGGTTGAGGGGGAGGGAGGGAGGGGAGAGGGGGAGGAAGCAATGGTTGGAGGAGGGGTGAGGGGGATGGAGAGTGGTGGGGGAGAGGGGGGGGGAAGGGAGTGAGGTGGAGGATGGGATTGGAAGGGAGGGGAAGGGGGGGGAGTCAGAGAAGATGGAGGTGGTGGTGGGAGGGGAGGAGGGTGAGGGGAAGGGGGAGGGGGAGGGTGAGCGGGAGGAAGAGGAGTAGGGGGTGTTAGCACCAGTTTTTGTTTTAAAGAGTTGGAAGAGGTTAGATCCCTAAAAGCAGTGGATAAGGTCCCTGTTGATGTATATGTAACTTTGGAATGTATTTCACATATATGTATATTGTATTCCTATAGAGATGTTATTATTCCTCTATACAGAAATGGTTGTATTCTTATAGAGATGTTATTATTCCTCTATATGGAAGTGTTGTCATTTATATTTTAAGTGTCGTAACTTATACTTGAGGGGTTATTAGACCACCTTGTTGGGGTCGGCCCTGTATAAGCCATGTGGGTCAAAGAGTTATTAGACCACCCTAGTGGGGGTCGGCCTAGTCAGCATTATGTTAACTGGTTAAGTTGAGGCTGACTGTCAAAACCCAGTATTTTCCAAAAAAAATTAAAATTTTTAAGATAGCGATAAATGTTATTAAATGCAGTCATTTATTTGTTGTTTAGTTTACGTAGTCGTAAACATGTCTAAATGATCTTTTGTTATAATTGATGTTGTTATGAGTTTTCTCTTTTCTGCTACTGATTTGTTTTATTGGTTCATGACCTCAAGGGGGAGTTTGTATGTCGAACTGGGCTTACTTAGCTTTCGAGCTAATAGAATCGATTTTCTATCTCTTGCAGATATACAGGTAATTACGGTTGCTACCTTTGAATCTTTCAGATATTAATTATCAATATAATGGTACCTAATCATACAGTGAAACGTGTAACATGCTAACCTGTTTGTTTTTATCAAACCAACTCTGAGGTATATATCCTCCCTGTAACATGCCAAAATTCAATTTCTAAATATGTTTGTTTTTTATATTTCTAAATGCAAGAATTTGGAGTTAAAAGATCACTATAGTTATAATTTTCGCATTTGCTCATAAATGATTGAAATCATTGTAAGACAAGGATAGCAAACGTCTTTTATTTTCCTTAAACAATTATTATGATTTGCATAACTTAATTTTTCATTAGGTATAGTTCCATAAAGGAAAACTGGGCAAGTAATAACTCTGTTGTGCGTTGCTATCTCCATGAAGAATTTTCATTCATTAAAACCCTACATTTCCACTATAACTTAGAAAATTGCACGAGATATAACCTCTCCGGTTCATTCATATTAGACTTAAGATAACAAAATGGAGATAGGCTTTTTAATTAGCCTACATTTCACTTGATGACTACCTCCTTGGTGGAAATAAAATAAGCTCTATGTTTTGAGAAACATACTCCACGTCTAAGATGCAAAAGCTATTGACTAAACTTCATCCCAAGGTTTTGATTATTATATGTTGTCAAGTGAACTATCAAATAGGTAGAATCATACAATAATCTTGTGTACACATGTTATGAGTGTTTGTTTTGTAACTATAATAAAAATCTCATCGATATTTTGAGCTCACATATCATTGGCATGATTGTAAAATTTATAAGGCCAAGGGTGATCGATCTCCAACGTGAAGTCTATTGCATGTGATAACGTAGAATAAGATTGCAAGATTACACTATGGTTCACATCCATCCATAGGATATTCTTATTATGATTTTTAATCGATAAACAATAATTGGCAAGTTCATCGTTGAACTATGGAATATCGACCCTCGGTAGGGAAATAATTGAACTGCTACGTGGATGAATAATAGCCAAGTGATTGGCGATATAAAACTTGAGAACTAATCCTACCTTGTCATTTTTCTTCGCCTTTGGGCTCGGGTCTATCTGCAACCTCTCCAGGTCTGAGTCTTTGTTATGGTGTTGTTGTCTTCGGCTTCCAAGTAATTACAGTTTCCCTTGCTTTTCGTTGGTAGAAATCTTTGAGATATACTGTGGGTAGCTTTGATAGTGTTATTATGCCGAGGGTTTACCTCATGTGTTCATTTGCTGGTATGCTGCCTTTGTGACAGCGTGTTCACAGTCTACATGCTACCTCCACCTTCGTCTTGTCCATAGTTTCTTCAGAGCGGCATTGTAATTGTTGTTAGCAAATGTAGTTGGTCAATAGTCTAGGGTTTCGTAAATTTTTGTAAACTGTGGAGTCCCTGTCACGGCGTGAGTGTTTCATCTTACCCGGTGTGTTTAAAACCTCCATTGAAAAAGAAACCCTTGTTTGCTGTCAGATTTCTCGTGCTGGTGGAAAAGAAGGGAATTCACCCTTCTGCTACTCGTGACCAACAACTAATTCTAGTTTTCCTCTGCGTTCAACACCCTTCGGTAAGCTACAGGGTTTCGAAAGAAATTTGTTATTAATCATGACATAAATTTGTTTAAGCCTCCAAGCAACATATAGAAGGTTGACTGACTAGTTCCTTCGATGCAGGTTTGAGCTCTACCTATCTGATGGATGATACAGGCGGCGACAACTGGAAATCTCGGGTAAGCCTGGTTCTACCATGGTGAGTCCTCCTTGTGGGTTGTTTGCACTGTAGGGTTTTGTTTTTGGAAGCATGGCTTCAATCATTTGTACAATTTAATCTCCTTGCTAGAGGCATTTACGGTTTTAATAAATTGTAATGAGAGGTTATGAGCTTGCTCAGGTTGACGAGGTTATGGCCTCCATGTCTAATACTGTCTCTGTATTTTTCTTTGGGGTTTTAGAAGATTTATAGTATCAAGATACAGGCTGTGGCTTGTTCGGATATGATGGCCTTGGAGTGTTTGTTACTGTAGTTTTTAATGTGAAAACCTTGAAGGGTATAAGGCCGTGAGCCTAACCTGTAAGTGTGGTTACAGTCTCTATTATTATGTTTAAAACTGAAATTCTAAAACTCGTTTAGAGTGGTTACTAGGATTCTAAAAAGACTTTTAAAATACTATTTCCTGTACTCGAAGATTTGATACTTTCCCTACTTTTAAAATAGTAAAGGTATCCACCCAGGTTTTGATGAAATAATAATTTAAAGGAATTTCTTCTGTATATGCGAACTGGTATGTGATGCGTGTAGTTGTAATTCCTCAATTTTTATATAATGTTTATGTTATGAAAGAGGCTACGGCCAAAATGAAAATGATGTCTTGATTTTAGAAATTAACTTGCTTTTACTAACGGGAAGATAGGGTTTGAGTCAATGGTGAAGAATGGTAAAAAATATTGTTATATCGATAAGAGTATTACTCTATCGATACTCTAAGTTGAGTGAGGAATAAGTGATGAGCTGGAAAAACTTATGGTAATAATACCGTAAGGTTTACATAACCAAAAGAATGGTAATCGAGCTCCACAGTCGTGGTTTCTTTTAATTGTTTACTCTATGGGTATGAATTTAACTCTGCTGCTATTTTTAAGTTTTAAACAAGGAAAGAAAAGGTAATGCAAAATTTATGGAGCTCAATAAATGAGCTAAAGACAAGAAGAGACGGTTCTGTAATTCGATTATGGCTCTATTGAGGCAAATAAACTTGATACCGAGTTATTATTGGTTCTGTTACCTAACCTGTGTTTAAAATCATAAAAAATTGTTTACTATGGATAAGTGTTTGTGATGACCTTCTATTAGGTTTTCTGTACTATTGTTTGTTTGATATTTAAAACTGGAGAAGTTATTCCTAGCATTCGTTGTAGCTATTCTGAAAGACGTTTGATGATTAATATCAATACTGTGATCTAAAGGGCTTTGTTTATTACAGTTTCTATGGTTGTTTAGAATACCAGAAAAGAATAACTTGTCCCCTTAAACCCTACATATCTATTTCTGTGTTATTATAAATAAACTAAGCTTAAAAATTACAACAATTGCTACTACTTACAGTACTACTACTATTTATTATGCATTGTAAATATTTTATCCATGAGATAATAATAATATAAAGGAAATCTTAACACAGTAACTACTATAAAATCCACTACTAATATTCAGGGATTGCGAATTTTCTACTGAATTTATTAATACTCAGACATATTGAAGATAAACATAACATGCATTCATTTATACTTAATAAAACAAACAGGAGTAAGTAGCAGAACCTGTTTCAAACAGTGGACAACAACAGCAATGGGAGGCTGTTCCTCCCTACCAACTCCTGGAGAGTGCCCAGACAACACTTCTCAGGACCCCCGAGCTTGCTTTGGTCTCCCTGGATGGAACTAGGTGCATCAAAACAATTCACTCAGCCAAATAGCTAAACTGGAACCAAGTTACTGCAGCATCCCATATCAAAACACTCCCTTACTGTATTTTCCCTCTTCCTCAATGGGACTCCTGAATATCATTCACCTGAATGTATTCTCCCTCCAGAACAATGCTGAACCCCCAGCTCAGTTCATTGAGTACTATTTAAAATATTGCCTAGGTCTTAGTTGGGTTAACTGTCATTAATGAGCCACTTGCTCAGATTCCACTTTCTTGGGGAATCATGACCCCAAAATATAGGGAAGTTGCCACCTGCAACTTAGGAAGTGTTTGAGGATGCTGCCACTTGTCTTTTGCCTTTCCACCTAGTTCCCTCCACCAGTTAGACCAGTAACCTCTTTTAACAGCTCTCCCATGTTGTTGTCTCCATAATTTAATTATTAATAATAAAATATTCAGAATTACATTCCATTTCTAGTGACTCTGCTGAGTCATCAATTTCTACTAAGCATTAAATTTAACATAATGTCTTAGAAATATGATAAAATAATTACATTATTTTCTCAAAATTGGGGTATGTGACACTGACCTAGTTGAGTAAAGGTCAAGTCAAGTTAGTGTATAAATAGAGAGTGTGTCTCTCTCATTTTATACATTCTATTCGCTCACTCACACTGTGGAGAGTGGTGCACTTATGGAGGAGGAGGCTCTGCTGCTAGGAGAAGACTATCTCTTGTATTCTGGTTGTATCATTGCTCTATCTATCTCTAAGGAAGTTATTGGGTTTTTTCACCTTTATGGTTTTCCCCAAGTAAACTCTGTGTCTCTTGTGTGCTTGCATTATTGTGTCCATGATTGATATGCTGTAGATTTGTTGTACATGTTGTTCTCTCAGTTAAGATCCTAGATCAGATTGAAGTAAATTCTAAAAATTTAACATGGTATTAGAGCTATCCTGAAAGAAGGCATGATATGGCATGTATGACACTTGTTGCACTTACGATGCTAGGGCTTGATATAGCAAAAAACAGTCAGCGTAGCACTTTCTCTATAAATCCGTTTTGGTGAATTTTTTGGATCTGAAACTTTTACAGGTCGAATATCAGATCCCCATGTACCTTGTGTCCAAAGGAAAACCTCTAATTCGTGGTAATTTGTGATTTATGATCTGTACAATATAGGGTTTCTGCCTCTTCCAGATCTGAGTCAAAATAAGGTGACCTTGGGAAAAAGGTCATAACTTGGGCTAGGAAGGTCCAAATGAAATTTCGTAAAAAGTGATAGGTAGTATACAGGTGGTACTATCTCAAGAAAAGTGTTTAGAGGCCGAAGTTGAACCCATGACACGTGGCATGTCTTACAAGTTCGCTCTTCGGTATTATCCCATAAATAGGTCACATTGCGACACTTGGAATAAAACTTTCTTAGAGAATCCAATTGAGGTCAGACCTGTTGAGATGGAAAGATAATAGGTCAGGCTATCTCAACAAAATGTTTCAAAGGCCGAAGTTGAACCAGTGACACGTGGAACACTGTACAAGTTTGCTCTCTTGTATTATACCATAAACAAGTCACGTTGCAACACTTGGCATAACTCTCTCTCATAGAATCTAATTGAGGTTAGAACTATCGGGATGGAAAGATAACAGGTCGAGATATCTCAAGAAAAGTTTTCAGACCCTGTGGACTGAAAAGTTTGGAGTTACAACAGAAACAATCAGGTACATATTTATGTCAAAACATAATTATTTTTTAGTACCTTCATTCATGGCTTCCGGAATTTAGGGCTTCGAAGAAAGTTGGAATTTTTGTAATCGGAGACCACAACTGGATGCTACTCATCAAAATCGAAATTTAGAGACCAAGATCATATTTTTTGGTTGGGCAAAAGGCCAAGCTTGATCAGACCCTAGTTTGGGACTTTGATTAGAAAAGTGGAAAATTAGGGCTTCTGCAAAAATGGGAATTTTTGAAATCTGTGACCACGGCTCGAAGATCCTCATAAAAATAGAATCTTAGAGCTTTGGATCAAACCTTTTGATTGGGTAGAAGAGTGGGCTTCATCAAACCCTAGTTTGAGGTCATGTCTAGTAAATCCGAAAGTTTCAAAGGAAAAATTGAGGAGTGAAACTTTGGAGTTTTCAAATTCTAAATATACTAGCTTGATCAACTCATCAAGGCGCATATTTCTATCCTTTCAGAAGTTTGAAATTCAAAGTTTGAATTTTTGGGGTTTCTCTAACAAACCCTATTACAGCTCCAGATCCAATTCCTGCAAATCAAGTGGATTGGGTTAATCCTAGAAGAGGATGGATTGGTCACCTGCATAAGTGAATAAGTTCATGTTTCAGAGGGAGATGAGGCGAAGGCCTTCAATAAGAAGATTACAAGAAATCTTGACAGGTATGGCTTACAGGTATGTTTCATGGTTAAGTTTACCATATGTTTGTCTTCATATCATTTCAGTACAATCTTGATTAATTACTAGACTTGTCATATCACCTTAATAGAAGATATTCATTGATTAAGGTTTTGACACTTGTGAATGTACTAATGCATTGTGATGTTGTATGAGGTTTATGTTGTTCACTAACATAAAAGATACACCAAGAAAGACAAATCATGTTCTACTTCAAGAACATATGATCATGGTGACATGAAGACAAAGATTCATCCATTGTCATGGATCACATAGAAGATCTACTTTCGAGGTATGTATAACTTGGTCCTACAATGATTAACCTATGAGACATGCAAGTTACTAGCACAAATCACTGAATAGAACCAGAAGACATTATGCGGGTATATTAGACATAACTAACTAGCATGATAATCCAGGTATGTTTTTCCTATATCAAGCTAGAATCCTACCTTGTGTTAGGATCTTATACTGTTGTGTTGTTGATAGTGATTATTCATGAAGTCATAGGTTTGAATAATCACGGTTGTATGCATATTATGTTTCTTACCATAATTGATGATATGACTAACCAGAAGAATCATGAAGGTATAGGTTTGAATAATCATGTATTTTATGCATATTATATCTCTTATATTGATTGATGATTCAACTAACCAGAATTGTCCTATGATCAAATAAGAATATGTATGAGTAAAAGAAGACTACCCTGAAACCTTGAATACTAATGTTTATTATCTGTGTTTGAAATGATCCTGACTATACATGCTTGAGATTATTGTGTTTTGATAGTATTAAGATTATACTAATAAATGTGTGGTTATGTATGAGACCTCAACGATAACAAAATGATGATACTAATAAGCATGCATAGTGATTAAGGATGGATATAAGTTCAAGGACAGGTAATCCAAGAAGCAATGATCAAGAGGGAGCACACTCCAGTTGTTCTTGCAAGAAAGCAAAGGAGCACACTTTAGTAGTTTCTGCAAGGATGCAGATATTCAAAGGGAGTTGACCATCTGTTTACATTCCACAACAGAAAGGTGTAGAAGAAGCTACTTCAGCAGCTCTTGCAAAGAAGCAAAGACTCAGAGGGAGTCCACCTAGCAACCAAACAAAGATAAGTATTTTTAATTATCATTTCTTGCATATTTGTTTGTTTAAATAAAATTGTTCAATGATGTATAAGCTCATGTTCCTAGACTTAGGATATGTATTGTGCATATTAGAATGATTGCATTAATGAACAATATACTACTAATATGCATGTGATGGGTAAGTGGACTATGGCACTGTACAACATTCCAGTGATACTTATCTAGAATAAAACCTCTTTGCTGACATGTTGGGAGTAGTGCAAACTCTTAACAATGTTCCGGTAGAGACTGGAAGGCATCTAGAAAGTTGTGGAACATGGATAAATGTTGTATTGAAGCATTGGCTAAGATAATTGCATGATTGTATGACATATTTCTTTATGTGTAAGAATTTGTCTGAAAATTATGAGATGTTTCTAATAATGCAATTTAACTTGTTTTGTAGAAAAGACCATATACCTTCACCTACAAAAGAAGGACTACAACATTTGTTCAAGCAACAAAATTATCCATTGAATATATTGAAGTTCCCCAGATACGGGAAGAATGCCATGATCCATCGATCATGAAGAACGATGTTTGGGATGCGGTCCCAAAGAGATGAAGGGAAGTCTGTTGTGACTTCCAAATGGAACTATCAGATCAAGCATGCTGCAGATGGCAGCATAAAGAAATATAAAAGTGATGAAATAGAAGATACACCAGATGGATTTCAAGACAGCCTTATTGAATGGTGTAGTCATATATGTGTGCAGAACTTGGTAGGATAGACAGCTTTCTATCTAGTTTGGGCTTTACCAAGAGTGAAGCGAATTCCAACCTTTACTACAAGGTTGAGGAAGGCAATCCAGTGATACTACTTTTGTATGCGGATAACCTGTTTGTTACAGGTGATGACAGATTGATTGCAGATACTAAGAGGAAGCTTGCTACTGAGTTCGATATGAAAGATTTGGGAATGATGCATTATTTCCTAGGTATGGAGGTGTGGCAGAGTGCAGGTGGGATCTTCCTTGGTCAAGGGAAGTACACAGTAGATATCCTGAAGAGATTCGGGATGATCGATTGCAAGGCCATGGTCACACCTATGGCATCGAACCTAAAGCTTCTATGTAATGCTTCATCTGAGCCAGTTGATATCTCTATGTATCGTCAGATGATTGGGTCCTTGATGTACCTAACGAACATGAGACCAGATATTTGCTTTGTTGTGAACACATTGAGTCAGTTCCTGACAGATCCGAGGAGTGCTCATCTGATTGCTGTAAAGCATGTTTTGACGTACCTGAAGGGTATAGTGGATTATGGGCTCAAGTATGAAGCGAATCAAAAGTTTAACCAGCAGGGTTATGTTGATTCAGATTGGGCTGGCAGTGTTGCAGATAGGAAGAGCACATCTGGATGCTACTTCAGTATGGGATCAGGTGTGATCTCTTGGTTTAGCAGGAAGCAGTCCTGCATAGCACTGAGTACAGCTGAGGCAGAGTATGTTGTAGCCTGTTAAGCTAGTTTGTGAGGCAGTATGGATATGGAAGCTATTGTCTGAGTTATTTGATCTCCCGTTGGATGCTATTGGTATCTTTTGTGATAACCAGAGTTGTGTGAAGTTGTCTAAGAACCCATTGTTTCATGACAGGTCGAAACACATAGAGATCAAATATCACTATATCAGGGATATGGTGCAGAGAGGAGCTGTGAAGCTCCTATATGTTGTGACGGACGAGCAGATTGCAGATGTACTGATGAAGCCACTAGCCAGAGTGAAGTTCGAATACTTCAGAGAGAGGCTTGGTTTTCTTCAGATCGAAGACACTTCAAGGAAGAAGTGATGGGCACATTTGTTGAAGCCATTCCAAGCATGTTGGAAGGAGGATCCTTCACAAGGCTGTGGATGTAAGCGCTGGATGATGAGCATCGCGATGATGTTCCAGTTTCTACTTTGTATGATCAGTTGGATCATTTATATGTATATGTATGTACGCATCATGTTGGATGCTGGATATGATCAGTTGGATAATTTATATGTATATGTATGTACGCATCATGTTGGATGCTGGATATGATCGGTTGGATCATTTGTATGTATTTTGTATATGCATCATGTCAGATGCTTGGACCATGTATCTGTATATGTATCAGGTGGATACATTGTATGATCAGGTAGATCATGTATGTTGATATGTATCATGCATTTGTATTTGTATCAGGTGGATACACTGTATGATCAGGTGGATCATGTATGATGATATGTATCAGGTAGATACTTGGTATGCATCAGGTGGATGCATTGTATGATCAGGATGATCATGATGATGAGCTTCAGGGTGTTGCGTCAGATGATATGTATCAGGATGATACAGTGATGATGATCAGTGTGATCATGAGCATCAGGATGATGCTTTGTATGATGATGATCCGTTGGATCATGAGTATCTGGTTGATACTTGGAGGTCAGAGATGGTATGTGGTAGGTTGTGCAAATAACATGTAATCAGTCCTGGGAGATCTTGCCGGTCGTGCTGCAGCACATAAATGTTCCTGGGATACCCTTTTTGGTAGTGCTATTTAGTATGTAATCAGTCCTCAGATATCCGATAGGTTGAGTTGTGTGCTCGTAATCAATCCTGGGATGAGGTATTACTACGGAGACATGTAATCAGTCCTGGAGATGTGAGAGGTTGAGCTGTTTGCTCGTAATTAGTCCTGGGATGATCTTTATAGATCTTACCGATCATGTTATGGCACATAAATGTTCCTGGGATGCTCTTTAAAGGTTTTGTCTATCCACATGTAATTAGACCTGGAGATCCGAGAGGTTGAGCTGTGTGCTCGTAATAAGTCCTAGGATGCTCTTTAGAGATCTTGCCAGTCGTGCTGCAGCACATAAATCTTCCTGGGATGCTCTTTAAAGGTATTGTGGAGGAGATGCATGTAATCAGTCCTAGGAGATCTTGCTGGTCATGCTTAGGCACATAAATGTTCCTGGGATACTCTTTTCCGTATAGCATCCGCACATAAAATTAGTCCTGAGAGGCCACCTTTATCAGATCGTTCACACAGATGACGAAGACCTACAGGTGGTGGGCCTACATCCAGTATGAAAAAGGATTGGCTTTGTAGAACTTCATATGACGAGTAGATTCAGAGATTGATTGAGATAGCAGTAGCAATGACGATGATGATGACTCGATGACGATTATCCAGTGACGATGATCCAAAGAATATGACTTGTGTTAGAAGACCTGTGTCAAGAAATACCTTCCTAGTTAAGAGGGAGTGTTGATGTATATGTAACTTCGAAATGTATTTCACATTTATGTATATTGTATTCCTATAGAGATGTTATTATTCCTCTATAAGGAAGTGGTTGTATTCCTATAGCGATGTTATTATTCCTCTATAAGAAAGTGTTGTCATTTATATTGTAAGTGTCTTAGGTTATACTTGATGGGTTATTAGACCACCTTGTTGGGGTCGGCCCTGTATAAGCCATGTGGGTCAAAGGGTTATTAGACCACCCTAGTGGGGGTCGGCCCAGTCAGCATTATGTTAAGTGGTTAAGTTGAGGCCGACCTAGTTGAGTAAAGGTCAAGTCAAGTTAGTGTATAAATAAAGAGTGTGTCTCTCTCATTTTATACATTTTATTCACTCACTCACACTGTGGAGAGTGGCGCACTTGTGGAGGAGGCTCTGCTTCTAGGAGAAGACTATCTCTTGTATTCTGGTTGTATCATTGCTCTATCTATCTCTAAGGAAGTTATTGGGGTTTTTCACCTTTATGGTTTTCCCCAAGTAAACTCTGTGTCTCTTGTGTGCTTGTATTATTGTGTCCATGATGGATATGCTGTAGATTTGTTGTACATGTTGTTCTCTCAGTTAAGATCCTAGATCAGATTGAAGTAAATTCTGAGAATTTAACAGTCCCAGTGTTTTAAGTCATATGACCTAGAGGCTACAAATAAGAGCTCAGGATGTTTATAACTAGGTTCGGCATGCAAATGATTGAGGGTGTTAGGTCTTTAACATTGCAAATGAGGGTAAAATGTGAAAACCCACTCGAATTCATATGGAGGCACCAATGAATTGAGTGGATCTGTGGTGGTGGAGATTGATGGTTGCAAGAGACTTCGCAAAAGAAAGCTGCATGGTAGGTATAAGGGAGGAGCTTTGTTAACCTGCAAGAAGATCGATGGTTGGAAAAGGGATCTATGGTCATCATTTTGTTCTCAATTTCAAAGTGCGTAGGGAAATGAACTTTTTGAATCTGCGAAGTTGTGGTAGGGACCGCATGTTTCGATGATGCAGATCTAGCGGATATGAGCATCAATGGCGGACACTTTGTTCGCAAATCCAGCATGCAAGGATAAACAAAATTTTTGGTTTGAGTAGCTTGGTAGGGGCCGCACTTTTTGATGACTGAGATGCATATTAGAGCCAGATCGATGACCACTGTTAGATTCATAGATTGAAGGTGCGAGGAAGGAAACAGTTGAAAGGATGAAGACTGCAGAGGACTGTGAAGTTAAACAGGGAAAGAGATCAATGGTACCAGATCGATCATGCAAGATGGACAATGAAGTAAGCCTCTTCATTATGATAGAAGCAGGATTGATAATAAAATAGAAATAATATAAAAATGCTGCACAAGGATCTAGATACTATTTGTCCTATGCATTGGAAAATGATAGATGATGATTGTGTAGAAGCAGAACACTCAGGCAAGAGCTCAGACTAGTTGTCAGTAACGAGGTAGGCCTCTTGTCTCACTAGAAAAATATTTAAATGGATGAGCTAGGAGAGGTAGAGTCCCTGGGTTTCGAGGACCAGAAGATTGAATAATTGTTAGAAGATAAAGATGTTGAGGTTTATGATAAAATTTTGACAAATGGCCCCATTTAGACAGTAAAGGATAGATTGAAGCTGATTAGGGAATGGAATATAGATGTGCATAAAATTTACTAGTCATTTTTCTATTTATTTGCAATCAACCAAAACCTAAACTGTCCCAAGTTCGTCGACTAGTGCACCACCAATTACTCCTCCTCTGAGAGGTAATTATGGATGCATCCAATTCAAAGATCCTATGCCCAGTCAATCCCCTCACTGTTAGGAAATCCCTGTCAATCCTAGATGAGTTCTGCCAAAGAATACAAGGAAGAAGCCCTAATTCAGTATTTCAGATAGTCCATAGTTGACTTGAAGCAAAGTTTCTGCAGGGCCTGCATGAAACCTAGTGTCCCATTGCAGAGCCATGCCTTCCCAGTTGAAATACGCCTCTTTACTGAGGAATCCAAATGTGCTATAACTATGTTAAGACAAATCCTAGGATTAGATACAGACATGTATGTCACTGAGCCTTTAATGAGCCTATTGTTTGTCCTCAGCACATGTCCACTTGAGTCTAATGACCATAGTAAGTCCATCCTATGTGCCTGCCTTAAATTTGATGAGTCCCTAGCTGAGAATATCCATTCTCAGCTAGTGTACTTCCACAAAACTAGAAGCTTCAGATTCCAGTCATATCTACTGAGAATGTTCCTTTCCTTTAATGAAGAGAACTTGCAACTGCCTGAGAAGATGCTCACTCAGGAAATTCTCATAGACTACAATAAATTCATGAACAACCTCATGTCTAAGGTTTACAATGTTTTCTTTCAGAAGAAACTACGCAGAGTGTTAACAGAGATGAAGGAGATGTTGCAACTTTATCCTGAGAAGAAGATAGGTGACTGGTTCCTCTCATAACACAACACAACAATCAGATTTTATGGGTTTACTCATTCACCTTATGTACTTGTAGCCTTTCTAACTCCTAGAATATTTACACTAGAATTCATCAGGAAGAAGCTAAGAGTGGAAAATAAACATTTTTGGGATCATAAGAAAGCATCGGATATAGCATTCCCATGGTATGTAGGCCCATTCATTCTCAAGAGTAAGGCTACCATTCCATCCATTGAGTGTATGGTAAGAGACATGGGATTCCAAACAAAGGAAGCCATCAACTGTGACCCCCACCATATCATCCCAAACAGAAGGAAAGAAAGCAACAAAAAGGGCTTTATACATTTTGAGCTTGCAAGTATGGCAGAGACTGCCAATTGGTTGGAATATCCCAGTAAAGGGAAGATGGATGTGGATATACAAGATGACTCCACCTCTCTGGTGTAGACAACCATATCCCCACTACTTGGATTATCTATATTGGTCCCAACTATTGGAGAAATACTACCCCCTGCCAGTAGCTCTGGAGGGTCCATCAAATTGGAATCATTGATGTCATGGATATAGATAAAGATGTAGAAAGAGCTTCAAAAAGGAAGAAAGTAGAAGAAACTAGGCAACAGATGGTACCGATGAAAACTGGTCAAGGCAAGAAGAAACAAGTGAAGGATAAGGTTCTTTCCTTCGAAGTCAAGGAATATGTATTCAACAAAACATTTATTGAGCCTTTCATGCAAGACAAAAGAAGAGCAGAGTTGTTGAATGAGTATAAGGAGAGTGTAGAAGCAGCCTCAGAATATTTTAAGCTATATGTAGAGGTGAGGCAGATTTCCAATAAAGATGTTTCTTTGGTAGCTAGCAGGAACCATGCCCAGAACACCTTGAACTTGGCCTTAGCTACCCAAAACAAAGCCACTGAACTGAAAGTGAACTTGGAAGATATTCCTATTCCTGATATGATCCACTTGCACAAAGAGACTGGAGATGTTATCTATTCCAAACTATTGAAGGCTACCTTGGAGCTGTCCAATTTACAAACCAGTAAGAATAAGGTTTGAAATTAGCATAGCCTAGAAAAGGTGGAAAATAAGGCCCACAAGGCACAAATAAAAAAGTTACAGAATGCATGATTGGCTACTGAAAGCTAGGGAGACAAGAAGGCTAGTATACAAAAGCTGTTGGATGAGAAATCCAATGATATTCAGAAATTGAAGAAGAAATTAAAGATCCCTTCCACCCAGTTGATAGAGGCATCTGAGCTGACAGAGCTTGAGGAGAAAAGAGAAAAGATGAAGAATGAATTAATAGACTGTAAGGCCAAATTAGTAAAATTTGAAGAGAAAGAAAAGTAGTGGCTGAGTGATACGGCTATTATAGTGGAGAGTGAAAAGAAGTGGAAAGCTAAGTCTGAGGATTTGGAGTGGAAATTGCAGAAAAAAGGCAAAGAATTGGAAAGTGTGGTTTCTCCTTCATCCATTGAATCCAAGGATTTATCCATTGTGCAGGCTATGACACAAGAAAGTCTAAAGGACTTAGAAGTGGTAAAGTTGCAGAAGCAGAACATAATGATAGAAAGCAGAGTCACGAAAGAAGAGTACGAGAGGAAAACATGGGAATCTAAGTACCTAGAGTTGCAGGTCAAATATGATGAACTAATGAAACCAGATACAAGTCAAGCTTCACTACAAGAAGCAAAGAAAGTTATTTGGGATGACATCATTGCTGAGGCAGAAAAATGAAGGCCCTACCTCGACTTTGTCCTAGACAAGGAAGCTGTAATAAAGCTGGCTAAGCAAAGTGTAACAGCAGCGAATGAAAAAATGAACAAGAAGCCTGTGAAATTTGCTGAAAAATGCTATAGATTTATTAATTGGATTAAATGAGGATGAAGTAAAGGAAGCAGGCATATAGGACAAATTTTCTACCATCATTTGGGCCAAGAGGGTGACAAATAAACATCAGCGGGTAAATACTATTTAGGCCAGGATTGATGTCATGGCACACCAAGTGAAATACTTCAGGGATATGTTTGACCCATTGTTTAAGAAGGGATTTCTTGTCTTCTGAAAAGAAGATGGAACCATGCTTACTCAAAAAGATTATCAGGACAAGTTGGTGGGATGCAGGCTAGATTACATAGACTTTGCTGGCATGAACCAACCACTGTCTTGCAAAACAGTGGTGGAGAAGTTGACAAAGGAATTTGAATTGGTCTTGATTTTCAAAGAAGCATGTACACACCTACAAAACTATTCATACAGAAACCATACAGAATTGCAGGTGTTGTTGAAGGAAGTAGCCACTTCAGATTTTCCAGTTGCTGACCAATGGAATCTCGTGGAGAAGTATGGGAAAGCAAAACTGACATTGCATGCATTCATATCCGACGATCATGGAGGTTGCAGCCTAAGAAAGTAGTTACCAAGGATTTTTATTTATTTGCTAGAGTTTGTTACTAGATAGTAAATGCTCGAGGGAACTTGTAAAGGTTGTTAAGCCTACTTGTCAACATTTTTTTTTCTGTTGTAACTAATTCTCAGAGAGGATGGACCTATTTGTATAGGTGTCATCAATTTTTCTAACAGCTTTATATTTCAAAATCTAGGTTAGAATATTTCAAGCTGGAGAACTGAGGTTATCACCTCCTATATATATTCATATGTGATGAAAATTAAAAGGTTGTTGGTTGGAACCCATGAGTCCTTGTGCTATGTAAATTTGAGATACTCCTTTAATAAAGTGGGTGGAGCTGAGAAAGTGATTTGAAGCAGATATTCTTGTGTTATTTGTTTTATAGTTTGTACCTCCTTTTCTTTATGTCTATGTTTCCTTGTTATCTATGTCATATTGTTTTCTTTTCATGTTTGGATAAGTGTATATTGAAGAAGAATTCATATGTTTATGCTTTGTTTCTTTGATTCCAAGCATCCGCAAACCTTTTTCTACTAAATTTAATGCAAAATTCATCTTATAATGCTCTGTGTTAATGGAATGTTTTTATTTTCTTCCCTATCACTAGACAAACAACTTTTTGACTGTAAATGAGTAGCTACCCTGCCTTTGTTAATATTTCTTATGCAAAGCATTGCTACTTTACCATCTTAAGTATTTTGACTCCATTTCCCAATGAATGTTCTCCTTGCTTCAACCAAACAACAATCCGATCTTAATTTTAATTCATATATCTGGCCTTGATAAACAAACATTGAGAGATCCATCTCTAGAAAGATAGAAGCCACCTCTCCTTCCTAAAGCTTGATTTTGTGTGTTACCTTAAAGAGACCTTTCCACAACCTTAGGGTCAATTTGAGTGCTTAAATAATTGGCGCTGCTGCCGGGGAGTGAAATTTATATTGTGCTTGGGAGAAATGACAAAGATTTCAAGTTTTCATAGAAAGAAAGGATTTATGTGGGTAAACAGAGCTTTTTGCATTTGAATAAGGTTGTACATTTTCCCTGGCGACTCCACTCATCAGGATTTTAGTTGAAGGTAACTCTACTGGGGATATTGGCGACTCCGCATTGATTTCCAAAGAAGGTTTCCGAAGGCATCCGGGCCCCTAGAAGGATCCATACAAGAAGTAATCCTAATCCTAAGATTTTTCTAGGTGTGGAAAACCCAGAAAGTTTGTTGAGACGTAGAAGTGGAAAAGAGAAAGCTAGCATTTCTAATATTGAAATCTCTTTATCTCAAGAAATATTTTGTAGTTTCCAAGACTTGGATTCAGAATTAAGTGTTAGAAAGTATTTATTAAGGTCAAAATTAGAGTCAGACCTAGAGAAAACAGAGATAAATCCAAATAGTTTCGAGTCATACTTGCTAGATCCTTTGTGGTATAATTTGCAGAGCATTCTGAAAGTTGAAGAAAATAACCCTTATTGTCTAACCTTTGAGCCACATATTACAAACCTTGTTATAAATCCACCTCAGAATCCTCCTCAGAACCCTCCTATAGTACAAAATCCACCTAGACCAATGGAGGCTAGGTTTGCACCTCTGGCTTTGCCAGCTGTTTTGCATGACCTCCCTCAGAATTACTCACAAAGAATTTCATTGTATGATGGGGATGGGAATTTTATAGCAAGACATCATATGGATAGATTTGAAGATTTCATTAATTTGGAAGAGATAGATTATGATGATGTGAAGATGAGGTTGTTTGCTCAGAGTTTGTTAGGGGAGGCAAAGAGATGGTTTAAAGATTTACCAACAACCTCTATCCTTACCTTTGAAGCTTTTCAGAAACTATTTTTGGATAGCTCGGAGGCCAAGAAGAGTCTCTTACAAATATTATCCCAATATGACCATTTAAAGAAATGAAACTTTGAGTCTATGCATGAGTTTTCTATCATATTTATGATGGTGTACACTTCCATTCCAACTGATATTAAAACCTTGGTAGGTGTTTCCAGGCTCCATTATGAAAATGCCTTTGATGGGGAATTTTCATGTATGTTGAGAGAGAGGAAGTTAACCACTTTGTCAAATATTTTGAAGGATTCTCTAGAAGTGGAAGCAAATTTAATGGCCTCAGGGAAACTGAAAAATAGATTAGAGACAGATAAGAAAAGACAAGAAATCCAACCATCCACTTCTTCTTCTTCCTCTCCAAGTGGTGTTAAATTTGAAATTATGATGAAGACTATGGAGAAATTGATGGATAGGTTGTCCCTAGATAATAGGCCACCTAATAGAGAGCAACTTGAAAATCAAATAAGGAATCCCAATTTTAGAAGGCCATTGCCTCAAAGAAACCAAAGGAACCCCGAAGATAAACAAATAAGACCACCATTCCATGAAAATTTGGTTGATGAGAAAGGCCAAGAAGATCCAACGGATAACTAGATTGATCCTGAGATATATCTAACTGAAAAAGAACACAATTTATTCACCCAAGAAAATGATAGTTCTGTTTCAGATCTAGATTCAAAACAATATCAAAGAGGATATCATAATGCCCTTGGTGATTTTCAGAGAAAATTAAAGATGATAAATTGTGATGTAATAACAAATAAAGGGAAGTCTAGTCCAAGCCAACTTTCCAACACTCAACAAAATTCAGAAAAATAGAAGAAAAAGCAGAAGGAGGTTGTTATACAAGAGAACCCAGAAAATAAGGAACAACAACCAAAGGAAAGTAAACAATCAAGGCCAGTTGAGGTAGATAAACCAATTTCATCCTTCAATATGAAGTCATAGTTATCAAAGGTTAATATTTCTATCCCCTTTAATGAGTTGTTGAGGAATAATGAATAAAGGGAAGAGATTACTAAAATGGTCAAGAATCAAGGTGAATGTCAACCAGATATTTTAGAGGTAACCGATGATGCTCCCACTATTGTCTTTGGACCTAAAATTAAAGATACGGATGATGAAGAAGTTCCCCCATTTTATCTAAGTTTGAATATCCATGATATGATTTTACACAATGCAATGTTAGATTCTGGTGCATCTCATAATCTAATGCCAAAAAAAGTAGTGGAAAGTTTGGGTTTGGAGGTTAATAGGCCTTATAAAGACTTGTTTTTTTTTTATTCTAGAAAGGTCAGGTGTGTAGGATTAATAAAGGATATGGTGGTAACTCTTGCACAGCTCCCAGCCAAAATAATTGTGATGGATGTTGTAGTAGCCGATATTCCTGCAAATTTTTGTATGTTGTTATCAAAATATTGGCAATCAAAATTAAAAGGGACTATGCAAATGGATTTATCATATGCCACTATACCCTTGTTTGGAAGCAATAGAAGGTTATAAAGAGAAAAGAGACTAGCCTATGTGGTCAGCAGTCAGGATGAGCCTGAAAACCATCCTATTTATGCTGTTGACACTGATTATAGATCCTCTATATTTTTCAATGATGGGCCATACAGTGATCCTGAAGTTCCTGTATAGATTGAAGTTAAGGAGGATGGGGAATTTGCAAAAAGGAAAGAAGCCTTGGAGAATAAACATAATGAAGAAGGGTTTTGGACTATGTACTTTGATGGGTCTCTAAGTAAAAATGGAGCTAGGACAGGTGTTTGGATTATATCTCCATCCAGGGAATTTAAACCCTTTTCTTATAAACTGACTTTTGAATGTACTAATAATGTGGCTGAGTATGAAGCTTTGTTGCTAGGTCTGCAGGCTTTGAAGGATATGGGAGCAAAGAAAATAGAAGTATTTGGGGATTCAGAGATTGTGGTGAGTCAAGTGAATGATAGTTACCAAACAAAACATCCTAGAATGAGAGCCTATGGGAATGAAGTTTGGGACATGTTTGGAAACTATTTCACAGAACATAAAATTAGGGTGGTTCCTAGAATTTAAAATCAAGTAGCGGACTCTCTAGCCATTGCTGCTGGTGGTTTCAAAGTCCCTATTTATTCTCAGAAAAAGTATAAAGTTGAAATTGTAAACAAACCCTCAATACCAGACAACTCCAAATATTGGCAAGTTTTTGATGATGATATGCAAATAAGGAGGTTTTTGAAAATGTTTGACGAATTTGTGAACCCTAAAATCAATTCAGAAAATGAAACCATAGAGTGCTTCCAAGACGGTGAATCGGCTGAAGTTAAAGAAGCTGAAAGCAAGGAATGACGGAATGCGTTAGGAGGAAAAGATATAATCTAGTTGAAGAGCAATCTTATTCCAAGAGGCCTAATTCCCCTAGAGAAGTTTTTTTATCAGAATCATGTAGCTAAGAATCCTAAAGTTAAACCCGTTGATGATGTTGTTGAAGATCAAAACTTAGGCACTGAAGAAGCTCCACGAATCGTAAAGTTGTCCAAAAAGTTGCTTGCGAAGGAGAAAGAGGAATATATCAAGCTGATGAAGAAATACATAGATGTGTTTTCCTAGAGCTATGAAGACTTGAAAGAGTATGATACCTCTATTATACAACATACCATTCCAATAAATACTGGAGAGAAGCCTTTCAAGCAGAATTTTAGAATAGTAAATCCCAAGTTATTGCATGTGATAGAAAAGGAGATCAAGAAGTTATTCAATGCCAAGATTATTGTAACTTTGAGGTTTTCTAAATGGGTAGCTAACTTGGTGCCTGTTAGAAAGAAAAATGGGGAGATTAAACTCTGTATTGATTTCATAAATCTCAACAGAGTTTCATTGAAGGACAATTACCCACTATCCAAGATGGAGCACATTCTGCACAGGGTGGTAGCATCTGAAAGGATTTCAACTATGGATGGGTTCTTAGGCTATAACCAGATCAAAGTGCTCCTAGAGGACCAAGCACTACAAGATTTGAACCCAAAATCCATCGAGAAAATCTGACGACATCCAACGAAAAAGACTGTGTCGTCGGATTTCACCTTCAAAATTACAAAATTTGATGATTTTTTTTAATTGATAGAAGGGTCCATCGGATATCCAATGGCCCTTGGATATCCGAAGAGGTCCCTGGAATAGTGACCAATGTCGTTGGATATCCGACCTAATATTAAGTCCGCGTATGTCCGATATCTGACAATATATTATGGTCCTGGCCGTTAGATTTCTAACATCATTTGATGCCCAAGAATGTCTGATTTTTGACAGCAGATCATGCTTTAGCATGTCGGAAATCCAACATCTTCTCTCCAACGGTAACTAAGTTCAAGTCGTCGGATATTCGACGAAAGTTTATAATTTAAAACCTATAAATTTCGAAACATTCCGACATGTTTTCTATACAAGCGATGGTTTGCGGAAGTTTTTTTATTCGACGGACTGTTTTTCATTATTTCCATTGTTTTTGTGATTAAAGCGAGTGAAGTGTGGAGCTTGATTTTATAAGATATATAATCTTCATTCAAGCTCTTTATGAGAAAATGTCAACTAGTAATATTCCTGATCCAGATGAACAAAATCGACAATTGCTTGCTAGATTGTGGGAACGAGTGAAAAGAAGGGGTGATGGGAAATGATATTCTTCATGTAGTCAATGCAGGGGCTTTAAGAGGAGAATAATTTTGATCACAATAGCTAGAAAACATTGTAGGGAACATGGACATGCTAAGGGGGGACATGAATATCATCCATTTGTAAGTTTTGCATTATATATGTTTTTATTTTGATTGTTTTTGTAAATATATGTATTCTTTTAATATTTCTTATATTAACTTTTATCTATTGATTATGGTTTCAATAGATGGGTACTAACACGGACAATAAATATTATTTTAATATTTATTATTTATTATAATAATTTTTTCTTGTGTGCATGTTGAATCTAGGGTATAGTAGAATAACTCATTTATTTTTTCGTTAGTGAGACTAACCCACTCACTAGGGAAAGCACTTACCTCTATAGATTTGTGACACTTTCCATGATAATAGAAATAACAAATATATTGGCATGTTGTTTCTCTTCTATTTTCTCTATAGAAACCATAGAATCGTTTATCTTACCTTAGTGGAGAGTATGGGAAATTTTGAGTTATATTTGAGTAGCTTTGCTCAGTAATTGGGTCAATTTTTATGTCTCTTGGATAGTTTGGATGCACCTATTTGACCAACGGTACAATTGGCCATTGTTCTTTTCATCCCTAAAGTAGCGACTAGACCCTTCTTGTTTCCCCTTTTTATCTAACTATAGATACCACTGATGAAAAGAGTAATTTTTAACCTGCTATTTTTAGTTTTTCTTGTATTTTTATCTTCTTGTTTGTATTACACTCAAAGGTAATAATAAAGAGTTGTTGATTGATCTATTTGATTGATTGCATGTTTTTTTTACCAAGAAAAATCAGAGCACCTCGCTTCTCTAAATGAAAAAATAAAACATCAACATTACAATGATTGCATTGTTTATTATATAATATTCTCTATTAACCATACAAAATTTGTTATATTTTAAATGCATCACAAAAATGTTTACATTTTGCGTTTGAATTTCTTATATTAACTTTTATATATTGATGGTTTCATGTAATTATAAAGGAAAGACATCCTAGGGCATCTTGTCCTGAGGAAGTGCTTCCAGAACAAGTACTAGAGGAACATGGAGCTATGAATAATCGAGAACAAGTTAATGATCATATTGAAGAAGATGATCATACTGATAACATAGTTGAAGATGATGTTACAAATACTTTGATCCATGATTCATTTAATGTTAGAATGGATGATGGTGATGACGATGATCATGAAAATGATGATCATTTTGATGATATTCATGATATACCTCTTCTTGAAAAGGCATACGAACCTCTTTATGAGGGCTCCAACAAAAATATTCTCTCTTCTATATTGTTGATAATGAACTTGAAGGTTATGAATGGTATTTCAAACATATCAGTCACATGGATGTTAAGGTATGTAATACATTCAATCACATAATATATATGATAGTTTAATAATTTTATTGTTAATTCATAAGTCAAATTAATACGGATGAAATGTGTTTCATTTATATTATTTCTATATTATATTAACTAGATTTTTATTTTAATTTGTTGTAGCATGATAGGTGAATATTTGTTACCGCCGTCAAATATTTTACCTCGCACATATCGATATTTATCTGCCATCATGAAAGAAATTGGAATGCAATATGAAGTAATTCATGCATGCACCGATAACCATGTTCTATATTATAATTAGCATAAATTTGCAACAGAATGTCCTCAATGTCATATCAGTAGATATCCAACAGATCAAGTAACAAAAAAGGTGCCTCGCAAGGTTCTTCGTTATATTCCCATTATTCCACATTTGCAAGGAATGTTCAGGTGCAAAAGCATATCGTAGTTTATGGATTACCAGGCACGGAACATAAGTCAAGACCACATTATTCGGATGCCTGCAAATGGGTCTTCTTTTACAAATATGGAGGAAAAATGGCCTCACTTTAAAGAAGAACCTTGTAACCTTAGGATTTCTTTGGAAGCAGATGGCGTCAATCCATTTGCAGAGATGAGATCCGCTTACTCGGTGTGGCCTATTTTTGTTATCAACAATAACATTCCTCCATGGTTTTCAATAAAGAGGGAGCACATAATGTTGTCGATGATTATTCCAGGTATATTGTGTCTACAGTTTTTTTTTAATGTAGTGGTATCTCATTTGTTGTATTTTGTCGCATAATGTCATATATATATTTATTTTTTTCTCCTGTGCAATATGTTTTATATATCTAAATGGTACATCTCATGATTATATTTTTTATATGTTCAAATCAATCAGGTAAGTACCAAGTCAAAGATATGAATGTATATATCGAACCTCTTATTGACGAGCTACTAAAGTTATGGAATGGTGTCACTATGTATGACATATTTAGAGCAATACGACAAAGACAATTTCAATTCCATGCAATGTTTGTATGGACAATACATGATGCCCTAGGGTTAACCCATTTTTGCAGTATGTAATTATAAGTTCCACTCTATTTGCATTTATTTTTATGAACTAGTTAATATACTACGCACACATGCTTTTCTAATTAATTCATGTATTTTGTATATAATTATAATTGACATAGATATTCCATATCTTTATGTAGATCTTCATACAAAGGGGAAATTTGCATGTCCATTTTATGGTCCTAAGATAAAATCTCGTCGCTCAAAAAGCTTAGGAAGGGAGGTGTTTAATTAGTATAGGCACTTCCTCTCTAAGAATCACAAGTATCGAACTACCGAAAAACATATGTTCAATGGAAAGCAGGAGACTGCATTAAAACCGTAGAGAATGACACCTCACCTATGGAAGTTGCAATATAATAGAAATCATCAAGGTACGTATGAATCATTGTATATGAAATGTAATTATATTGTATTTTTTTTATTGTGTGTTGTTTACTGTAATTGACATTGATTTATGTAATTTCTTTATAATCTACTATTCATGATTGTCGTTCATGTGATCATGAACGCATTAATAAGAATCCATGAGGAATGAAAAGCTATCCTAGACAATTTAGTAGGTTGCCCTACTATGAGCACCTACAAGTTGCTCATATGTTTGATACAATGCATATCAGAAAGAATGTGACTGAAATATTATGGTGAATATTGGATGGAAGGAGTGAGAAAGAAAAAATGGTCAAAATTTGCAAAGATAATTCAAGAAGGCAACCATGCAATGAAAGACGTCATTCAATTTCATAACAATGGAGAGAAAATTAATATAAGCTCACTTCCATGGATGTTAATGGACCATCAAAGTAATTTTGTAAAAGAAATGATGTGAACAATTAAATTTCCCACCAGATTTTGTGTGAACATGAAGAATATCATAACAAAGAAAGGTGATTTTGTAGGGGTGAAAACGCACGATTGTCATGTCTTCATGAAGGTAATTATTATGGTATGCATTTAATTATTATTTTTTTCCTATTCCAGTGAATATGGTTGGTATTTTTGTTTGTCTACTCCTTGTTTGAAAACTGAAACGATTAGTATATTGTTACAGTTTGTTCTACCTTTCTCTCTCCTGGACAAATTCGACAACATTGTCAAACAAGTAATATATAATCTTGGGAAATACATGAGGTAAGTGGTGACTTTTTCCATGTGCTTAGTGTTTGTTTAATTCATCATAGAACTTAAATTTGATGTTTGTTCTCTAATTCATGTTATGTAATATAATGTTTTTTTCTTTAATCTCTTGATTGGGTTGTCGTATCACTTTGATCCGCAACGTAGATGAGCAGGATCTAAATATGCTAAGACTAAACTGAAATGCAAGACAAGCTGAACACAACAATGGAAGGTGAGGCTAGGAGAGCCTCACCTCCTAAACTAAAACACAATAAGAACTCAGAACTCTATCAACAACTACAAACACAATAGAAAGGAAAGACAGACAAGCTTGGCACAAAGAAGATGGATTGTATTATGAGGCCACATGCCTTTTTATAGCAATTACAAAAGGAGCACAATAAATGTTGCTCATTATTTAATACTAATATATCTTTAATAACCTAAATAACAACTAATACATTCGTAGAACCAAAATAGTGCCTAATACATGAAGGGGGACTGTGGGCCTCCCATACGGATCATTACTACCGATCTAAGTGGAAAGCGTCCCTACTTTCCTTCCTCCGAGTCTAAGTTTGAAGCCATGTTTGCAAAGAAGAGAAACCACATGTAGAAGAGGTGATGTTGTTGCAACTTGATGAAGATCCCGATGATGTGTAGATGGTGAAAGATGCAATTAGGTGGGGTGCCCATACAACTGCTACTGAACATCTTGTGAAAATAAACTTGAAGGAGAGATCTGTGTGTAGATCTGTGTACCTCCTCTCTAGGTGGGATGTTGACTTGGTGTAAGATGCGAGCAGGTGGGGTGCCCATGCAGCTGTTGTGCATCATCCTATGAAAATAAACTAGAGGAAGAGATCTATATGTATTTTAGATCTGTGTACCTCCTCTCTACGTGGTGTAGATCTGTGTACCACCTCTCTACGTTGTGTAGATCTGTGTACCACCGGCAAATAAACTGATAGTGACCCTAACAAGGGTGTGATTTAATAAAAAAGATTGAAGCTACCTTGAAAACTTATGAAGGACTTTTTGCAAAAAAAACTGTGTGAAGTGTTGTAGATTGTTGTTGGAGGAAATAGAAAAAATGGAACTGAAATAAAACCCACTGAAACATAACTAATATTGAAATACTGCTGCAACATAAACTGAACCAAAAATGTGATCCCGGTGGTGAGCTTGGGCTTAGAGAGGGACTGGGTCCCTATGAAAAGGCTGTTGAAGTCGAAGGAAATGAGAGCCATGTTGAAGATGGCGTTGGCCAATGCCAAATGAACTTCTGAACTGATGAAGATGCCAAAATGTGAAATGTGCTGGCTGAAATGGCGTATGTAGTACTCCCGAAACTCAATAGGAATATCTCACTCAGTGTAGAGTTTCTGCAAATGTTCGCAATTTCGCAAGGACTAGTAGAGGCAAACCCCACCTCAAGCAATACAATGGTAGCCACAACGATTTTTCTGAGGCTACAACCCTCATGAACCGATACACTAACGCACAATTAACCAGGTCCTCTAGAGAGACGAACTTAAATATTTGTGGATAAATTTCTATAGGTAGCTTGCTAAGAGGCCCATTCAAGGAGCGTGGATGGTAGTGAGCATTGGAAAATGAGCAAGCCTCGGCGTGGAGGGTGGCGTGGTTAATGTGCAGGTGGATGTGTTGGAATGGAAGGTAGTGTAGTAGCGTGGAGTGAGTGCATGCGTGAGTGAATGAAAGTTTGCAGAGTGTACCAGCGTAGAGGGAGGAGTGATGAGGGATTAATGCGTAGGTATGGAGTGAAGGAAGGCAGGAATTTTGTTGGTAGGAGTGATGGCATGCAGGGAGTGGAAACGTGAGTGGAATTAGATGGGAGGAGCGTTAAGATATAGTTGGGCATGTAGTGAAGCGTGAATGCAGTGCTAGCTGGGCATGGAGCGAAGCCTTAGCTGGGAGATTTGAATGGTTGGGCGTGAGCAGCGAGAATTAGGGTTTTCGTAGATGGGGAGCATGATGGCATGCGCAGGATGCTAGGGCATGAAAGCTGGTGAGGGAAGGTAGCAGATGGTGGGATTAAGATGGAGCAGCGTGTAGTGTGTGGAGTGGAAGGAGGTGTGATAGGGCTGCACAGAAGGGGTAGCGAAGGAAGTGTGAGTGCAAGAGCAAGGTGGGCGTGGAATAAAAGCACATGCGGAGAGGGATTGCAGTAGGCGTGAAGATGGCGCGTGGATTGAGGATGCATGAAGGAGGAGGGTGGGAGGAATAAGGGTTGAGTGAATGTTGGGCTGAGTGAGGAGTGGAGAGGTTGCATGCAGGAGGAGAGGGACTGCGTGGAGTGATAGCTGATCAATAGAAGAGTGGCAAGTCTGCAGACTATGTGTGCGTGGGAGCAACAACCCCAAAGGAATATGCATGGATGGAGGCGTTTTAGCTTAAGCGTAGAGTGGCAGAGAGGGAATTAGGGCGCAAGCTAAAAATGCATGGATATTGGGTAGGTGTGCAGAAGGTGAGCGAGCTGGGCGGGCAGCGTGCAGAATGGAGGGATTAAAAGCTGAATGGAAGAATAAATGTAGTACGTAAGAAATGGAGCATGGAGAGTGAGCGTAGATGGGTAGGTGAGAGATGGGCAATCGGCGTGGGTGGAGGAAACGTGTGAGAGAAAGGCTGAGATGGCTGGGCAACATTAGAGCAGGGAACAGTGCAAAAAAAAATAAAATGTTGAGAGCCTGAGTAGCGAGTAAAGTTAAAGGAATGCGTAGGAGTGGACAGCGATGGCTAGGCGTTAATGAAGAGTGTAATGGCATTGGTGGAGCGATGGTGCATTGGTGGAGGGAGGACTTAGAGGGAGAATTCCTTGATGAAGGAATGTGTGAAATACAGGTGTGGAGCATTTAGGGCTTGCAGAAAGGGAAAAGTGGATGCTGTATGGGTGAATGGGGGCGGAAGCTGTATGGGTAAATGGGTGAAAAGTGGATGCTGTATGGATGAGATTAGGGCACGTAGCGAACAGGAGATGGATTTTTGATACCAAAAACCAAAACACCTAAATCCTAATTAGTAAATAAAACAAATGGAGAACTATAAACAAAAAAATGATCAGGTAGAGGAGCGAACTGCTCTGATACCAATTGATCTGCAATGTAGATGAGCAGGATCTAAATATGCTAAGACTAAACTGAAATGAAAGACAAGTTGAACACAACAATGGAAGGTGAGGCTAGGAGATCCTCACCTCCTAAACTAAAACACAATAAGAACTCAGAACTCTATCAACAACTACTAACAGAA
Source organism: Larix kaempferi (assembly GCA_027924585.1). Lineage (NCBI taxonomy): Eukaryota > Viridiplantae > Streptophyta > Pinopsida > Pinales > Pinaceae > Larix > Larix kaempferi. Next base: position 31,290,101 of record BSBM01000767.1, on the reverse strand, counting down.
TAGAAAGGAAAGAGAGACAAGCTTGGCACAAAGAAGATTGATTGTATTATGAGGCCACATGCCTTTTTATAGTAATTACAAAAGGAGCATAATAAATGCTGCTCATTATTTAATACTAAGATATCTTTAATAACCTAAATAACAACTAATACATTTGTAGAACCAAAATAGTTCCTAATACATGAAGGGGGAGTGTTGTCATCTAAAGAATTCCATAAAGATGATATAAAGTATTGGCGGAGAGAAATTCCTCATCTCATGTGTGAAATGAAGAATCATCTACCTTCAACATTTTTAAATGCACAGGAACACTACCTTATACACCAAGTTGAGGAGATTGAATTGTGTGGACCTGTACACTCAAGTTCCATGTGGATGGTTGAGAGGCACTTCAAATTTATGAAGGGTTTGGTGAGACAACGAGAATATGTTGAGGGTTTGTCATGTCTCCTCTTACTAATTTTTTTATTTTTTTCATGGGACTACGACCGTACAATACCGTCCATGGATACGCCATAGATAAAAAGTATACTTAAAAAATATATCAGAAGGAGAACATGTTGCGTATGTTTGTCACACATTCTACGGAAATGCTTGTCATGACTTTTACTGAAGTGCTATAGTCTTTCAGACTATGCGCACCCATACGTCCTATGTGTCATAACACTAAACATACTTGACAAGCATGAGTGACATGGAGGTCCTCTATGCCAACATGATGACACATCCTAACCTCTATAAATGTGACTTTGAACACATGCGATCTATCAGTACCAAGGGTTTAACCCTCCATAACATACCTAAGCAGTATGCATATAACACTTAGACTATACTCTAGTGTATATAGATGCACTTAAAAAAGGACACCCTAGGTCTTGGAATCCTTTCCGCTTAATCAGCCTAGACGTATATATATACTGATCAACTCTGCCAACTGATACATATGCAAATGTATAGGATCTATATTCAGTAATACAAATTATACCATATAACAAATGTAAGCTTATTACCATAAGCATAATAGTTTAACACTTTGCACCACAATGTAATTCGACTCACCCATATCTCAACATATATTAATTCAGGGCACAATATAAAACTATGGATAATAATGGGTGTGAATATATATATATGGTTCTATATATGTATGTTTACATACAATACATAGCACTCCTTTCCAAGGCTTATAGAGCCAATCCACTATCCATATAAGATACATGGGCTATGTAATATATATATCCATGTAAGTGTTAGCCTAAGGTTCATGCTACATACTTAAGCACATAGTAGTTAAAGAACAATAAGGGTCGCTCATAGGGTCCGACCATACCACACAATGTGGCTTGTCCTCCATAGCATTAACACTTAAATCTTGCCGTTAAGACCGATCAACCCATATAACAACAGGTATCCATCCTGCCATGTTAACCATGACATGCATCATACAAAAGAATGTAGCATGACTTCAACATTAAACATGTATCAGTGGCATGTGACTCATCTAACTCCTCATTGCCTCAACTCGATAGGTGGTCTATGTGGTTCATGGCTTGTGCCACATAGGATTGACCAATCCATCAACACTTTTTAAACCCGTTACGTGGTGCCCTGTTGGTAGGTGACTGCAACTTTTGTTCACGTGGATGGAAGGTCATACACTTACGACATTGAAGTCTTGGACGACGTGGTGAAAGTGGTTGTTCATTCCATTAATGGAACTTCGTCAATGGGATGCCACCCTGAGGCATACTGTACACCAAAACTGCACTACATTAAAATCCCTTCAATGTGATCCACCGATGGTGATTTGAACCAATGCATGGATAATGGTGAGAGGTTTATACACCGACGATTCGGGTGATGGACTTTCGCACCCATCCCTTTCACTTCTACAATAACTCCATTCCTCTACTGGTCGTAGTGGTCTCCAACTGCTCTTCTCGGTATTCGGTGTTGATAGTCCTATAACTTGACATTCGGCTCATTTGTTGTTCGTCTGCGTCAAGAGCTTCGGCTCTGCGCGATGTATGGTGAAGGTCCCCTACCAAGTTACGGCACTTTCATTTCCTGAGATGTACACCAAACTAGTTGGAACCATCCTTAGCGTGGCCAGTATATGCAAGGTAAGTTACAGTGTTTTGCTTTCACAAACTTTACGTTTTAAAAAAGTTGTGGTTTACTGCAGGTTTCATTTATGTTTACATTTTAAATGGACAATGTTTGACCTTCGTTGTGTTACTGTGATAGGTACAACCGGAGCCGTACTGCACTTCAACTTGGTTTCTTAACCAAGTAACGTAACACTTCAATCTTGTTACAGCTTTGTCGTACTGTTGTTGAACTTTCGTTATCAGTCGGTTTTGGCGTATCCTCGAGGTTTGACCTTGCGCAACGCTGCAATGTGCAAGGAATCAACTGCAAGGGTGGATTTGAAGCATTACTACAATCTTGTAACCAATGTGGAGACGTAGTTGCTGTCTAAGCTCAATACGTAACTCACCGACCCAATTGCCTCGGGTTTGGTTTACCCCGTGGGTGGGGGTAGAGTTACCAAAACGCTGTTAGTTAAGGTTAGGGTTTTCTCATGCTTTTGTTTGCAAGTTTTTAAGTATCATGTCCTTTGGCCAAAATGATAGGGGCATGAATCCATCCTATGAGAGAGTCATTGTGACCTATATGTTCTCCATCGTCGTCGCAGGGTTGTTGTGCAATTAAAGAAATGCGGTCCAGGGACTCCCCGCCGTCATGTGTAGTTTAAGGGAAAATCTCCAACGACGCTCTTCCCCTAGAAGAGGCGTCAGGATTCTATGTAACTGGATTCTTTGTAATTAATGTGGAAACACCAAAACCTTTATGATTCCACACTTTGTCTGTGTATTTGGTAAATGATTTGCTTTCGCAGTGGTAACTTTTTTGCAATCCCAGCTTGAATTGAAATGCCTGCTGTTATTCTCGTCGGGTCTATAAGTTATATTTATAAATGATATTCATTTTGAAAGCATGGTTTGTATGCTTAGATGTTGTCGGCATTTGATATTATAATGCAATGTATATGTTTTCCTTCACCACTGTAAATGCATAACAATTAATATTAGATGCATACGATATCACTATGAGCATAAATATTGTGGCTAGCAGCATATAATGGAATGCGTTGTTCGGAGTTCATTTAAAGGAAATCATTCTCATGCCATGCATCTTTCCAAATTTCGCTTGCATTCATACCATCATACAGTAATATGGTTTTTAATTCTTTCATAATGAATGTTTAGGGTAAAGGCGTTAATCCTTCCCACCTGTATGCATAATTAAATTGTTTATGTGAATCGATTTGATGTCCATATTCAACAATGTTTAAATATATGGAAAGTGTGTATGCTCTACACTATTTAAGTCTTGAATGTATGCGATGCATGGTTATGTATTAATGTGGACACGTCGATAGTAATACAATGTGAAACGAATATATATATATTTTCCATACATTAAATTAATGACAGTCATGCTAAGGATAAACCCTAGTTTGCATAAATCGTTACGTTCTGCACTTGATGCACTTGATATCGCATTCCTTTTTTTATATTAGCATATATATACAATGATCTGGATTCTCCAAGACTCACATATTGCCACCGACGAATACATTCATTTCAACATTAATAAATGAATATTACAATGCTGTCTGAAATAGCAACAATCGTTTAACTCAGAATGATATTTAGGTATAGATTCAACTCGAAAATTATATGTATCAATATATAGTTTCATTCAATACTCAGAAAACTTAGCCTAGAAATGCCATGTAATTGCACAAGGTCAATTTTGACCAGATTCCATTAAGATGACAAACTCTGTCAATAACAATAACTCAGCCTAAAACAAATATGAGCACTAGCATTATCTAGGTTTCTCTTTTTGAAATAAACTATGATATAAAAGAGTTGATAAGATATAAGGGCTAGGCACAACATATGATCTCATTTGAATACTGGAATATATTTAAATATAAACACCTGCAGTATGAAACATGCCTCATCAAACCCTAGGTTAGGACATGATTCATATCAGTATGATGTTAGATACTGTATACATTTTAAACAGTATAGGGGCCTTAATGTTGTATATCTACTGCAACCAGAATGTACGTATTTTCACAGCCAACCCATAACACAAATAATTCCAGATCTTAAAAGATGATGTAATGTCCCAAAAATAGCATAAAATTTAAATTTTTTCCTTTCCTGCTATAACCGCTAATTAAAGGAGAAGAATTCTTAGTTTAATTCTAACACAATTAAAGCATTCATACTTGCCCGAAATATTGTAAAAGATTGAGACTTTAAGTAACATGGTCCCTATGTTGGTTAAACTTAACCCTGCGGAAGCGATATGAAAACCATTGATGGAATGCTTTAAATGACAATTGCAATTACTAGTACAAAGGTAGAAGCAACACTTCTTACTGTTTCAAGAATTTATGTGATTGAATTTGTGAATGTCTAAATGACACCTTCAGGTGGTTGGACCATTGTTGATGAAAGGTTGAGTCCATAGCGGGACATTGATAACAATAAAGGCAATGGAAGTACTCCGGCAGGGTTGCCGATAGGTAAGAGTACTCGTGGATGTTTTCTGGACTTACTTAGTACTTTTGCTAACGTAGTAACTCCTATTGTGTTGCAGGTATAATTCTCCGAGGGGCCGCTGTGCCCTAGCAACTCTAATTATACCGAAATCAAAAGCATGTGCAAGGTAACGGTTTGAACTTGCAGGTTGTTACCCTAACTTGATGGTCTAAGGTCTTACGATTACTACCCAAGGGTGTAGTGATTAAGGCATTCTGTGGTGCAGAACTTAGTAGTAATTAAAATTTTATATAAGTGAGTCGTGGGGTGTCCATGCGACTCAATGATAATGTCTTGTATGAAAAATTTCCACTCCACTAGGGTGTGGTTGGTGAAGACTTAAATGCACCCTATGTAGTGGGTGACGGGCTGTAAGAGAGGTTTACAAAAAACAAGGCTGGAGCTTTCATCCTCATTTCTCCAGATCTCGGCATTTGTGTGATGGTCTGTCTCTGCCTTATATTGCGTTTACTGTGTGCCTTCAATTCCTGACCTGAGCATCGCTCATGGTCAGGGTTGTCTGCGTTTGTTCTGCTGCGACAAGGTGGACTCCGATCTTAGTCTCAGGTAATCATTGCCCCTTCTTAAGCTACGTTGAAACCCTTCTTTTACTAAATGATGATCTATATAAAAAGGAATGACAGGTTCGATCTTTGAATGGATTGCAGGTTAACAGAGGAGTCTGGCATGGTCGTGCTGGGTACTCTTAGCTATCATGGCTATGGCAATGACTATGGTAAGTCTGGTATTTCACACTACTCTGTCTCTGACAACCCTGGTAGTGTACTTGTGTATTCTACTTTGTTTTCATGGGTGCTTCCCTGAGTCTTTGACTCATTGGTTCTTTTGGAAGCCTGAAAGGGTCGCTTTAATGGCTGGACCATCGAATGTTTAAATTTATGGGTTTTGTAAGAAAATGAAACTATGAGAAGAAGAGTCTTTTGTTTAAACTCTAGGGAGTTCTTGAACTCATTTTCAATACCGGCTTGGTGCTTAGATGATTATCGTGTTTATGGTTTTGAAGCCCTAGTTGACATGGGTTGTAGCTCTCGTGAACTATTGTGAAGCTGGGGTTTTCGGAGGGGATTCTTCCCTGCAACAAAATGCCTGCATACATGTATTGGGTATGAAATGAAAATACAATTTTATGTATAGTTCCTTTTCTTATTTAATGAAATACTTAGTGTAAGAATGAAAATCGGGGTTTGTGGATTTCTATGAATGTAACTCAATGTTTTTGATTTCTATGTTGTGCATTCACATTTTAATTGAAGAAGTAGCTGCATGTGTCAGGGTTTGTGTTGGATTTGATTAATGAAATGGTTGCTCTTAAAATTCTATGGTGATGGTTTAAAAGAGGCAAACGATAACGCCCAGGTGGCATCCTAAGTGTGTGACTATTTTGTTGAAATGATCCTGTAGGCAATTTGTTTACTTTAGATTTGTAAGTCTTCTATCTACGCCCACAGTGCTTGATTCACGAGAATGGGCCCTGTAGCTTGCAACTATGTTTTGGTGCATTTTCTTGGTAAACGATTGAAAATGGGGTCTGATTCCTGTACCTATACCTTGGTTTATAAAATGAAGTTAAATGTGAAAGTTTAATGTTCCCTTTGTACTACTAAATTTCGTTTCTCTGTAATGCATTTATTTGGTTTGGGTTTTAGCAAAACGTTTCGGAATTCCATCAAGAAGAATTAGATCTGAAAAATACTCTGTAATACATTGTTTAAAGAGGAAAATATATATAAATGAGAGAGAGAGTAACTGGACTAAACCCTACAAGTTCGTTTTATCATGTCTCTACAATGACTGCGTTTTTCTTTGTTGATAAAGTTTTGAGTAACGTTGTTTTCCAAATGTGTAGAATGGTAGAACTGAAAATCGATGCTCATTCTAGGAAAAATACAGATTGATTTCAATGACTAAAATAATGCTTTGTATTGAAAAAAGAAGGAATTAATTGACAGATAGGAGAAAATAAATAGAACAACAAATAAGAAGAAAAGTACTTAATGATTCCCGAAAATTTAAGAAAATTCGATTCACTAGCAAAGGCTAGCTGGCTAGACCTGCTAGGTAATGCCATTGTATTCTTGGACACAAATCGTGAAATACTGATAAGGAGAACAATACTTATTCTAACATTGCATTTTGAAAATAATTAATTTGAAGGTCCTGTAGTATTACATACCTGCTTGATTATGTAGCTTGCTCTCGCCTATAATGACCTGCACACCCAGCCAATGATTAATGGAAAACTATTGAACGTTTAATTGACCTGAAAATTGATCTTGGAATGGATAACCTTGGGACTACCACGTTCCTCCCAACCATGATTCTACAACCATTTCTGGTTCAGTATGAATCCCCTCGAGCTGGATCTGACATGCAAACTGAGAGGTAGAGGCCCTAGATTTGTAGCTGGTTCAAATCTAGAGAATTATATGTGGGAAGGGTTCACTTCCTCAAATAGAGAGTTTCTCTTCACAATCTCCAAAAGAAAAGATGATCCTCCAACTTGCGATCTTCCCTCTTTAAGTAGGGGAGTCTTGAATTATGACTATTGAGTTAATTAGTTTTCTTTAAATTAAATAAATTAATTTATTAAAATATATTATAAATATATAGCCCCTTTGAATTAGGACTTTTCCCATTGTTTAACTATAAGTGATTTTGATTTAAGCTTCTCCATAATAATTATAATGACAATAATTATAATAACAATAATTGTATTTCTCATAACTATTAGTCCATCATTAATAATAGTAAATAATGCATAATAAATATATTTCATAAATAAATAATGACAACATCATTATTAAAGTTCTTAATAATAATAATAATAGCCTTGAGGCCTTTATGCATGTAAATCATAGAAAACTACTATTAGTTAGTTCATGCTTTCTTTATCTTTTAAGGACAAAGTCCAATTCTTTGGACAATCTTGGTAGGCTTGGTTAGGCACCTCTAGTCTCTCTCTTTGCATGTCGGATTCCCTTGTGTAACATGGTAGTTCCCGCAGTACTTGATGATAGATAGAAGAAGATTCATTTAGTCATTTTGAATAATTGTGATGCAACATAGAAGTGCTATTCATAGTCCTTTGACTCAACACTTGATATCTAGTAACCCCGAGTGCTCTTCAAAGCATTTTAACTCAACACCCTCACATGGGCGTTATGCTAGTGCAATTCCAGAGTCTCCGCTCAACACTAGTGCTAGAATGTGGTTGTGAGGCACATCTAGAATATTTAAGTGGCACTACAACAAATCCTGGAATTAGCGTCCCATTTAGCGTCCCTTTTTAGTGTAATTTTGTTTTTCATTGAGTTGTCAAAGTAGATGCTAAATGGGACGCGTCATGGACAAAATTTAAAGAGTCTAAAATAACATCTTTTTTTGCTTCCTAGATAGCATCCTTTCTAATGTCTAAAATAGCGTCCATTTTTTTGCTTCCAAAATAGCGTCCAATTTTGCTTCCTAAACGACGTCGAGGTTTGCTTTGTAAATAACATCCTATTTTCCTTCCTAGATATCTTCATCTTTTACTTCCTAAATGACGTCCCCATAAGTGCCCTATTTGCATCCTTAAAAGCGTCGTGTTAGCATTTATGTTTGCATCTACATTTGTGCCATATTTGCATCCATATGTGCTAGCACTTTAGCATCCCATTTTGCACCATGTTTTACTTCCAATATGCACCAATTTTTGCATCGTGTTTTGATACCAAGATGGAGCCAATTTTTTCTTCTATTGTTACACCATATTTTTCTTCCTATGTAGTGTCATGTTTTGCATCCAAAGTAAAATCTTATTTTTCTACCATATGAATTCCATGTTTAGCTTCCTCATCAGTGTCAAGTGTTGGGCCTCTTTTTAACGCCTTGTTTTGCATCTCTATTGATGTCAACATTAGCACCATGTTTTGCTACCACTTTAGCACCCAATTTATCGTCCATTTTTACTCCCACACTATTGCCACATTTTGCTTCCCGTTTAGCAACTAATATAAATTATCACAACAAATATTTTTTTTAAAATAGATTGCAATATCATTAGGGCACGGAGGAATCGAACCACCAACCTCCTGCTTGTAAGGAAGGCGCTCTTCCATTGAGCTAGCACCCTTTAAGAATTGGGGAGAGAAGCAATATTAACACCTAGATTGCATGATTCGTAATTCTAATAAAAGAAAATATGCATTGGTTGCAATCTATTAGATTGAATATCATATTGGAGTTGTTTGTGCAAAAGGGTTCTCCTTAAAAATATTGGTATATCGTCGTATGACTTCATTTGTCTTCAGTTTTATTATTGCTTAATAAGGAAATAATATATGGTTAATAATATTCAAGATACCTATTCTTTGGTTTTAACTGAAAATTGATATTAGTGCCATTGGGATATTTCAACTCATCCAAAAGATTTAGATCAATTGGTATCATATAAATATATTTATGAATCTATGAACTTGCAATAAGGCATCCATGGGAAAATATCATAAGAGAGTGATAGGAACTATAGGATATGAATAAACAAATCTATGAGGATAATGAACAACTAGAAAAGACTTTTTAATAGTTGGACGAGAAGAATGGAGAGTTGCATAAAACCTTGTAAAGCCATGTGAAGCTTCTTAAGGAGAAAAATGTCTAGGTTGTGGAAAATATAGTGTAATAGTTGTCTTGTAAGAAAGCCATATTGATGAGTCTTTAACAGGAGGTGGAAAATATTAAGAAAGAAAGGAGCCTTGTTTTGACTCAAGATGCACATACCATAATTGAGCGAATTTTAGGGTAAGCACTTCAAATTCACCCATTTCTCAATTTCATTCAGCATATTAGACTTTTGGTAGTTTTAAATTTCATACCAAAGAGATAGGCTTGAAGCTTTTGCAAAGGATGGGTTTTGATGTCCAATGTTAGAATTTTAGGGTCTCACCTAAGCGTCATAGCTCTGTGGACTATTCAGTCCTCAGCTCTCATAGTTTAGCATTCATCGGTGGAATCAAATAAGTGCCTTCAATGGAGGCCCCAACATTAAATTTGTGGAGGCTAGCATATAGTGCTTGTGTCTAAAACAAAGCCATTTTTGCTTACATGAAGGTGATCCCCACGTACAGGTATGTAGCTGTTCTACCTTATGCACAAATGTTAAAGGTGTATCTTAACATCGCCCAGACCAATGAAGCCATACCAGAAGCTACTCTGTTAAGTGCATCGCTACAATTTAAGACTACTCTGTTAAGTGCACTGCTACAGTTTAAGACTACTATGTTAAGTGCACCACTACAGTTTAAGACTACTCTGTTAAGTGCACCGCTATAGTTGCAAAATAGAAGCTACTCTGTTAAGTGCATCGGTACAGTTTAAGACTAGTAATATGGATCGAGTTTGTAGTTGCAAAATAGAAGCTACTCCGTTAAGTGCACCACTAGATTTTAAGACAGGTAATATGGGTCAATCACTTGCAATGAAAACAAGTACAGGGAATGGAAAAAACGAATGTGGAATGGAAGGCCCAACGTTTCAGGGAATCAAAGATGCAGTGAAAATTATCTTCCCAAGTGAGTAGCTATTCGAATGAAATGGCTAGTTACGAGTTTTAACCATGTAGGATGGGTCAACAAACTCACTGATACTTTAAGAAGCTTCATGTTACTCTTTACTTGAAATAATTTTCGGTTACATATAGGGAAACTGCTTAGTAAAAAAACAAGTGAATCATTGCACATCTTCAAGTTGAAACAGGTGTTTAAGATTGATGGTAGCATGATATGTGTGCTGAAAGCTAAACATTAAGATGCAGCTTTCTGAAGAAAGCAATCAAGTATCTTGGACAGACACTTCTTACTGGAAATTACGGGAAATACATAAATTGAATAATATCACAGCAGTTATGACTAGGTGTGTTTAATTAAGCATCTACAATATCGATGTTTTTGGATGACTTATTAGTTTCTGTTGTCAAATAACTTATATGAATACACTGCCACCTTGATAGCATTTTTAACTTTGTTAATTGTTCAACCAAGTTCGCCTAAATTAGGCTACACACATGGAGGAAAATAGCATAGCTAGGTAGGCTAATTAAAAGATGCAGAGATGCTAAATAACTGCAAATTTCTAGCTTCGATGAAAAATGCATGTGTTTAACTGAGAACAACTCAAAGTGTAAATATGATGTCACACTGAAACAGGATTCAACCACTAAAATTTATAATTTTATCCACTTGAAAAGATTATGAATATTATGCAAATCCAGAAAACTAAATGGGGACATCCAACACTATTCCATTCCCACTCCTACGTGCAGTTGGAAGGTTACAAAGTGAAAAGGAGTCATATATTTAATATCTTCTCAGAACAACTAGTCTATCCAACCTATCATAGATGACTGATGTTATATGATCAAAATTTTCTTTGATGAGATTCCAAAGAGTGGATTGGGTTTTTGAATGCAAGATGACAGTTTGGTGTTTGACACAAAAATGATGAAATGGTTGTATTTTTTATGGGTTGATCATAAGCTGAGTATCTTAATCCACATGGTTCATCTTGGACATCTGTTGATTTGCAAAATGGTTATATTCCTTCTTCCCAATAAATCTTATGGGTAGTCATCCTACCAATGTTACTCAAGTCATGGGAGTTTGTTCATTACTGCAACAGCTGAAGAGGTACTAAGCTGGTTCAAGGATACTACTGATGATATCCCTAATCTTTCTCCTATCCCTAATTGTGTCTGCTTCCCGCACCTTGGAACATATTTTTCTACCAAGTACTCAACATGGATGCAAGAGAGGAATTTGGCTGCCATCTAGACATGAATTGTGTGTGAACTTGATGACTACTCTACAAAGTTTCTAGAGTCAGACTTGGAGAATGACTCAACAAGGTTGAAGGGTAAGAGTTGACTTGAACTGGAAAAAAAAAATTGCATATATTTTCATTTTTTCATTAATATAAAAGTTTTATATTTTTATGATGCAAATTTTTAATAACAACTCGTTTCAAAGTACTTAGATGATAGTATACTACATACTGCAAAGTGCCTTGGATTCTAGACAGGAAACAAGTGTGAGATCAGACCAGGAAAGCACGCAAAATTAATGTTTCTTTATGTTTTCAGTGTCTTTTATAGACAAACAACAAAGACTGATTTGTGAGACTTGTGTGTCAAATTCAACAAGTCAATTTGATCCGCAATTCAAACTCAGGACAATATGATTTGCGTTTGACATGCATCAGAATCGCAACTATGTCTCAAGGGAAACTTAGATTCGGAAGAGCAAACTTGACTCAATATCCTCAAAGAAAGTTGGGGAGGCTATCCAGTTCTTCCAAATGTAAAAAATCTGGCGAGTGATTTAATAATCTGGAAAAGGAGGCTATCAATCTCTTTAAAATATTCTAATCAATAATATGCTTAAGAGTCCTACCATAAACATATATTGGTAAACACCAGGAAATGAATATTATATATTAAATAATAGAACCAGTAAGCTTTTAAAGATCGATCCTGTGGTGTGATTGCTCTAAGGTTATAGAGACTACCCCACATTTTTTGTAGAGAATGGTGATGATAATTATGTCCTGGTAGGAAACCGACACTGTCACTATTCAGGAAGCAGCCAATCGACACTCACAAATTTTCTTTGGTCCTTGAAATAAACTCATAATTTGTCCTTGAAAAACTACACATACCCCACGTAAAACCTACATGCAAACGAAGAGATCTAATTCCTCTGATTTTTCACTCTATTCGAGTCCAGATCATTTATATTCATCATTACACTAGCGTGAGAAGTAAATATATATATGCATCAATTTGGGTAGCTTTATCTACTTGGTAGCATTGGGGAACAATCCTCTAATCATAGTTCTTCCATGGGAGGATAACGAATTGGAACCTCTCAAAACATTCCCAACAGATAAGGCTAAGGCTAGGTCCACACACCTCTAAGCCATAATGTGAAGTGTGTTCAATAGTTTCAAAGTGATGCATCATGGACAGTCTGCTGAAAGCATATATAGAAACACTGATGACCAAGTACTTCAAGGTAGGTATATGGCTTATATAACCATGAATGGTATGTTGGTTTGAAAATAAAAGTGGATACTGTAAATTGCATGTAGGTGGAGTATTGATCCAAATAGTTGTTTCATAGAACTTCATAATAGCAATGATAATATTCTTGAAAACACCATTGTTGCAAAGCCTCTCAAACAACAAAATCCTAGGGACAGATTCAAACGCCTTCTTGAAGTTTCCAAGGAAACAATAAGAAAAGATAAGATAATTTTATCAAGGAAATAATAAGATAAGATAAGATAATTTTATTAATGTCCAACAAATGACCACAAATAAACCTTTGAAGACTGATGCCTAGCCTCCTCAATGATAGCACAAATAATGAAAATGTGATTAATAGTTTGATAGCCTTGAATCATCTTTTTCCCTTAGCTCTGAAATGCTCCTACTCTAAAAACTTTGAAAAGAACATATAGAGATTTGTAGCATAAATTTTGGAGAAGGTGTGCCTGATCATAATCATGTTGAATTTATTTCGGTCTAAACTATCTCTAGAGTTATAGATAGGGTGAAGATGGAATAAGTTGAGATTATAAACCATGGAAGTGGAAAACAACAAAGAATATCATTAAAGAGATTAGCAATAGGAACATTGAGAGGGCATATACTATGCTTAATAATTCATCTACAATACCTCACTATCAGTGTGTGCTCATCACTATGTTTCTGGACAACTCTCTTGTTCAACTGGGTGTAAAGATAATACAAGTAGTGGGAGATGAGACCAGAGTCGAGGAATTGTTAGGAACATCATAAAGAGAGGTGGCGTAAGATCTAAAACAAGGTGGTATGAAATCTAATGGGAGGTTTGATTGTGTGATTATGTAACAAAGAGGAGAGGTGAACAAATTCTCGAGAAATTCAAAAATGTTTATAACATACAAGCCCCTAAGTTGAGTGCTTGGGTCAATATGGGAGCCTATTACAACTTGCAAAAGTAACAAAAATATAAAGGGATCCCAAGGAACAACCAAGGATTGAATTTGAGTATTAAATCCCTAGGTTAGTCACCATTCTGCATATGTGGTTAATGTACATGTGTGTACTAAAACCAATCTCAATTCATTGTTAAAATTGAGTTAATAAATGATATGTGGTAAATAAACCTACACTATATCTGTATATATTATCCCTATATATGCATTCGAATAAATAAATCATTCAAAGTAAAAGGAAAAAAAAAAACCTTCTTAAACCAATGGAAAAGGCAATATATAACTAAATATTGCTTATAAGAAGCTTGTAGCAGTGGTCTCTAGTCTTTCTCTGTGGGAGGGTCCTTTGAATGAAAATAGGTAGCACTTCCCCTTATGCAAGAAACATTTTGGAGGGGGGTTTGGGTTTCTTAGTGGTGAGGCAAAGCAAGATTTATGAGTTGAATATTGATGATTCTTCACTCTTTGAAAAATATCAATAGCATAACCTTAGCAAAAAAATCTCTATCAAATGCATGGGGAGGTATGTATTTATAGGCCACCATTGAGCTTAGAAGAAACTAGTTGTAGAGTGAATGCCCAAGGCTATGGTATGGGCATCCATGAGACTAACTAGACACCATTGAGGACTGAAAATCCTTTCATTGATGATTTAACGTTCATCAGTCACCAATTGAGTCCTTGAGTCATGGAAAAGGATTAATGGTCCAAATAAGGGTTGAACAAAAGTATCAAAAGAGGTATAATGGCTTGATCACATTACTATTGAAGGATAAGCCATGTGATATTTTTGGCAGTCAATTTGGAGTTTAACTAGGGTCTATGACATGTAATTGGGTTATGCAACATGCATTTAAATGCATTAGAAAAGGTTTCTAGTTAAAATCACTTAGGTTTTGCAAGTGAATGAAAATGATGTGATAACCCAACTAGTACTTGATCACCTAATTGCCAAAATCCAATTAAAATTCACAAGTTTCAAATTCACTGAATCAGAAACATTAAAAAACAAAGTTAAAAAAGAGATAATGAATGAACTAATGCCCACAAATTCAGGTCTCTCAAAATTGACAAATAATGAAATCGACATACCTAGCTCTTCAACCATTCTGAGCTTATCCATTATCATTTCATGTGTCTATGCCTTGGGAGGTAATGGAAAAGGATCCATTGAAGGAGGATTTTGAAATGGTTGAGGCATTAGATCTCTGTCCTCATTAAAAGGCTCTAAAAGCAGCATAGCCTGTTAATGCAATCATGAGTATCAATACGTTAATAACATCATGAAGCAAACCCAAGGTTATTTTTTTGTCTTGCTTGCATAAAATACTCGAAAATTCCCAAAAAAACTGCCTTGATAATATATTGACATATATATGCTAAGAGAAATGAATGAAAAAAACAAACAAACACCCAAAGTAGTGATACCTATTTATCATCTCGTTTTCCTGCCAAGCCTTGATTAGCGGAATTACCCCGATAACCTATAATAGGCGAGCATACTTACCGGCTTCCGATCGGTGAGACCTTGGCTCTCTAGTTGACCTATCCTCCCAAAGGCCATCCTTTATTTGTCTAAGCATAAAGGCGGTACCCTGTATGCATAGATAATACTGCTCCAAAACACACACAATCTGCTACTCCAACACAGGGGAGCCATATATTGAGTGAAGTCATAAAATGGTGGCATATTGTAGTAAAATTTGGTGCTATGGATTAGATATATAAGGGGCCTATAATGTTGCAAGATTGCACAACTACCCAATGTGCAATTAGATTAAAATATAATAATATAGGTTTAAACACTACAAAGAGGGATAACAGAAGAAGGTACTTAAATATTCTTAATTGAGAGCTTAAGCTTATTCTTGCTTAGCATGTGGCCATTATTGGACTAAGGGGTATTAATATTCCTAATTTCAAGTGGTTTTAGTGGTTGCTAAAGTGATTACTTTAATGGTATGTTAAGAAATTTCATGGTGTGTGTTCTAGATGGTTTATGGTTAACATTTAATGGTCACATGTAATAATCATAATTTTAAAAGAAGCATCATCTTCTCCAAACACTTAAGTAATAGTCCACACATGAACAATTTGAATTTTCTTGTGATGGCCATGGAAGGAAGGACTTATTCACGTACCCCGTAACTCAGAGGTTGCTTCACTAAGATGCGAGGGAACTGTGTCCAATAGGTGCTCAAACTTCCTCAAAACAACAAATTCAGGTGGATCAGTCTCTTTTTAATCTACAAGTTGGAGAAATATAGAAGACAGGGACTCAAACTATGACTCAAAACATTCAGCTAAGCGGTCACTTCCTCCCTCTCCCCCGAAACAAAAATCTACAGTGTTGTTATGATACCCTGGTGGCAGAATTCCATGGGCAGACCTTATATCACCACTAAAATTCATTCCAGACTCATAAAATCGCTAATTCATGGATGCATATTCTTATAGGAAACCCAAAATTTTGCCCAGAATGCCACTTTACCTTTGTTTTAAAGAAAATTACACCCATGAGTAGAGTTCCGTGGTTATTTCATCCCACAAAATCGTTCCAAAAGCACCCAGAATTAGAGATTGAGGGTTTTTGTTGTTGTTCATTGCCTCAAACATTCTCTAAATGGCCCAAATTGATCAGATTGCCACTCAGGTTCGATCCTCATGTCCATACCCATTCTTAGAAGCCTTGGGAATTATCCTAGCTCTACCTATAGGCTTGCTTCACACACTAAACATGCGCAGGTCTAATCACACAGGCTCCTTTATAAGCTGCTGTATAGAAAAATCTCTAAAAACCTAAGTGAACACCCTATACAAATAGGGGGTAAGATACCCTACGTCCATTGTTGACTCAGTCAATATGTAAAATGTCCATGTGATCTGTATGGAGTAATCAAAGTTGATCTTGTCTTGAAACATAGAAATTGGTTATGCCTTGGAGTATGAATTAAAGCCATTTAATGTAAAGTTGGATAGTGACTATAATAGTCATCCAAACCTTTACTAGTTTTATTAAAGAAGGCAAATAATACTAAATAGTTTGATTAAGTTAAGATTGATACCTTTGAGTTTGATCATATTTGACCAGGGCTTCCAATAGGCCGTAGAAAGGGTAGAGAGAGGCAATGGAAGGGGTCAGTGAAAAATTCAGGCAGCTTTCTAAAAACAATCGAAGAGAACTGCTCCTGATTGTTGTGCTACTCAACAATCAAGTAGGGCTGCAAAGTACAACAGGGAAAATGCTCAGAAATCTTGTGTGTAAAATGAAGGTACTGCCATCTATTTAGCTCATTTAGAGCACATAGAAATCTATGTGGAAAATGTGTTTGAATGCTCCATAAGATTGTCGGTCTCTTGAGAGTAATAAGACTGCACTTTAATGTTGGACTTTTTCCTTGATTGAGGCTTTCTCTAGGGTAAATCCTGTGTGATCTGTTTGTTGTGGTGTCAAGTATTTTCCATGCAGTTGCACCCTTAGATCCTCCTGCCTTTGGCACCCACTAGTTGTATCCACCTCTAGTACAAACTTACGATTAACATCAATCATGTGTGCAATATAGATTAAACAACTTTAATGGGTACCTTGGACAATGAGCTTGTGATCTTTGAGGATCAAAAACCTGTCTCTACATTGTAAAGTTTACAAAGGGTGAAATAGCAGCAATTGATGCCAAAATAATTTTGTTTTTAAGCATTATTAGTGCAAATAGAATAATTTCCTCCATTTGAGGTGTCATTCAAAATCCCATAAAGTTAGGGTTCTTTGACTCATATGACTACAAGAACATAAAGAAGACCTCCATCCCTCGAAAAGATTTGCTTCCTAGCAATTGGACTATGAAGATGGAAGTATCATTCAAGAGAAATTTGGCACTAGAGTGACTCCATAGTCTCAACTTAATGAAATGCATGTGTGTCTTCATTGATGCCACCATCACACAAACAACTTTGGGATTCTAAACCTTCTAAGCTAGGATGCCACTATTGATAGGAAAAATACATCTGTCAACCCTTTAGCAATGTAACTATAACATTTTGTATTATTAATACAATTTGGCTGACTTTATGCAATAGAGAAGAAAGCTATCCTAGAAGTATCTTTGAGAAATAAAAGGCGGGATGTAATGATGTAAAGGAGTGAGCCATCAGCTTCTTTTCTGTTGCACAAATATTTACTTTTCAAGCAAATATGTTTGAATCCTGGAGATGAATCATAGTTTTTTTCATTCATCACTACATACTTGAATCAAGGAAGATGGTTCATGCCTTCAGTCATAGTGGCATGGACAAGCAATAGGGAATTACCATGGGGGTTTTTCCATAATGCCAAACCAACTTTAATATTCACAGAACTTGGATTGATGGCTACCATATTGGAGTCTTTTTGGGCAGTTGGATGAGAAGGTACCACCGTTTTCAATTCATTCATCCCACTAGAAGAGAAAAGACTGCAATGGAGTTTGAAAATGTATCAGTCTTTTTCAAAGTTACTTTTCATTTTCTTCCTTTATGTGGAGAGATGATGACAGAAAAGAGATCAGAAGTCAAACACTCTGAAACCTAAATCATGTCTTCTCTAAAACCACCTGTTAAGCTCACACATTTCATTTTGGTGGCACTGGTACTATTGGATATTAATAAAATTATCTTATCTTATCTTATCATTTTCATGACTTCCACAAAACCAACATAAAAGATGAATTTAAAAATTTATGAATATTGCAATTGACAAATACTGGATAAAGCATACAAAGTCAAATGACACTATATTGGACAATGATAATTCTTTCCAAAGAGCAATCTCACATGTGATGATTCCTCCACCTTTAGTGATACCCAACAGGTTGTATGTAACAATAAAATTATAGGTATGGATCGTGAGTGGGAGGCCACATGAATCTATCACATATATTTGTATTTCATATTTCTCGCTAGCTTCCAGTAGCCACTCTAGTGCTAGTTATTTAACATGAAAGTTAATTATTTGCAACTCCATCCATTAAATTTTTATGCTTGTCAAAATTAGAAGCTATGATACTTGTACTTAATTTCATGTTACATAAATTTAATCAGGTATCTATAATTTTACAAGAAACATTTAGCCAATTGTCCTTAATTTACAATCACGAACTAATATTTGTATGTGCTTATTGGGAATATACACACTTAGGATCAAAGAAAATATAAGCACTTCACCTCAACGTACATGTATTTATTAGGTACAAATAATTTTGTCTGAAACGTCATAGCCATCTCTATACCCCCATAAGCTGTTTTTGAAATGTACTTCTTAGGCATGTGTACACACTATAGTTCATGTCATAAATAGTGTACACAGTTCACCTCAATATACTACCATATCTTGATTTCACTTACACAAATATAATTCCTCTCTATTCCCGATGACCACTTTTTCATAGCCAAATAGCAATAACCTGCCATGTTCTTGGATGAGGGCCTCCATTTAAATTTGATTCAATCATAGAATGCAACTTGAGTTATTGATTTAATAAATGATATTAAAAGTCTCTTAATTACTGAGAACCTCAAATTTGGTCTGAAAATGATGTCGTGTTACATTCTCAGTGGCCTTGAAAGGGGCTTCTCCTCTAGAATGATACCTATTTAGGGTTATCTCCACTCAGTTGTGGTCTAATTAGGGCCTTTTCTAGTAGGAGGAGCGCTGTAAGGGCTATCTCTTTTCAGCAGCAGGGGTTTTCAAGGAGGTCGAGCCTTGTTAGGGCTTCTATTTCTTAGCCACAGAAGTGTACAAGGAGGTCGAGCTCTATTTAGGGCCTAAACTATGCAGCAGTAGGATTTGTAAGGGCTTCAGATAGTCAAAGGTACAGTCAAAAGTCAAGGGAAGCCACTTATTCTTCATCCTTGGTCAACTGTTATCTCATTATAATGATGAGAATTGTTAGGGTTTGATTTGGCATGTCGGTCTGGTTGATGACAACAATCTTAATTGTTCAAGGGTGTTTTCATCATCTACAAGTAGGTTCTCTTGGTTTAAGTTCCCTAGAGGCAAGTTGAATTTGTGATGTAAAGTCTACTCTCTATTCATGTAACTCTCAATCATCTCATATATAAAGAAGATTATTCTTGCTGGGGTTTTTATACCTTGAAAGGTTTTTCGCCAGGGTAAAAGTTATGTTCTTTTGGATGATTTCTCTTTTATTTTATTGTTAATGATCATATTGTTCTTCTACTGCTGCTATATAATCTCACATCTACACATTTAACAGTCTGCAAAATGCTAAAAAAGGACTACTATTGCTGACAATTAGATCTATGTTACAAATTTAACAGATAAAAGATAAGGACAAGGAGGACTTTCTTGTTTTGATGTTTGCTTGTTCAATGTTGTTCTAAGGTTAGGGTTTAACCCTGTGGATGCAATGAATCTTGTTGAGGATTATTGGTAGAGTGACAAGCTATGGTTAGGAGTGATTCCTAGATAGCAATTGGTGGCTAGGTTTTTCTTATGGTTTCCTAGCTAGGTAAAGGAGTTGGCATTCAGTAAATGGTGTTTGCTGAACTAGTGTGCAAAGTAAATCTCATTAAATTCATACTAGGGTTTGGGTTATAAATATGTTTGTTTCTATTTCAATATTGAATCTATAACTCAAAATGTTCTTTAGTATGGAAAATGGAATATAGCAGGTTCTTTTCCTTATGTGTAATCCTACCAATCTAACTTCAACCCAACTATTGAGTGCAAGCTCACTCCCCTCTATTGCTTGAGTTCCCTACACTCTATAAAAGTATGGAAAATGGAATCTAGTAGATTCTTTGGCTTATGTGTAGTGTTACCAATCTAACTTCAACCCAAAAGATTGAGTGTAAGCTCACTCCCCTCTATGGATTTAGTTCCCTACACTCTCTAAAAATTTATGACACTTCATAGATTTGGTCTCCAATTGGTTTGGCAATATTTTGATTCCATATGGTCAAGATAAGTCTTTATGGCCCAAACTAAGCATTTGTGTCGAGGTTGATTTGAAGAAGAAGTTGCCTCCATTCATTTTAGTAATGGATATCATCCTCACTTAGGCTGAAGTCCCATCAGACTACTTAAAGTTGGGGAATACTAAACATTCTTAGCCCCACTTGCAGGGAGATCTTAGCAGCTTAGCAGAAGGATGCCTCACATGTAAAAGGGACTTCAAGCCAATGCCACTACCTAAATATTAATAATTTTTAAATGCTTAAAAATCTAGAAACTAATATATATCAGTAGCAGAAACTTTCTATAAATTAACACACCAAATGACAACATATAATTTCCAAGTAACTGCTCAAATTATGCATCCCCTCCTTCCCCTTAGGGACATAGTAGGAATTTTTAAATATTTTCATGCTCCTAATTACACAAATCACTGAATTCCATTATCTCATGTGGTAATCATCATAGAGAAGCATGCGACTTCCCACTCCAAAGGATTAGCTTTTAAGTAGCAATATGAACCCAATCTTAGATTGTAGGGATCGTATTTCCCAAGGAAAGTAATCACAATTACTATTTTATATTTATGGAGGCGTAATGCCTAGCATTTGCTAGGATTGCATTTTAGGTTGAGCATCAAATCATACAATATTGGATATGAAGGTTAATTGAGAGATATATAAGAGAGACATGATCAATTTGAATATAGGTATAATTTCTATGAGTGAGTAGACATATAAGTCCTTTAACAAGGATTACGATGAGAGAGTAAATTCAAATAGAATGTTCTCACCTGAGTATTGTTTTTGGGTTGTGATCAACCAACTAACAATTTTGCAAGCTATGAGAAATTGGCATGCTTTGCCCAATTATGATGTTTGGTGATCATACCTAAGAGATTCAAATATAAAAGTGCCCATCTTATGCCTGGAAAATTTATTCCTATTAGATTACTACTTAAAAGCAGAGTATTTAAGAAGATGATTTGATGGTGATTATATTTTATAGGGAAGGTGGTTGTTTGATTGTTGTAAAGAATTGAAACTTGAATTGAGAGGTGGAATCATGTCAATGGATATGTATGTGCTCGAATGTATGTGGATTGATTGAAGGTGACATCATGATTTCAACGATGTGAAAATTTCATGAAAATATTTAGCCCATCATATTTTTGCATCAAATGTTCAGGAGAAATTTTAATATTCTTGGATGTGTAACCCTTGCATAGAGTTGGCAGTTGACACCTAAGAAGGATACCTCAATCCCAACATCGACATATTTTAAGAACCTACAACTAGGGGATATATTCCTTTGAAAACAAATGAGCATACTCTACCTCTATGCTACCCAATGTTCACATATTTAGGAACCCATCTTCCATGGTTAAGGAGGAGGTGATGGCATGAATATTGCATCATGGATGTAACAGTGAAGCACCAAAGGGTTAGGAATTGCAAGAAAGAGAAGTCATTAGTTCTATAAAACATGTTCTTGATACGAGAATATAATTAAGTAAAGTTCCACCGTGGAAGTGAATAAGGAAACCCATGACTCTAGTGCAACAAAATGAATACCATCTCACAAAGACAAAAAAAGAGAAAAATATGATAAAAATTCCCATGATGAAAATCTCTTTTAGGAATTTGGAATAGGACTTACTTTTAAAACCCTATCAAGAGGTATGGTGTTCCTATTATTTCATACATCTCTAAGTGATTGTTAAGTTTTGTTTATTGGTATTTCATAAGAAATTTCAAGTTCTTTCTTCCATGAAACACATGCTCTATCTTACCCAATGCAATTCAAATATAGCAAGCAAATGAAGTTGTCACATCATAATTTGAAATCCAATTCAAAGTACAAGTACCCATTCTCAGATTATAGAGCAAGCATTTTCAAAGATTGAATTCATCCAAGAAGCATTTAGGTTACATGGCTTAACAAAAGCCTACAAGGTTCACCATATCAAGAGTTCATTACAAGCACAATATCAAGGGCTCCATTTATAGAGTAAAATAATAATTTCAATGTAATACATAGTTTTAATGGACTATGTACAAGAGCTTCCACATTTACAAAAAAAAAATCTAGTGAAGATAAAGAATGCAATTATGTCCCATAGAAGGAAATTCCTCACCAACAAAGACTTCAAGCATAAATGTTGTCTTCATACATGGTTGAATAAGATGAGCCACGTCACTTTTTATAAATACTAGGAATCACAAACCCTAATTTATTTCAGCCATAGAACTTCACAATACTTTGAATCTAGGGAAATCAAGAGAAATAGAGCATTTCAAAGTTTCAAATGCAACAGATGGTCGGTCAAAATGGTCCTTCTACTCTACATCAAACAAAATTAAAGGCATCATCAAATGTGAAACACAGATTTGGTAATGATTCCACTTCATCAAAAGTCTTTGCAATATTCAAAAGATCAAAGGAGTAAAATAAATGCAATGCATCATCCATGATTCCTCAACAATACTTCCACGATGAGAGACATTCACATGCCACAACTTCCAATTGACAACCATCGCATAGAAGAAGAAAAAGAATTACTCATCATCCCAAACCCTAATCATTTAAATATTCCATCCACAATTGAAGCAAGAGCAACACAATGCCATTAAAGAGAGAGTGCTTTGGTTCATCATCCAAAAAGATACCAAAATATATTCGACTAAGGATTTTGGGGATTTCTCCCACAATCCAACCATGGGCATTGTTTTTCCTCCAATATTGTTTTGATCATAAATGGGGCTTAGCACTGGATATTTGGGGATTCTTATTGTATGAATTGCGGGTTGAATCTAAGTCATTATTTCATATCTTGTTGAAGAGGTCGTCATTAAAGAATGGGAGATTACAGGCTCAAGGAATGATAGTTTCAGTGAAGAGTACTTACCGATTTGGGGAGCATTGTGTCCTCTAGTTGACCAATGTGACCTCTTTGCATCCTCTGTGACCTCTGCGACCCCTATGTGTCCTCTAGGTGATCTTTGTGTTCGTCTTGACCTTTCCCTCTGTGTCCTCTATGGCCTTGAGACCCCTCTTCATCCTCTTCTCTCCTCTACGTCTTACGACTTCGCAACCCCTATGTGTCCTCTCCTTTGCTTGCTTCTTCACCAACTCCTTGCTCTACCTTTGGCCAACAAGCATGGGAGGGAGGTAAGACTGTGAAAAATCAACTCCACTAAATTGATCCTTCCCAAATTGACATCTCCTTTCCCATGAAACAACGCTTTAGTGAAAAAAAATGCTTAAAACAAATGTAGTTTTATTAAAAAAACACTTTTTAGTTATCAATTAAAATGTATGTTTTTATTAAGTAGTTTAATTTTCAATTAAAAGTTAACAATAAACTCATTTATCGATGCTTTTCGTTGATCATTAATTTCCAATTAAAAGTTAACAATAAACTCGTTTATCCATGCTTTTCGTTGATCATGTGCTTTGAAAATCGAGGGTTGAACAAAACACCCTACTAAGAATGAAATGAAAAATTCATAAGTAACATGTGACAATATTATGCATCCGAGGTACATTTAGTGATAAACTTAAGAAACAAACAAAACGTGGGACCTAGAATCCTTTCCAAGGTTAATGTCAAGCCACATGTATTGCGACATACAAAATTTTGCAAGGTTAACATGTAGCATGAATGATGTAATTAAAGTTGTGAAATTTTAATTTTCAATTAAAAGATGTTTTATTAAGGAGTTTAATGTCCAATTAAAAGATAACAATAGACCCATTTACCCATGTTTTCCATTGATCATGTACTATGAAAATCGAGGGTGGAATAAAAATATCTACTAACAGTGACATAGACAACTCAAAAGTAACACGTGTCCACATTGTGCATCTGAAGTACATTAAGTGATGAAATTAGGAAACAAACAAAAGGTAGAACCTAGAATCATTTCCAAAGGTTAATGTTAGGCCACATGTCACGCAACTAACCCAAATTTTCAAGGTTAACATGTTGCATCAATAACGTAGTTGAAATTGTGACATTTTATTCTAAAGGACTTGAGTTAAAAGGGCAGATAAATATAATATGCCCAGGAGTTTGCGGTGATTCATTAAAAAACACATTGCAATTGATATTGTACTATGATGTTCTCCCCTTTCTTTTCCAAAAGAATTTTAATAAGGTTGTTTTTCCAAGTTATGGACTATTTTGGATTCTTCAACTAATATTGCATGTGAACTTTCACATACCAAGTTAAAGAAAATATTTCACAGAAGCGGAGTTGTCTATATATTATCCATGATGCAAAACTTATGGTGAAAACTATTTTTTGTACACAAGTTTTACTAACATAGAGTCAGTGATGTGATACATTTTCCCATTCAAATTGAAAACCATGGGGTTCAATTTACTTTCAATTGGATCTACGGTATTTATATTCTTGCATATCATTGTTTTCAACTTTATTCTCTAAAAATGACCAAAACGCACACACTAGAACCTTTCTGAGTTACATCAAATTGGTAACATCATCAGTTTTCAGTCTATAAGAATTGCCCACAACTTGTCTTAGGAACCTATATGCTCTTAAATTGGTGCAAATTCCATGGTGGGCACTTACACAGGATCTAAATATGCCCCTACTCCTGGCACAAGAACCTTGATATGGAACTTTACCTAAAGCCAAAGCTACGTTTTCCCTTGCAACTGGATAATCTTCATGGTCAATGGGGTCTGCTGCACATTTTGGTTTCTTAATGTGTGCTCTATCAAGAGTGATAATCCATGTCATAAGGATGTCGATACAAATCCAAATAAGCCCAAAGGGAGATAAACCTAACACATTAAGGAGGAGATACAATTCCAAATAATCCCAAAGGGGGATAAACATAACACATTAAGAGGAGCTTCTTCTTGGGAATAGGACATATTATACTTTCTTAGAACTTTTCACTCGATAACTAGGAGGCTACATATATGTGGACAGGGTTTGTTTGCATCCAAGCACTTTCCAATACAGAGTTGTAACTTGTACTAACTTATAAGTGTGGTGAGATATTTAATGATGGCATGCGCCAATTTTGAGGTTTTCTTTGGGATTCCTCAAGGTTCTGCCTTGTTTTTGGCTTTAGTTGAGCACTAGTGATAGAGTTGTATTTGACACCAATAGAGATAAAGAAATAACTTGCCAATTCAAATTGAAAGATATAGGGTTGTGCCCCATGCTAGTCAAACTTACTCCAAGTGTAAAAAAAGGTTGTTTTAGGCCAAGAATTTGAATGCATTCAAATTTGGTGGAAGTTTGAATTCTTTTGATGATGTACAGACACATATTTTTCAATAGAATAGGCTGGATGTAGTTTTTTAGGTGAATTTGGAAAAAAAAATATTTTTTGTAGTGAAGTCTTAATCATTTTAACAATGCATAACTGTATATTTTAATAAATAAGACCATGTACAAGATCTAAATGAATTTGACAATATATATATTTTTCAATTAAGTTTGTTATTATCATTTGATGATGAGTGGAGTGTCTTCTAAAAATGTTGGGATTCTTCTAAACTCCAACACAATTTATTTATAGAAAACATCATTGCAAAGATATATATCAATTAGTTGTGAAGTCTCGATGACCTTGAAGACAAACAAAGGCATATCTCAACAGATAAGTTCCGATAAGCACATCTCAAAGGAATTTGGTGTTATGAATGCCCCTCAATGATGAATCCTTAATGACCTTGATGACACATGGATGTGTATCTCAACGGACAAGGCCAAGTGCAAGTCATGGTTGAATTTGACTAAATAGGCACACTGAGATCATAAAGTCCCAAAAACCTTAATTATGTAGAAAAGTGTATCTCAAGTTACAAGGCCATAATCAAGTCTCGTTTCAATATGGAATAATAGAGATATCTCTATTGTGAAGCATAGCAACCTTAACAATGCATGATTGTGTGTCTCAATGGCCATGCCCCAAGCAAATTCACAAAATTGATGCCCCTCTCTTATGAATCTACATTTCAACAAATGAGGTCAAGCTCAAATCCTTGGTGAATTCAACAAAATGGATACCCCTAGGTCATGAATATTTGCTTGGCTTAGCAATGCATGAATGCATATCTCAATGGACAAGTCCTAGGAAACTTTCTTGCGCTAAATTCCCTCCAGTTATGAATTCCTGACAACCTTGACAATGCAAAACTGTGTATTTCAATATACATTTCCAAGTGCAAGCCTAGGTCAAAAGTGCCTAGTATAAAACAGACCAGCATTTAACTAAAGCTAAAATTAGCACCTAATCTGAAATGGAAAAGGTATGTGATCTAAATTTGTATTGTCAACTAAAATAGGAATTTTCCTACATAAATGTTATTTTCCTACACTAAAATAACAACAGAACTTGGAAACCAGAAGGAAGAAACAAGGGAGAACCTAGGAAACAATATTGGAGTTGGTTTGGAAACAATAGGTAGAGGTTGTAGGTCCCAATAATTATCCATAGAAGGAAGATATACTTGAAAATGCAGGTATGTTTCACACGTCGAAATCCCTATCATCCATAGTCTACCAATTCCCCCATACCAAGCTAACAATTTGCTCAATTTCATAACAACATGTTGCATAGAAGATGATATTGACAACCCTATCAGTGCTCCTCCTACCTTGAGCTACTCTACAAGCCACTTTAAATTACCGATGTTAAGAAGTATACCCTTATGCAATTTCCCTTCCACCATTTGTTCCAATTACCTTAACTTCATAGCAATGTGGTCTTTATCTTTGTTTATGGAACAAAAAGTGGATATATCTGTTTCAATTGGAAGGATTTGCAAACCCTGAAGCTGCACTGGAGTTTCACCTTTTTCTATTCTCTGCACAAATTCTTTTGTTACAGCTTCTGGCTCTTTTTCCCCTACAAGAATCAGATTCTTTTTCTTAACCTTTAGAAAGATTTCTATGAGTCAACATTGCTCATAATCCAGTGACCAAAGAGAATAATAGCACCAAATAAAGAGCAAAATTTTGAG
The DNA here is from genome assembly GCA_027924585.1 of Larix kaempferi. Lineage (NCBI taxonomy): Eukaryota > Viridiplantae > Streptophyta > Pinopsida > Pinales > Pinaceae > Larix > Larix kaempferi. The sequence continues at coordinate 31,262,482 of BSBM01000767.1, read as the reverse complement.
CCAAAAGTTTCTCACGAAGTCATGGTTCTGGTCCTGACACCCTTGTTCAAATTTCTATTGTTGAATATAAAGAAGCTTGCTATAAATTTTGACTGTAGTCAACATGCCCTCATAGGTCATTTTGAGAGTGAAATTCCAAAGAGTCTAGTTGGTAGACAAAGACTTGTACTACAATAGATAACTCCTTCAATACAAATTTCCTTAAAGAGATGCATGCAGTAAAAATAACAATACAGATTTCATTATAGATAACAATAATATGGAAAGTAATTAAAAAATCGATGTTCGTCTATAAAATAAAAACTTAAAACTTAAACCCGCATCTATCAATCAAGAGAGAGAAAATTTCTTGAGTTTAAATTGCAAGTAGAGTACTAAAATGGAGAGACAATGTGATGAAAGAAATGATAGAGATAGAAATGATGGATATATCACCCACAAAGCTCCAACCTTGCACATAAGTACAAATATCACCTATGAACCTAACTCATATGCTAAAAAAATCCTAATGGCACACATATCTCAATTTTAGTGAAAGCCTACCTTTGAATGTTCTATGAAAGGAGTGTGTATTGTTATTTCATTTTATTCCTTCAAACACTGTATAAAACATTTCACATCCTTACAAAATCCTTTTGTTATTTCTAGTTTGTATTGAGACTTGTAATCTAAAGATTCTTTGTGTGGGACTCATGTGATGGTTAGGTTCCCTATGCTTGGCCCATGATCCATAAAGGAAAATATTAAGGTGTAATACTTTGTATTTTGACCCCGGATCATGGCTTGGACTGTCCTAATAACCTAGATAATTTCCTTTTCTAATAACCTATATTTTGATCTAACACCATGGATTAGGCTCCAAGAACCATCCTTAATGTTGTAAATATCAAAATGGCTCTCATGCCCCACTTGTAATCTAAGGATTCTTTACTCGGGAATCATGTGATGGTTAGGGGCCCTATGGATGGCCCATGATCCATAAAGAAAATTGTTATGGTGCATGACTTTATATTTTGACCCTAGATCATGGCTTGGACTGTGGGAACCAACTTAATTGGTTTGAAAAACCTCAACAACGATGATGATGATGGTGAAAATGATGATGACAATGATGATGATGGTAAGGATGATGGTACCAATGATGAGGATCACGATGATGATAAGGAATGGTGAGGAAGTGGATGATAATGATGAGGATCGAGTGTCCATGTCTTGGACACTTAAAAGACTACCTATGTAGGGCCTATATAGTGTTTTAGGGTGTTGTAATGGCCCATGATCCCCTTAGTAAATTCATATGGCCTTAGACCTTATGTTTCCCTAAACTCCATGGTCCAATATCACCACACATACCTCTAAAGAGAATGTTTGTCCTACAAGTGATGCATGGTTTCCATTACAAGTTTTTAAGAATCAAGGATGATTCTCGATGTATTGGGCATGGTTCAAGGGGGCACACTGATTTGTTAGGGCCTAGAAGAGGCTTTTAATGCTCATGGACCATGCACACTGTATGTTTTAAGTGAGTTGGAAGAGGATTGGTCCAATTATGTTTATTTGCTCAATCATAGTACACTAAACTTTCAAAGAAGGAGGACTACCTCAATGGTCAAGGAACAAAGGTCACTACATGATTTGGTACATCGGGGATGGTTTTTAGGGTCATGAACATTGTTCAAGGAGGAAAAAAATGTATTAGGGCCTAAAAGATGCTTTTATCATTCACAGATCATGAACACAATAAAAAACCATCACAGATTGCATATAGAGTGAATAATTGTCCTACATGGATCATACAATTGTTGTTGAAATATTTCAAATGCCATGGATGGTTCTTACGGCCTTTTGCAGGGTTTAGGAATAAAAACTGAGGTTGCAGGCCCTAAAATATTCATCTTTATGTGTGATGGATATTTCCACCCTATGGAAAGATGGGAACTCCCTTGGATCACTTTCCCAAGACCTGAGACAGACAAGGGCAGTATACCAATATGTTTCCATCACCAGATCTAATCAATCACATAAAAAACATGAGAAAATAAGGAAGGAATATTAACTCACCTTAGCTTATAAGAGCTCCTTTGATGATGGCCATGATTGATGTAGATCATGCTGAATTGGCTCTAGCTCCACTTGATGATCAACCTACACACCTATAGACAAAGAAAAAGATTCCTCAATCCTTTCTATAAGCATGTATAAAATATGCATGTAATTGACATAAAATACTATATCCATACTAGATCTAATATAGATCTATCAAGTGACTATTCATTATTGTAGTGATACTTGATGTGTGGTCAATCACACTAGCATTGTTTCATGTAATACTTTATTCGTTTAACCTCGAATAAAAATTTGGAATCTAGGTGCTACTTATGTCAACATGCCTGGTACTTTCCCTGGTGCAACATTGGAGTTTTCTTGGTGCAATTCCTTTCAAAATTCTTGGCACAATTCTTGGTGCTATACTTGGCTCTATACCTGGTGCTTTGTTTGATGATTTTCTTGGTGCAATTCCTGGCGTAATCCTTGGCTCTAGACCTGGTGCTATGCCTGGCGCTATTCTAGAAGCTATTCCTGGCACTATTCTAGAAGCTATGTTGGACGTTATTCTGGAAGCTATTATGGACGTTATTCTGGACGCTATGATGGTCGTTAATTGGGATGCTAATTAGCATCTAAATTAGAGTCTACCTTTAAAAAAAGACGCAAAAAATGCCATTAAAAGCGCCATCCTGTGGAAAAGCGCTAATTTTGTCCAAAAAATGATGAAAAATACACTAAAAGTGTTAGTGGATGCAAAAAAGGGAGCTGAAAGAGACGCTAAACAGAAGTTTTGTTGTAGTGTGGCCTCGGATCTGACATTCGTTTATCAAGCTTGGAGTGCTCTAGGGCTTATGCCCAACACATAATAAACAGCATCTATGTACCTCAGGGCTTACGCCCAGCACATAGGGCATCCTTGTACATCAGGGCTTATGCCCAACACATAGGGAATCCATGTACATCATGGCTTATGCCCAACACACAAGTCATCCATGTGATCTAGCTCCTATGCTCAACACATCATCAAAAGTACGTCATGCATACCGGAACTCTGCACAATATATATAACAAAGATCCTCTTAGTATAATAGGATTTCTACCCAATATCATGGCAAGTAATCTGCATCAATCAGGGTCCCAGCCCAATTATAAGTATATCATAAATAATTCATATGCATCGGGGCTTATGCCCAATATATAACATAAACCAAATCAGTCAAAATTTGGGATATTACATCCCTCCCCGCTTAGAACAACACCATTCCGATGTTCTAGAAATAAACCTGCAACTAGGCAAGGCAGGCCTTACTCATTGTAGTTTCATTCTCCCATGCGACCCCATGCATTCAAACTCTTTCTTAATTCAAGGTCTCGTTGAGGCGGCCTTAACCCTTTACCTATAATAACCTCAAAGTACTATCAGTTTCATGACATCTGATCAAAATGTAAACTAAGCAACGATATCATAATCATCTTATTGTTAGTCCTCCCTTGACATTTCTTGCTATTCATACTCATACTTTTCTCCCACAACCCAATTGGTTTCTAGCGTCTTGTGATAAGGTACATTCATTCAAATGATCGGCTTTATCACCTAAGTAATAATATTTCCTTAACAACAAGCACCTGTGTTCAGTCTTTTCGGATATAAGCAATAATTCCCATTGTAACTTGCGTATGGTTCACTTCAGAAGTCAGAAATAACTTTTTGTTGCACGTAATTGCACATGGTGCACTTCATAAATCAGTTTAGAATATAAGGACTAACATTTCTTTGCACAGAACTTGCATATGGTGTACTTCATAAATCATAAATAACTTTCTGTTGCACATAATTCCACATGGTTCACTTCAGAAAACAGTTTAGAATATAAGTACTAACATTTCTTTGCACACAACTTGCGTATGGTGCACTTCAGAAATCAGAAACAACTTTTTGTTGCACATAATTGCACATGGTTCACTTCAAAAAACAGTTTAGAATATAAGGACTAACATTTGTTTGCACACAACTTGCGTATGGTGCATTTCATAAATCAGAAATAACTTTCTATTGCACATAATTGCACATGGTTCACTTCAGAAAACAATTTAGAATATAAGGACTAACATTTCTTTGCACACAACTTGCATATGGTGCACTTCAGAAATCAGAAATAACTTTTTGTTGCACATAATTGCACATGGTTCACTTCATAAAATAGTTTAGAATATAAGGACTAACATTTGTTTGCACACAACTTGCGTATGGTGCACTTCAGAAATCAGAAATAAGTTTCTCTTGCACATAATTGTACATGGTTCACTTCAGAAAATAGTTTAGAATGTAAGGACTAACATTTCTTTGCACACAACTTGCATATGGTGCACTTCATAAATCAGAAATAACTTTCTGTTGCACATAATTTCATATGGTTCACTTCATAAATCAGTTTAGTATATAAGGAATAACATTTCTTTGCACACAACTTGTGTATGGTGCACTTCAGAAATCAGAAATAACTTTATGTTGCACATAATTGCACATGGTTCACTTCAGAAAACAATTTAGAATATAAGGACTAGCATTTCTTTGTACACAACTTGCGTGTGGTGCACTTCAGAAATAAGAAATAACTTTCTGTTGCACATAATTGCTCATGGTTCACTTCATAAAACAGTTTAGAATACAAGGACTAACATTTCTTTTCTTGGGTACGACACTTCTTTTCCAAGTACCCTTAGTTATTCTCTATTTGTTTTTCCTTGAAAATGGGGACATATTAATGTTCATAATGTGAACTGTGCATGAAAGTAACATAAGCCTAATCTAAGTGTAAGAGAATGCATACATATATTTAACCCGATCATAAGCAATTCTGGTATGTTTGGAGTATACTAGCTTCATAATCAAATAGGCTTTGTTACACTGGGTGTTTCCTAAGCATAAATTTACGTAAGTTTCTTATCTTTATTACCAAAAGTAGGGTAGTTGCAAGGTCTGCTTAATAGCCTATCTCGTAGGTTTGTCAAAACGTTTGCACTTGTGAAGTAAGCATGTCATGAATCAAATCATACTTTGAAAACTTGTAGTTGTAATATTACTAACATATACTTATGTGGGTAGTTCAACCTGGGAGTATAGGACGTGGCTATGGCATGTTATCTCAGACCTATTCCAATGGTCATGATGAATACCTTTACAAGGATTTGGGTTTATATGAAATGGTGCAGTCCAAGACTGTTTAAGTGTTTGGAGGTTCCTTCCTGACCCAACCTTAGGTCCTATTAATCTTTTTCCATAATTGGTTTAACACCCTAGGTTTATTTTAGACATGCTAAACATTTTTCTAAACCATATAGGGTACTCCTAGTATCTTGTAACAAGCATGCGCTAGTTATTTCAACAAGTTTTAATTTCATAAGTTGAGTTTTATGCAGATGTTTATTAATTTCACCTAATGTTCCTCATAATAGGATTTTGTTTCCTTCTCTAAGATAGATTATTTTATTCATGCAGTTGACTATTATTAGTCTAGTTGTAAATCAATCATCCTGCTAACAGTTATACCATTATTACCCCATGTATTACTTTTGGTTCACAAGGGTTTGGTGGAGTCTTTTGCACCGATATGTGCCCTTTACTTACAATTTTCTTCCCACATGTTATTATATCATAGCCTCTTGTTCATGATATATTTATTAGCTTCCTGTTTGCTTGTCTATAAACATATTATTTTCACAAATCACTCTCATGCATTATTGCATATAGTCTGAACCGGATCCGGACATATCTTCATCCTGTCAACAATTTAAGCATAGGATATACCTTGCTAATATTTTTATTTTACACTCTTAGTACTGTTATTGGTAACTTTAAACATCTTTCCCGAGAATTCTTTTTGTGATTCATCTTGTGACTTCTAGGTGCGTAACTGTGCCGTGCAAAATTACTTGTAGTTTTACTATGGAACCCTAAAGTCTTTCATTGGTCCTGATTGTATGTTTTTAGTACTCTTAATGTATGGTGCAGCTATCCAAAGTATATGGAAAACACCTACTAAACATGCTCACTGCTTCAGGATTTCTATGACCCAATACCACATTTAACTACTCCTATTGAGTTTATGTGACTCCTCTTAGGTTTGTATCTATTGGTTTATGTGTCATTGGTATATAAATATTTCTAGTTCATGCTTCCAACACTAGGTATTTGAATGGTTTAAAATCTCCTATGATTCTTTAATAATCTAGGCTACCGCATATCCTGACTTGCTACTCATGTAAGGGGGTAATTATTTCTATCTCTACTAAAATATTGTATACCTTACCTAAGCAAGTACTTCTTAACAACCCGTTTATCTCGAAATTTATTTTATGCTTCTTGGTATTTTATGAGTACGACACTACTTATGTCAATGCCTCTCTGCGGTACCTAGCTAAATTGCTAAGTTGCTAAACGTCCTATGCAGAAGATAACTTCTATGTCTATACAAGCATGATTTCACGATCAAACTGGAGGTGAACATGTTCGTTTCTATCCTTTGATTTATCTGGCTAATGGCTTTAAATCCTATTTATCTTTTTAATTGGGACCAAAAGCATCTATCCTGGTGTATCGAACTTTCAAACATTTCTCCTCATTGGTGGCCTTTCTTACTTGCTGGACTATATATATAAAAAAAACATTATCTAAATGTCATACCATTTCAGTTTATCTTTGACATAAATACATTATGCAGGTTAATAAGATAACGAAAATTTTTGGCCCGTTAGTAAAACAACAATTAGTGTTTGTAAAAGAATTCATACACATATATTGTTTGAAGGCATTCCTGTAGCGGTTGCATTTCTGTTTTTTTTTCTTTTTCTTTTTTTTTTATCATAATTTTGTTTGTATTTGTATCTAACACATTTCACCAAATTGTGAGAACAGAATTCTATTAGTTTATATGTATATCTATAAAATAAAGTCATAAGTAGATTCCGAAATAAATGTATCTGTAGCAGTTGTTTTCCTGAAATGAGCCCAATAGGTCTCTTAGTGTTGTAGCTGGGCTTTGATACCAATTGTAATGTCCCAAAAATAGCATAAAATTTAAAAATTTTCCTTTCCTGCAATAACCGCTAATTAAAGGAGAAGAATTCTTAGTTTAATTCTAACACAATTAAAGCATTCATACTTGCTCAAAATATTGTAAAAGCTTGAGACATTAAGTAACATGGTCCGTATGCTGGTTAAACTTAACCTTGTAGAAGTGATATGCAAACCATTGATGGAATGTTTTAAATGACAGTTGCAATTACTAGTACAAAGGTAGAAGCAACACTTCTTATTGTTTCAAGAATTTATGTGATTGAATTTGTGAATGTCTAAATGACACCTTCAGGTGGTTGGACCATTGTTGATGAAAGGTTGAGTCCATACTGGGACATTGATAACAATCAAGGCAATGGAAGTACTCCGATAGGGTTGTTGATAGGTAAGAGTACTCGTGGATGTTTTCTGGACTTACTTGGTACTTTTGCTAACGTAGTAACTCCTATTGTGTTGCAGGTATAATTCTCCCAGGGTCTATTGTGCCCTAGCAACTCTAATTATACCGAAATCAAAAGCATGTGCAAGGTAACGGTTTAAACTTGCAGGTTGTTACCCTAACTTGATGGTCTAAGGTCTTACTATTACTACCCAAGGGTGTAGTGATAAAGGCATTCTATGGTGGAGAACTTAGTAGTAATTAAATGTTTATATAAGTGAGTCATGGGATGTCCATCCAACTCAATGCTAATGTCTTGTATGAAAAATTTCCACTCCACTAGGGTGTGGTTGGTGAAGACTTAAGTGCACCCTACATCGTGGGTGACAGGTTGTAAGAGAAGTTTACGAAAAGAAAGGTTGGAGCTTTGATCCTCATTTCTCCAAAGTTTGACATTTGTGTGATGTTCTGTCTCTGCCTTATACTGTGTTTACTGTGTGCCTTCAATTCCTGACCTGAGCATCGCTCATGGTCAGGGTTGTCTGTGTTTGTTCTGTTGCAACAAGGTGGACTCCCAGCTTAGTCTCAGGTAATCGTTGCCCCTTCTTAAGCTATGTTGAAACCCTTCTTTTACTAAATTCTGATCTATATAAAAAGGAATGATAGGTTCAATCTTGTAATGGACTATAGGTTGACAGAGGAGTCTGGCGTGGTCGTGGTGGGTACTCTCAGCTATCGTGGCTATGGCAATGACTATGGTAAGTCTCGTATTTCACACTACTCTGTCTTTGGAAACCCTGGTAGTGTACTTGTGTATTCTACTTGGTTTTCATGGGTGCTTCCCTGAGTCTTTGACTCATTGGTTCTTTTGGAAGCCTAGAAGGGTCGCTTTAATGGTTGGACCATCGAATGTTTAAATTTATGGGTTTTGTAAGAAAATGAAACTATGAGAAGAAGAGTCTTTTGTTTAAACTCTAAGGAGTTCTTGAAGTCATTTTCAATAATGGCTTGGTGCATAGATGACTGTCATGTTTATGTTTTTGAAGCCCTAATTGGCATGGGTTGTGGCTCTCGTGAACTATGGTGAAGCTGGGGTTTTCGCAGGGGATTCTTCCCTGTAACAAAAGGCCTGCATACATGTATTGGGTATGAAATGAAAATACAATTTTTTGTACAGTTCCTTTTCTTGTTTAATGAAATCCTTAGTGTAAGAATGAAAATTGGGGTCTGTGGAGTTCTATGAATGTAACTCAATGTTTCTGATTTCTATGCTGTGCGTTCACGTTTTAATTGACGAAGTAGTTGCATGCGTCGGGGTTTGTGTTGGATTTGATTAACGAAATGGTTGCTCTTAAAATTCTATGGTGATGGTTTAAAAGTGGCAAACGATAACGCCTAGGTGGCATCCTAAGTGTGTGACTATTTTGTTGAAATTATCCAGTAGGCAATTTGTTTACTTTAGATTTGTATGTCTGCTATCTACACCCACAGTGCTTGATTCACGGGAATGGGCCCTATAGCTTGCAACTATGTTTTGGTGCATTTTCTTTGTAAACAATTGACAATGGGGTTTGATTCTTGTACCTATACCTTGGTTTATAAAATGAGGCTAAATGTGAAAGTTTAATGTTCCCTCTGTACTACTAAATTTCGTTTATCTGCAATGCATTTATTTGGTTTGGGTTTTAGCAAAACATTTCAGAATTTCGTCAAAAAGATTTAGATCTGAAAAATACTCTGTAATACATTGTTTAAAGAAGAAAATATATATAAATGAGAGAGAGAGTAACTCGACTGAACCCTACAGGTTCGTTTTATAATGTCTCTGCAATGACTGCGTTTTTCTTTGTTGATAAAGTTTTGAGTAACATTGTTTTCCAAATGTTTAGAATGGTAGAACTGGAAATTGATGCTCATTCTAGGAAAAATACAGATTGATTTCAATGACTAAAAGAATGCTTTGTATTGAAAAAAAAAGGAATTAATTGACAGATAAGAAAAAATAAATATAACAACAAATATGAAGAAAAGTACTTAATGATTCTCGAAACATTTAGAAAATTCGATTGACTAGCAAAGGATAGCTGGCTAGACCTGCTAGGTAATGCCACTATATTCTTGGACAAAAATATTTTAATATTGATAAGGAGAACAATACTTATTCTAACATTGCATTTTGAAAATAATTAATTTGAAGGTCTTATAGTATTACACACCTGCTTGATTATGTAGCTTGCTCTCGCCTGCAATGACCTACACACCTAGCCAATGATTAATGGAAAACTACTGAACATTTAATTGACGTGACAATTGATCTTGGAATGGATAACCTTGGGACTAACACGTTCCTCCCAACCATGATTCTACAACCATTCCTGGTTCAGTATGAATCCCCCCGAGCTGGATTTGACATCCAAACTGAGAGGTAGAGGCCCTAGATTTGTAGCTGGTTCATATATGGAGAATTATATGTGGGAAGGGTTCACTTTCTGGAACAGAGAGTTTCTATTCACAATCTCCAAAAGAAAAGATGATCCTCCAACTTGGGATCTGCCCTCTTTAAGTAGGGGAGTCTTGAATTAGGACTGTTGAGATAATTAGTTTTCTTTAAATTAAATAAATTAATTTATTAAAAGATATTATAAATATCTAGCCCTTTTGAATTAGGACTTTTCCCATTGTTTAACTATAAGTGATTTTGATTTAAGCTTCTCCATAATAATTATAATGACAATAATATAATAACAATAATTATATTTCTCTTAACTATTAGTCCATCATTAATAATATTAAATAATGCATAATAAATATATTTCATAAATAAATAATGACAACATCATTATTAAAGCTCTTAATAATAATAATAATAGCCTTGAGGCCTTTATGCATGTAAATCATAGAAGACTACTATTAGTCAGTTCATTCTTTAAGTGGTAGTAATTACTCTTATTTAATTATGTATCTTCACCTGATACTTCTTTCTTTATCTTTTAAGGACAAAGTCCAATTCTTTGGACGGTCTTGGTAGGATTGGTTAGGCACCTCTAGTCTCTCTCTTTGCATGTCGGATTCCCTCGTTTAACATGGTAGTTCCCGCAGTACTTGATGATAGATAGAAGAAGATTCATTTAGTAATTTTGAATAATTGTGATGCAACATAGAAGTGCTATTCAGAGTCCTTTGACTCAACACTTGAGATCTAGTAATCCTGAGTGCTCTTCAGAGCCTTTTAACTCAACACCCTCACATGGGCATTACGCTAGTGCAATTCCAGAGTCTCTGCTCAACACTAGTGCTAGAATGTGGTTGTGAGGCACATTTAGAATATTTAAGTGGCCTCGGATCCGGCATTCGTTTATCAAGCTTGCAGTGCTCCAGGGCTTATGCCCAACACTCTATGTACCTTGGGGCTTACGCCCAGCACATAATAAACATCATCTATGTACCTCAGGGCTTACGCCTAGCACATATGGCATCCTTGTACATCGGGGCTTATGCCCAGCACATAGGGAATCCATGTACATCCGGGCTTACTCCCAGCACATAGGTCATCCATGTGCTCCAGCTCCTACGCTCAACACATCATCAAAAGTCCATCATGCATACCGAAACTCTGCACAGTATATATAACAATGATCCTCTTAGTATAATAGGGTTTCTACCCAATATCGTAACTAGTAATCTGCATCAGTCAGGGTCCCTACCCAATTATAAGTATATCATAAATAATTCATATGCATCGGGGCTTACGGCCAAAATATAACATAAACAAAATCAGTCAAAATTTGGGATATTACAGATGATCATCAACTAAACTCATTACAGAGATCTATACGTCTCGCAGAGATTTATGCTCAGAATATACAAGTAACAATACATATATAATCAGATCTGAGGCATATGCCATTCAGCTGTAAATCAGATAAAGTCAGAAACATATGTAGATATTGTTCCAAAACAAATACTCAGCAAGTTCAGAATATAAATACTTATCTGAATCTGCTGACCAGTGGAACCAAGCACAAACCTCCTACCCTTTGACCAGCCAGATCTCCTTGCTCTCAGCTCACCCCCAAGATGAGTTCACAGTCCCCTAGGTAGAGTATAGATTTTAGTTTACCCTTAACTTGTTATTTCCCAAGTTATTTCAGGATATTTCAAAAGGCAACATGCAACCCAACGCCCAACTCAGTACTCCTGAGCTCCAGGGTGCTCGAGGGAATTTTAATCCTTAGCCAAAGAGAGAATCACTAAACATAGTCTATTCAGGTATATGCAATACTCCTGCTAACTTGGCGTAGTTCTCCTACCTGCACACATTTAAGTGGCCAATCTCATAACAAACTATATGATTCCTCTAATTCTGAGTCATTTTGGTCCTCCCAAATCTGCACTCAATCACTTGGCATCAGGACCAGTTTGGTTCTCCCAAATTTGTCCTCCCTCACTAGCATTCATTATCTTAGGTTGTTTTTTTCCCATCCCCATTTCTCTTGTGTGTTTTTCTCATGAGATTGTGAATAATGCATAATGTGAATCATGAATAATGAGAGTTTCAATGAGTTTTCTCCTTTTATTCGCTTAAGGGGATTTTTCCTCATTATGTGAATTCTTTTAATTCATTAATCTCTCAATTCTTTTCTTTAGCATTTGCCAATTGTCTCCAATAGTAATTTCTTCTTCTTATTATTAAGTGGTATTTTCTCCCCAACCTTAGGGGACTGTGACTCCCTCTTTAATGTGCTTTTCCACATGGTCAATAGAAACCTCTTTAGAAGATTTCTACACTTTCCTAAGTATAAATGAAATAATACTTAGCATAAATATAGTAGGGTTTCAAAGTCCAAAATAGGGGTATTACATTTCCCCTCCCCTTAATTTTTCACCGTCCTCGGTGTTAAACAGTTTTGCAAAACAACAAAAATTAACATAAACAAAATTCAATTTTTGTCATGGTCTTATCGAACATGAAGGGGTATTCTGCTTTCATTTCCCTTTCCATTTCCTAGGTAGCCTCATCAGGCTTGTAGTGCTCCCATTGCACTTTTACTTGAACAATGGTTCGATTCTGAAGTACCACCTCTTTTCGATCCAGTATGTATATAGGGTCTGTCTGGAAATATCCTTCCGATTCCACCTGAATCACATGCCAGTTTACAATATGATTAGGATCATATACATACTTTTTTAGCAATGAAACATGAAACACATCATGTACTTTAAAATTTGTTGGTAAATCTAACTGATAAGCAACAGGTCCTACTCTAGCAAGTATTTGGAAAGGACCACAAAATATTGGTGCAATCTTGGGAACCTTGCCCAAGCTCAAAGAACTCTTCTTGGACTTCACTCTTAGGAATACATGATCCCCAACTTTAAATTCTTTGTTTTGCCTCTGCAGATCGGCATAGATTTTGTGCCTATCTTGGGAATTTTTCAGGTTTGCTCTAACTTTCTGCACATTGTTTTCTAATTCAGTTAACATTTCGAGACCCATCACAATCCGATTTACTGGATCGTCTGAAGTCATAGGGGTTTTACACTTTTGTCCATACAACACTTCAAATGGACTCATTCTTGCAGAAGTTTGGTAACCATTGTTATAGGAAAATTCAGCTAAGTGTAGGTAGTTTTCCCACTACTTCGGATTGTCCATGACATATAAGCGAAGCATGTCCTCAAGGAATTGGTTCACCCTTTTAGTCTTCCCATCAGTTTGCAGATGGTAGGCTGTACTAAAGCTCAGTTTAGTCCCCAAACTTGTAAATAGATCCTTCAAAAAGTGTGAGGTGAACTTGGTGTCCCTATCGGATATAATCACCTTGGGAATTCCATGAAGTCAAAAGACTTCCTTCATGAAAACCTTTGCAATGTTTATTTCCTTAAAAGTGGATTTTACAGGTATGAAGTGTGTTTCCTTAGTCGGCTTATCCACAACAACCATGATTGCATCATGATGTTTATTGTTTTTAGGAAATCTGGTGACAAAATCCATGGAAATGGTTTCCCACTTCCATTCTGGCACTGGTATGGGATGCAACAAACTAGCCAGATGCTGATGTTCTCTTTTCACCCTCCAACAGTCCATGCATTTTGTAATGTATTCAACAATTTCTGATTTCAGTCTTGGCCAATAATGTTTTTTTTAACAGCTGTCAGCATTTTCTAGTAGCCAGGATGACCAGAATATGGTCTCATGTGAAATTCATCCATAATCAATTGTTTTAACGATGGCTGATCCGGTATGTACAACCGGTTTTGAACACCAGTAGTCCATCCTTGGACATGGTGAAATTTGTTGCTTATTGATATGAATTTTTTGCAAGACATTTCTCCCTTATATTCAGATATTTTTGGTCTTTTTCAGCTGCTGTCTGGATCTGCGTTATTAAATCAGACTGAAATTGTTTACTGATGCCATAGTTAGTAGATGCATGTGTCTACTAGGTGCGTCAAAATTTTTATTTTCCTTACCTTTGATGTGATGAATTTCAAAGTCAAACTCACTTATGAAGGCAAGCCACCTTGCTTACCTTCCATTTAGATTTTGCTATTCGAAAATATATTTCAGCCCAATGTGGTCGGTTTTCAACACAAATCTTTTTCCAAGAAGGTAGTGTTGCCACCTTCGTAAGGCATGAATGATAGCAGCCAATTCTAAATCATGCACTGCATAATTCACTTCATGTGTTTTCAGTTTTCTTTATTCATACCCAATTACTGTGCCATCTTGCATAAGCACGCCTCCCAATCCATCCTTGCATGCATCCGTGCATACAATAACATCTCCTTATGGATCTGCCACTTTTAGGATAGGGGCAAAAGTGAGCAACTATTTCTGCTTTGCAAAACTTGCTTCACACATGGATGTCCAAATTTTTTTTACTTCCTTCCACTGAAGGGAAGTAATGGGATGGGTTACTTTGGAAAATCCTTCAATAAATTTACGATAATACTCGGCCAATCCCATGAAAGAGCAGACATGGTTTACGTTTTGGGGAGTAGGCCAGCTCATTATGGCCTCTATCTTGTCTAGATCCACCTCAATACCCTCTGATAATATAATATGACCCAAATATTGGATTTGGTCCTTATAAAAATCACACTCGGATACTTTGGCATAAAGATAATTTACTCTCAAGACTTGCAGCACTAGGCTTAAGTGTTCCTCATGCTCCTTTTCATTCTTCGAATAGATGAGGGTATTGTCAATAAACACCGAAACAAATTTATCCAAGTACTTGCTGAAAACATTATTCATTAGGCACATAAATGTGGTTGGTGCATTCGCCAAACCGAATGGCATCACCACAAACTCATAATGTCCATAACGAGTTCAGAAAGCTATTTTGTGCACATCTTCCTTAATCCTAATTTGATGATAACTTGATATTAGATCAATCTTAGAAAAGACAGTGGCACCCCCAACTAGATCGAACAGATCATCTATCCTTGGAAAAGGATACCAGTTTTTTATGGTTACCTTGTTCAACTGTCTATAGTCTATACACAATCGAAATGCTCCATCCTTCTTCCTCACAAAGATTGCAGGTGCTCCCCACGGGTATACACTTGGGAGGATATAACCTTTCTCCAACAACTCCTGCAATTGTGCTTTCAGCTTAATTAGTTCAGGTGTACTCATCCGATATGGTGCCTTAGATTTTGGCAAGGTTCCCGGGGATAGGTCAATAGTAAAATCCAACTCTCGTCTAGGAGGTAGCTCTGGAATCTCCTCAGGAAACACGTCCTTAAACTCAGCCAACACATGATATTTTGTGAAATATGCACTTTCAATTTTCTGATTTCCTATCATGTGGACAGCATACAGTTTGCACCCATTTTGTGCATTCCTTTTCAGTAGAAGAGCATAAATTTTCCTTGATTTCACTTCTCTTACGATCCCTTGGATATTTTCATGTTGTCCCACATCGTTGGTAAATGTGACATATTTATGATAGAAGTCTATAACAACCTTATTTTTTTCCAGCCAATCCATACTGATGAGCACATCGTATGATTCTAGTGGCAACACATTTAAATATGCACTCGTACATGATTTATTTAATTGCAAGGGACATTGATTTACCACTTCGAAAACTTTCCTTTTCATCCATGTTTCCATTTTTACCAGCCAAGGCTGCATGTATTTGTTCTTATTAATTTTGCATGAAACGCATAGGTTTGGGTCTATGTAACTCTTACATGCTCTAGAATCAATGAAGATAGACACAGGTGTCCCGGAAAGCATACCTTCAACCTTGATTACCGAAGCTTGATGTTCAGGCTGACGGTTGTTCAATGCATCATAGATTCTCGGACTCCTTGCTATGTCTTGGGCTATAGAATCCTCTTGCATATTATGCATAGGTTTGCTTATGTCCTTTTTGTGAGGACAATGATACCATTGATGGTTGTCTCCGTAACCCCAGCATTTGATAGATGGCTTCGATGGTATTGGTTCCAGTTTTTTGGTGCCTTCATTGTTGAAATTTTTAAGTGGGTTGAACAAATTTGGACTGTGGCTTGCTGCCCTCCAATTTTTTATTGGAAGGTGTCTGTGAACTTTGGTTTCTAAAATGGTTGGGATTGTGACCCTTCTTCCTTATTTCAGATTTTTGTTTCTTCTTTTCGTTCCACTTCTTGGACACTTCAGCTCTGTTCTACCCCTATTCATAGCAGAGTCTAGCTTTCTTGAAAGAATCTTGCAAGGTCTTGGGATCATCAAACTCAATCTGATCTTTGATCCCAAAGGGAAAACAATTCAAGAAACACTGAATTCTGACTTTTTCATCCTGAATGTATGGAACGTACTTCAGCAGTTCCATGAATTTATTGATAAGCTCTTCCATGTTTTTCTATCTCAGCTTAAGGTTGTAGAAATCTTTTACCTTTTTTTCGAAGTACCTTTCATATAGGTACTTCTATTTGAAGAAGGTTGCAAAAGTCTTCCACTTCACCTTCTTCTCCATGATTGGGTGGGTCAGCTTCAGATCGTCCCACCAAGATGATGCTTACCTTGCAGATTGAAAATAACAATTCTAGCCTTAATGAGGCTGGAATAATCGAACATGTATAGGTACTTTTCCATGTCTCTCAGCCATAGCTCTGCTTCTTCTCCTGTTTTAATTTCTCCGTTAAAAGCAGGAGTCTTGATCTTCCGCAATTATGAATGTAGGTGATGTACTTTTCCTCTTTTCTTCTTCTTATTAGGAACGTACTCTTCAGAATCCTCTCCATGTGACTCTTCGTCACTAACGTCCATATTAAAACTAGCAGAATTTCTTGGAGGTGTAGATTTGAATTTGGAATTTCTTTTCGTGACTGACTTTTCTGCATGTTATTACTCCAGTGTTAGGAGGTGGTTGTTCTCTTTTTCTGTCAACTTTTGCAGGAGGATAGCATTTATTTCTCGTTGTTCTTCAAAGTTCTTAATGTTGTCCTCTTTGATGCTTATTAATTCTGCTTTCAGACTTTTCATTGTTTCCAACATCTTGCTGGATGTTGTTGCTCTTAGTGGAGAACTTGGGTTTTTCCCATGCCTGCTGGCCATCTCTCCTTCCTGACTGGATGTTTCTATATCTAGCCCTCCTTCTTGCTCTACAGAATTTAATTCTTCCATTACAGTTTCATCCGCTCTGCTGTCTAAGTCTGGCCAACTAGCTATTTGTTAGAATTTATAAACAACAAGGTAATATAATAAAAATTTACAGGCAGTATGCTACAAGAAAATATTTAAGCATTTATAAAAAAATTAAAAAATTAAAAGCACACAATTCACGTAATGAGCTTAAGGTCCTAGTGTAGTGACCATGCTTTGATACCAATT
The DNA here is from genome assembly GCA_027924585.1 of Larix kaempferi. Classification (NCBI taxonomy): domain Eukaryota; kingdom Viridiplantae; phylum Streptophyta; class Pinopsida; order Pinales; family Pinaceae; genus Larix; species Larix kaempferi. The sequence continues at coordinate 31,245,148 of BSBM01000767.1, read as the reverse complement.
TGTCATGTCTCCTCTTACAATTTTTTTTTTTTTTTGCACGGGCCTACAACCCTACAATACTGTCCATGGTTATGCCATAGATAATAAGTATACTTAGAAAATATATCAGAAGGAGAACATGTTGCGTACATTTGTCACACATTCTACAAAAATGCTTGTCGTGGATTTTACTGAAGTGCTATAGTCTTTCAGACTATACACACCCTTACGTCCTATGTGTGATAACACTGAACATACTTGACAAGCGTGTGTGAGGTGGAGGTCCTCTATGCCGACATGATGACACATCCTAACCTCTATAAATGAGACTTTGAACACATGCGATATATCAGTAGCAAGGGTGTAACCCTCCATAACATACCTAAGCAGTATGCATATAACACTTAGACTATACTCTATTGTAGATAGATGCACTTAAACAAGGACACCCTAGGTCCTGGAATCATTTCCGCTTACTGAGCCTAGATGTATATATATACTGATCAACTCTGCCAACTGATACATATGCAAATGTATAGACTCTGTATTCATTAATGAACTTCAGCCATAATACAAACATTAATACTTTATCTAACCATAGCAACATCTCTCTTCATTGTAGAATATATGTATTAACTGCATATATATATATATATATATATATATATATATATTTATATAACAACTTATATTAATGTTATTTATTAATATTAAAAGCATCCAAAAAATTGCAAAGGTTCTATGGTGCAATAACTATCAATTGAAGACTAGGTATTAAAATGAGAGTAGCTATTAATATATATATATATATTAATACAAATTATACCATATAACAAATGTAAGCTTATTACCATAAACATAATAGATTTAACACTTTGCACCACAATGTAATTCGATGCACTCATATATCAACATATATTGATTCAGGGAACAATATAAAACTATGGATAAGAATGGGCGTGAATATATATATATGTTTCTATATATGTATGTTTCCATAGAATACATAGCGCTCCTTTCCAAGGATTATCGAACCAAGCCACTATGCATATAAGATATACGGGCTATGTAATATATATATCCATGTAAGCATTAGCCTAAGGCTCACGCTACATATTTAAGCAAATAGTAGTTAAATAATGATAAGGGTCGCTCATGGGGTCCCACCCTACCACACAACGTGGCTCGTCCTTGATAGCATTAACCCTTAAATATTGCAGTTAAGATCGGTCAAACCATGTAACGACGGGTATCCATCCTACCATGTTAACCATGACATGGATCATACAAAAGAATGTAGCACGACTTCAACGTTAAACATGTATCAATGGCGTGTGAGTCATCTAAATCCTTGCTTCCTTGAATCGACAGGTGGTCTAGGTGGTTCGTGGTTTGTGCCACACAGTCTTGACCAATCCATGAATATGTTTTAAACCCTTTATGTGCTTCCCTATTGGAAGGTGACTGTGACTCTTGTTCACGTGGATGGAAGGTTGTACACTTACTATGTTGAAGGCTTGGATGACATGGTGAAAGTGCTTGTTCATTCCATTAATGGAACTCCGTCAGTGGGATGCCACCCTTAGGCGTACTGTACACCAAAAATGTATTACATTAAACTCCCTTCAATGTGATAAGTCGATGGTGATCCCGACCATTGCATGGATAATGGTGAGAGGTTTATACACCGTCGATTCAGGTGATGGAATTTTGCGCCCAGCCCTTTCACATCTGCAATAACTCCATTCCTCTACCGGTTGCAGTGGTCTCCAACTGCTCTTCCCGGTATTCAGCATTGATAGTCCTTTCACTTGGCATTCAACTCATTTTTTGTTCGTCTGCGCTGAGAGCTTCGGCTCTGTGCGGTGTATGATGAAGGTCCACTAACAAGTTATGGCAGTTTCATTTCCTGAGATGTACAACGAACCAGTTGGAATAATTCTCAGTGTGGTCGGCATATCCAAGGTAAGTTACAGTGTTTTACTTTCACAAACTTTACGTTTTAATGAAGTCATGGTTTACTACAAGTTACATTTATGTTTACGTTTTAAATGGCCAATGTTTGACCTTCATTGTGTTACTGTAACAGGTGCAACTGGAGCCGTGTTGCACTGCGACGCTGTTGCTTCACCAGGTAACGTAACACTTCAATCTTGTTGCATCTTTGTCATAGTGCTGTTGAACTTTCGTTATCAGTCATTTTTGGTGTATCCCCGAGGTTTGACCTCATGCCACACTGTAATGTGCAGGGAATCAACTGCAAGGGTGGAGTTGAATCATTACTACAAGCTCACAACCAACGTGGAGACATAGTGGCTCACTAAGCTCAACATGTAACTCACCGACCAAACTGCCTCGGGTTTGGTTTACCCCATTGGTGGGGGAAGAGCTACTAAAATGCTGTCACTTAAGGTTAGGGTTTTCTCCTGCTTTCGTTTGCAAGTTTTTAAGGATCATGGCCTTTGGCCAAAACGATAGGGGCATGAATCCATCCTATGAGAGAGTCACTGTGACCTCTATGTGCTCCATCGTCGTCACAGGGTTGTTGTGCACTTAAAGAAATGTGGTCCAGGGGACTCCCTGCTGTCATGTGTAGTTTAAGGAAAAAGCTCCAATGATGCTCTGCCCCTAGTAGAGGCATCAGGATTCTATGTAACCGGCTTCTTTGTAATTAATGTGGCAATGATAGAGCCTTTACGATTCGACACTTTGTTTTTGTATTTGGTAAATGATTTTCTTTTGTACTCGTAACTTGTTTGCAAGCCCAACTTGACTTGAAATGCCCGCTACTATTCTCGTTGGGTCTATAAGTTATATTTAGAAATGATATGCATTTTGGAAGCAGGGGTTGTATGCTTAGATGCCCTCATCATTCCAAATTATAATGCAATGTATACGTTTTCCTTCACCATAGTAAATGCATAACAATTAATATTAGATGCATACGATATCACTATGAGCATAAATATTGTGGCTAGCAGCATATAATGGAATGCGTTGTTTGGAGTTCATTTAAACGAAATCATTTGCATGCCATGCATCTTTCACAATTTATCTTGCATTCATACCAGTATACAGTAATATGGTTTCTAATTCTTGCATAATGAATGTTTAGGGTAAAGGCATTAATCCTCCCCACCTGTATGCATAATTAAATTGTTTATGTGAATCGATTCGCTGTCCGTCTTCAACAATGTTTAAATATATGGAAAGCATGTATGCTCTACACTGTGTAAGTCTTGAATGTATGCGATGCATGGTTATGTATTAATGTGGACACAGCTACAGTAATACAATGTGCAACGAATATATATATATATATATATATATATATTTTCCATACATTAAATTAATGACATTCATGCTAAGGATAAACCCTAGTTTGCATAAATCGTTTCGTTCTTCACTTAATGCACTTGATATTGCATTCCTTTTTGTATATTAGCATATATATATATATATATATATATATATATATATATATATATAGATATATATCGATCTGGATTCTCCAAGACTCGTATATCGCCACACGTGAATACATTCATTTCAACATTAATAGATGAATATTACAATGCTGTCTGAAATAGAAACAATCCTTTAACTCAAAATAATATTTAGGTATAGATTCAACTCGGAAATTATATGTAGATATATATAGTTTAATTCAATACTCATAAAACTTAGCCTAGAAATGCCATGTAATTGTACAAGGTCGATTTTGACCAGATTCCATTAAGATGACAAACTTTTTCAATAACAATAACTCAGCCTAAAACAGATCTGAGCACTAGCATTATCTAGTTTTCTCTTTTTGAAATAAACTATGATATAAAAGATTTGATAAGATATAAGGGCTAGGCATGTAAACCCCAGGTTTACATGTCTTCCCTGTTTACTTGTAACCTACCCAATTATGTCAGTTACTAAAGTAGTGAATTTTAAAATTTCTTTACATACTTACATGAGTAAAATAGCGATTAATTAAATGTAAATATTCATCATGCATCATCAATTCTACCTATGAAACATTCTATACCACAATACATATTCATAAGCAATTAAAACTCTTAATATATATTAATATAAGATGGATGAGGAGAAACATATAAACAACCAAGTTATCATAGCTACCCAATGAAGGAGACCCTCATTAATCATACACATGAGACTACAAATCGGCTACTTTACCATGATACCTTCATGCAAGGTTAAACATAATAGAAGGAACCAAACAATAACAATAGGACATTTACATGGAAATTAACATAACCAACATTTTACCAAGAATCACTTGACACAACCAACCATCATGATCATACAAGAGAGAGACGACATTTCACGCAGTTCACCCAGAAGGGGTTACGTCCACCAAAGAGAGTCATATCTTATTATTCATCAAATCTAAGAGGTACAATCTGCCATACAATGATTTCTTTTCACTTGCTCGGATATCTCTTATAGAGAGAGCATATTCAAAGCTTCCTAAGGTCTAACTTAGGCAATACATGTAACATACCTCTCAATTTGGAGGTTAGGAGTTAGTGAACTTTTCAAAAACTCAAAAGGCCTCTTAACATATATTATTGGTGATTAGGATAATTAAGCGTATTCTTATGTTATCACAACATTCAAAGTATTATGCATACTATTTATGAGAACATTAATACATAAATAGAAATGCATATAGACGAACTATGAATTACCACCTTTATTCAACATGATCCAAACATCCAAGCTTAGTAAATACTATTTAACTCATCACCAATTTGCATAAAAAATCCACGAGATAGATACTTTTGATTGTTCCTCCAAGTAACAGTTACATTTCAAACAATTTCTATTAAATTCTTACTCTTTCAATCCATACCTTTAATACGAACAAGATATCATACTGGAAATCCATGACATTACAGCCATATCATTTAAAGGATTATCATAACAGATACATAGGATTACAATAACATATATACATCTAAATGTACAATCAACACACAAACATAAGAAATCAACACACACAAAAAGAGAACATATTTAGGTGGTTCACCCCAACTCTGGCTACGTCCACAATAAAGGTCATCACTTCTTTTATTATAAAAGAATGTTACATCCAACGACATAGTCGTCTTGAAAATAGCTCTACTTTCTCAAGTCCTCCCTTAAGGACGGTATTTCCTCAATAGGTAAATCCCTATAGTACTCCATGTATCAGCCATGCCATATGGAGAGTGTGTAAACCTAGATTACATACCTTTGCTCTAGACATACTATATGGAAAAAATGTAAATTACGAACTCTATATAATTATATAGAAACTGAAGAACTTGGCACTTTCATCCAAGAACTTAGCGGTGGAATGAAACACGTTTTTCAATCAAATTAAAGTGAGACAGAGATCTGTAATGAACAATGTTCATGATACGTTTTTCCATTCAACTTATGAACCTTACTTATCTAGTATGAACAATAGATTGAAATACGATTTTCTTCTTAATAATGATTATCCAAATCTTAAGACTGGATCTGCGATATCCCTACTAGGATATTCTTCACCAAAAACACAACATAATCAAAAACCTTCTGACATTTCAACCCTAATTAATCAAATACAGAGACCTACCGTAAGTCAACAAATTCAACAACATGGATCTAACAGTGCTTCATTTCCATCCTAATTAACAAAGCGATAGAGGTGAAAACTGGGATCTTCGATTTGATGGTGGCACAATCTATACTACGTTTAAGGCTCGGAGTCATATGTATTCAATGCAGTATAACAAATAACACATCAAGATTTCTAAAGCATAAACTCTTTCGTAGAAATGTACAGAGACCCCACTGGATCTATTACAAGTCGTAGCAACTATTAAAATGATATACCGAAATTGCATATACTCATTCGTTGACTATAGGGGCCGATAACAAACCGGCTTGTCAGTATCCATATATAATTATATAACTCAGTCAGCCATTTGGATATCTACACAACTGTCACATCTACAATAAACCAATTAGTAACATTACACATAGATCAAACTCTGTGATGCGAATAATACAAGGTAAAAACGTATGACGTTGACTGCAAAATAAGATCTATTGTAAAAATGGAAGAAATAAAAACAAACACAGCGACAGATGCTTTTCTGGTAATGCTTTAGAAGCGGACCTTTTGTCAAAATAAAAGGAGCTTCTATAACACAGATATCCCAGCGAATACGCATCTCAGGAAGGCTAAATAACGCAGAGATACCATCTGCCAAGGTATGGTGTATAAACATAAAAATGTATTGATCAGAAAATATAATATATACCGGCAGAGATAGAATGTATCTATAAAAACGCAGAGATGACTCTGCCAACCAAGGTGTGAACCCAGATAAAAAACGCATAGCATAAGACTTAGCAATGCTCGGTCAAACAAATTCACAGAGATAACTATTTCTGGTAGGGTAGGGTAAACACGCAAAAGCCACAAAAAGGTACTATGTCAATGCAGAGACAAGCTTTTATGTTGCACATTCAAAGTCTGGGTAATAATCTCTGTTAGGCAATTGTTGGTATTAATTGCAACTGTCTACCGCTATATGTAGCCAACCCAGCTTATTTATTGCAGGTTAATTTTTATTTATAAATCGGGACACGTTATGTCTCTCGAGAATGATGAACCGTCAGTCCAGCTGTGAACACAGGGGGATATATTCATTTTTGATGTATGGAGTTAATTAATAATCAATGAGAGAGCCCTGTCTTTTCGGCTGTTCGATCCGAGTGTTGTAGCACTGTGTAAAATTCTGTTGTTGGAGCACTGTGCAAAAAATCCTGTTATTGCTCTGTTTTTTTTCTGGGTTTTGCTGCTCTGTCCCTTCATTGTGGTATCAGAGCAAGGGTTTATCCACCTGCTAGTGTTTTGGTTTAAGAGTATTGAGATATCTTCTACAGGCGTGAAAGGAAGGAGCCCCTGTTGGAATCAGTTGCTGCTGGTTGAGTTACTTTACTCACGTGGTTTGAGGCCCGTAGAGCCATAAACGAGAGGACTGATTGGGCCGCATCGTGCATATGGAAGCAGAGCAAAGAGTGGTGTGGGTTCGGTAGCTCCTCCTTCCTCATTTAAAGCCATTAGGCCAACCTTCTGAGACCTCGAAATGGACTTCGTAGTCTTCGCCTTCCCTCGTCCACCACCGCTATCTCTCGAAGAACTCATGCTGCCGATATCCCTGTTGGGAGGATTGCCCGCTTCCTAAAGGTGTGAAAATTTGCAGAACGTGTTGGTGCAGGGGCCCTGTTTATTTGGCTGCGGTTTTGGAATATTTAGCTGCAAAAGTGCTTGAGTTGGCTAGGAATGTAGCACGGGATAACAAGAAGGACATGATTCATGGTGTTAGGAATGATGAAGAGCTCAGCAAACTCGTAGAGGTCCTAATAGGGATCCGTGTGGTAGGAAAAGAGAGCCGTAGCTCTTGTAGAGAAAACACAACCAACAAGGATGCTGTAGAGGAATATTGAAGCAGAGTACTCTGCCTGCAGTTGTAAAAGAAGGAATTTCAGAAATCCTGAGCGATGGCATCGAGCAACTTTGGAGCACACCCTCAAATTCCACCTTTGACTCGTAAGAACTATGACTTTTGGTCCATAAAAATGAAAACCCTTATCTGTTCACAAGATTTGTGGGATTTAGTTCAGAATGGGTACATAGAGCCTCTTGATGATGCAGCCTATTTGGCCTTAACACAAGCACATAAATATTTGTTGAAAAACAACAAGAAGAAAGATGCTAAGGCAATTTCTCTCATCCAGCAAGCCATGGATGATTCAATCTTTCCTAGAATAGCATCAGTAAGCAAATCCAAAGATGCATGGGACATCTTAGACACAGTCTATCAGGGTTTAAGTAAGGTAAAGGTTGCTAAACTACAAACCCTCATGAAAAATTTTGAAAATCTGCAAATGAATGAGACAAAGACTGTAGATCAATTTCATAATCATCTAATGACAATTGTAAACCAGATGAGAACCCATGGTGAACAAATTTCTGACCAAAAGGTGGTGGAAAAGGTATTAAGAATTCTGCCCAGCAAATTTGATGTTGTTGTTGTGGCAATTGAGGAGTCAAAGGATTTGACTCAGCTCTCCATTGATGAGTTAATGGGATCCATGTTATCCCATGAGTCTAGGGTAAACATAAACTCAAATTTCTCACTTGATACTGCTTTCAAGACACAGCTAATACTTGGGAGAGGAAGAGGAAGGCCATTCTATAGAGGCAGGGGTATATTTCAATTTCAAAGAGAAAATGAATCAAATATAAATAGGACTGGTAGGTATGTCCAAAACCCAAATCCACGAAACTTTAGAACCACAAGTAATAACTTTTATCAACAACATAATCAAAGAATTGATCAATCCAAAATTCAGTGATTCTATTGTAAGAAATTTGGGCATTATGCTAGGGAATGTAGAAAGAAGGAAGCAGATGCCAGAAAACAATCTGCAAATCTAGTTGAGAAATCTGAAGATAAAACTGATTCAGTTCTTATTACTTGCAATGTTGCACAAGAGAATCCAAATGATGTATGGTTTCTAGATAGTGGCTGTAGTAATCACATGTCTCGCAACAAGGAAGTGTTCACTGAAATAGATAGTTCGGTACAGTTTGAAGTGAAGTTTGGAGATGATAATAAAGTTTCAGTCAATGGCAGAGGTACAGTTAATCTATTTGCAAAAAATGGAGATAAAAGACATTAATGATGTGTATTTTGTACCTAGTGTGAAATGCAATTTAATTAGAATTGGACAACTAATGGAGAAAGGCTATAAGGTAATTTTCAACCATGACACTTGCACAATTCTTGACAAGAATCCTAGAAAAGGGTTGATTGCAAAGGTTAAAATGACTAAAAATAGAATGTTTCCACTTACATTAAAGAGTGAAATTCAGAATTATGTGAATGCTTATAAAGTTCAAAGTTTGGATCAGTCTTGGCTTTGGCACTTGAGGTATGGACATTTGTATTTTGGGGGATTAAACTTATTACAGAAAAACCAAATGGTTAGAGGGTTGCCACCAATTGAACAACCAGCAAGCTCATGTGAGAGCTATATCTTAGCAAAACATCATAGAGAAGCTTTCCAGGTAGGCACTTCGTATCGAGCAAAAGAACCTCTAGAGATAGTTCATAGAGATTTGTTTGGACCAATGCAAGATCCATCATTGGCTGGAAACTTATACTTTCTAATTTTTATTGATGATTACAGTCGAAAAACATGGGTATATTGTGTTAAACAAAAATCAGAAACTTTTGAAGTGTTCAAGAATTTTAAAACCTTGGTTGAAAAGCAAAGTGGAAAGTTCATCAAAGTGTTGAGGTGTGATAGAGGAGGCGAATACAATCTGAATGAATTCATGGAATTTTGTAGAAATCATGGAATTAAGAGGCAGTTTATAGCTCGATATACACCACAGCAGAATGGTGTGGAAGAAAGGAAAAATAGGACAATTATGAATATGGCAAGAAGCATGTTGAAGGCCAAGCATTTGTCAAATGAGTATTGGGCAGAAGCAGTTACATGTTCAGTCTACATCTTGAACAGATGTCCTACAAAAAGTGTGAGGAATAAAGTACCTGAAGAAGCTTGGAGTGGCAAGTGCTGCAATGTCTCACATCTTAGAATATTTGGGTGTGTGACTTACTCCCATGTACCTAAAGAAATTAGAAGGAAGTTGGATGATCGAAGTGAAAAATGTATCTTCATTGGGTATAGTGAGCATTCTAAAGCATATAAACTCTATAATCCTATTACCAAGAAGTTGATTGTAAGCAGAGATGTAGAATTTAAGGAGGAGGAATCATGGGATGGAAGTATTGATGAAATAGTTACACATGGAGCAGCTTTACCTCATGTTGAAGATGATGAAGAAAATGTACAAGATGGACAACAAATTCCACATTCATATGTACCTGCACATGTACCACGATCCAACACACGAGGAAGGATCACAACAGACTTTAATTCACCTCAAACAAGAACACCAAGAAATTTTATGCAAGAAGAGCAACCGGGACTTGGAGGCCAGCATACATCAAGTTCACAAGTAAGTGATGAATCTGATCCTACTCTAGCAGAATTGAGATCTAGGATTAGAGGACAAAAATCTAGAAACCTAAGAGAAATCTATGAACAACATGATGAAGAACTATATTTGAATTCAAATTTTGCATTATTGACTTATCAACCAGTTAATTTTGAAGAAGCAATTAAAGATGATGCATGGATAAAAGCTATGGATGATGAAATAGATGCTATAGAGAGAAATGAAACTTGGGAATTAGTAGATTTACCTGATGGAAAAGAATGCATAGGTGTAAAATGGATCTATAAAACAAAATTGAATGTTGATGGAAATGTTGAAAAACACAAGGCTAGGCTTGTGGCACAAGGTTTTAGTCAACAACCTGGCATAGATTATAATGAGACTTTTGCATCGGTAGCGAGACTAGACACAGTTAGACTTGTTTTAGCTATAGCAGCACAAAATAATTGGAATGTGTATCAGATGGATGTAAAATTTGCATTTTTAAATGGACATTTAGAGGAGGAGGTTTATGTAAAACAACCAATTGGGTATGAAATAAGAGGATGTGAAAATAATTTTTACAGGCTCAAAAAGGCTTTATATGGGCTTAAGCAAGCACTTAGAGTGTGGTACAACATAATAGACTCATATTTGCTGAGTAATGGATTCAATAGATGTGCTAGTGAGCCTACATTGTACACAAAATCAAATCAGCAAGGTAAAATCATGATTGTATGCTTATATGTTGATGACTCAATTTTCACTGGAAATCTGTCTATAGAAGCATTTAAAACAGTAATGAAAATAAAGTTTGAAATGACAGATTTGGGAATGATGAAATACTTCCTTGGAATTCAAGTTGATCAATCTGAAAAATGGATTTTTATATGTCAATCTAAGTATGCTAAAGATGTATTAAGAAGATTTCGAATGCTGAACTGTAAACCAGTCTCAACACCCATAGCAACAGGAACTAAACTAAGTAAAGAGGACAATGAACCTTTTTTGGATCCAACTCAATTTAAGAAATTAGTTGGAAGTTTGATGTATCTAACAGCAACTAGGCCAGATATCATGTTTGCGGTGAGCTTAATTTCCAGGTTTATGGAATCTCCAAAAGGGTCTCAATGGCAAGTAGCAAAAAGAATCTTAAGATATGTTTCACGAACAATGAATTATGGAATTTTGTATTCAGCAGGTTCAGATTTCAGATTAACAGGCTACAGAGATACTGACTTTGCAAGCAGTATAGATGACAGGAAAAGTACAACAGGTTATGTATTTAACTTTGGTTCTGGTACAATTTTATGGGCATCAAAGAAGCAACCCATAGTGACCATTTCATCAACTGAAGCGGAGTATGTAGCAGCCATGTCAACAGCTTGCCAAGCAGTGTGGATGCAGAGAGGTTTGTCCGAGTTGTTGCATGAATAGGAGGATCCAACAGTGATCTTTTGTGACAATAATTCTGCAATTGCATTGTCAAAAAACCAAGTATTTCAAAAAAGGAGCAAGCACATAGATACTCGATATCACTTCATCAGAGAACTTGTTAACAACAAAGAAATTAACTTGAAATTCTGCAGGTCAAAGAAACAGCTAGCCGATATATTGACTAAGCATCTAGCAAATGAGTTTTTTGAGTTTCATAGAGAGAATCTTGGCATTGTTAATGCAGTATATGTATGACTGTAGATGTAGGTTGGATATCATAATTCTGTCAATGATATATCTTGTTTTGTTTTGTTTTTTTGTTGAAGGTTGCAATTAAGGGGGAGTTTGTTGGTATTAATTGCAACTGTCTACCGCTATATGTAGCGAACCCAACTTATTTATTGCAGGTTAATTTTTATTTATAAATCAGGACACGTTATGTCTCTCCAGAATGATGAACCATCAGTCCAGCTGTGAACACAGGGGGATATATTCATTTTTTATGTATGGAGTTAATTAATAATGAATGAGAGAGCCCTGTCTTTTTGGCTGTTCGATCCGAGTGCTGTAGCACTGTGTAAAATTCTGTTGTTGGAGCACTGTGCAAAATATCCTGTTATTGCTCTGTTTTTTTTCTGGGTTTTGCTGCTCTGTCGCTTCAGCAATCAATTCGGTGGTCGATAGCCTTTTAAGATATCTAAATATCCTATTAAATTAGATAAGCCGGTAACCGATAAGCTACAGCTAAAAGGAGCATGCGTACATCTATATATAAAAAAATGCATTCACTAATGAAATGCGGGAGTAGAATACCAATGCTGCTATCCTCGCCGGAAACAATTACAGTGTAGAGGTCAAACGTTTCATTTCGGTGTTACTTCTCCATTCGCAGATCACGCAGACCCTTTTCCTTCATGCTTTTCGCTCTCCATACCTTTCATCTTCCCAGAGCTATATAGGTCTTCCCCTATATAACATCGCCCTACTAAATTAATACTAAACAAATTATGCCACTTGTCCACGGAGCTACCAACAATATTCTTTTACGAGGTAGGCGGCGTTCCCATTTATGGGAGTAGGCGATACTTCCGAGGGACCTCGCCAATCTTTAACAAATGGCGAGCGCCTTAAAGCTCCACTACACAACAGCTCTACTCCGCAAATGTACTAATCTATGACTCCGCAAGGGATAGAAGTGAAACTCAATCGTCATGCTTACTCACATGCATTTTCACTTGCTTGGTTCTATACCAAAAGCATAATGATGATACTTATTAACTTTATCACGATTACTTACCTCCAACACTTGGAAGTTACTATAATAATAGTAATATATATGTCTATATATATAGAGATAGGTTAAAGAGTTTTTATTTTTTTATTTTATTTTATTTTAATTCATTAATCAAATGAATACTCACTCAGGTCTCTCATTTTGAGTAAGGATTTGTAAGTATAACGATAACCATTATTAAGTCGTCTGGTAAAACCTTGTTGTATTCTACTGATTTATGGAATGACTATTTATTCGTACGAATAACAATTAACCCCTCAACAAAATAATTAGGTTACCAAGAAGCATCGTAATGAAATCTGGACGATTTCCTTACCTCCCTTACACTGGATCACGATGCCGTTGGTTAATTGCGTCACTGCCCCACCTATATAAGTTTCAAGGTTCAAAAGATGGCTCTTTGTTCTTGGACTCCTCACCACAAGACCATTACAATATTCACTTACCAAATTAGTAATAATAGAGATCAAAATAGAGGGATGTTACATTACAACATTATAGTACAAAACATAAGATCTCATTAGAATGTATTTGGTTATCCCTTATGGGATTATGAAAATCACAAAATCATTAGAAGTAGAGAAGTGGTTTTCAATGAAATTGTCAAGTACAAAGATCAATGATGTGGTTTTCCATTTCATTTATTAATAGAATTTGGGTTTTATTGTACTTTTCTCTCTGCAATACCTTTGTGTGTATATTTCCATTTTACATTGATAGCTTCATTTCATTTTCTAAATAATCTAGATCATATAAACACATATACTAGTATAGGAAAAACAACATCATGTCTAAGTACATATATACTCATTTAGAAAAAACAATGGTCATTACAAATACTCTTCCTTCGAAACTTTTGTCTTGAAGTGAAGTATAAATAAAATACAAGGAATATCTTGACATGGATCATTTTCATATTTCTAAGTGGAATATTCTAAACAATAGTAGTTCCATTGGAGCTTGATCTATTTTAGTAGCTAGTTATGAAGGTATCAATCCCTCTAGTATTGAATGACATACGGTTATACCATGAAAATTCCTCCTCATAAACATGTAAATTATCATAATCCAAAATATTATATTTATTAGGTATATGATTCCTAAAAACTAAAACATGAAATACATCATGAATATTTTTCAAGTGAATTGGAAGCATGAGATGTTAAGAAATGCATCCTATATTTTTTGTGATTTTAAATGGTTCTATGACTCTATGAGATAGTTTTGCTACTTTTACAAATTTTAAGGAATTCTTGATGGTCTAACTCATAAAAATTTCATCATCTTCATTAAAAATTCTATCAATTCTAGTCGCATTAGTGTAACTCTTTCGGAAATCCTTGGTCACCTTACATATACTCTTGATTTATGTTGTTTCATTTTCCATATCTTTTAGTATCTTATGTGCCAACTCTTCGCAATCATTTCAGAACTCCTAATTCATGGGGGTTTTAGAGGTTCTCACATATAAAAAATCATATGGAGACATATGAATGGAACTCTAATATTCATTGTTGTATGCAAAATCAACCATGTAAATATACTTTTCCCACTCATTTGACTAATCCATTACATACGCCCTTAACATATCCTTCAAAAATTGATTAAACCTTTCAATTTAATCATATGTGTCATGATGATAAGAAGCATTGAAATTTAACTAAGTTTTGAATATTAGACCAAATAGAAGGTGAGGCCTATTATTCACTCTTTTTTGCTCATTTATGAATTGCAAATACAAAAAAGGGGGCACTCACTATGGAGTGGGAGGGGGAGTACGGGAATTAGGCCTCACCTTCTAGTAATATGAAGGTGTGGTTGCCCACAAATCCAATATTAGACCCTTCGAGACCTCCTTGACTAACTTTTATTTCTACTAGAAATGAATCCTCAATTTATCTAGCTATAACCTCTACAAAAGGCTCTTCTTGATTGATTCTAGGTTCCTTCACCAAATAAATAAATAATTGAGGTTCTAAAAGAAACTTGGGAAGATAATGACCATATATAATGAATTCCAAACTACTTGCCTCTAATTATGTTAATATTTCCCTTGAAGGATCCAAGGAAAGGAGCTTTTCCTCTCCTAGAGGAATCACCTCCTATCCCTAAATCAACCATCTGTTGAGCCCATTGAGATAATTTGATGGTATTTTCTATTGTGGAATGTTTCCACATTTGAAATTGTATTCCAACCCAAGGAACAAGTCCATAGACAAAACTTTATTCTTGTCACAATTACACAATGTGTTATCAATTCCATAAATTTGCTTCATATACACCAATAAGTTTCCATTTTTCATTACCTCATGGAAGGAAATTTTTCACTAATATGTGTGCTCATTTAACATATATATAGATAATAATCTTTCTTCAATTAATTCCCAAGTTACATTGGTTAGATAAAAGCATAGTAGCATAATTCGGCAGTATTGGGAGTTCCTGTACCGAAATTCAGAACAAATTCGAATTCATCGAATATTCGGTGTAGTTATAATATAGATAAGGATTTTTATTTGTCAACAATTAAATTTTTAAAACCAATTTAACAAAACCTAACTTTAATTATTTCAACACTATAAAACAAAAATATCATTCAATTGAATACTATCTTATTAAAATAATTATTAATAACTTTGCCCACTCTCACCATATTTCAGGTTGTTGAGATTTTACATTTTTGTTTTTTAAATAAATGTTTAATTTTATTATATAAATGTCTATGTAAATTTATGGTATGTTTGTCAATATTTGATTAAAATTATTATATATAAGCAACCTATTTCAGTATTTTATTCGTACTAGATTTTTTCATTTTCCATATTGAATCGTGTATTCGTACTGGAATTATGCTACTATAGATAAAAGTACAACTTTTTCTTTTAATTAAGCCACCAAATTAATACAATATATTTAAGCAAGGTCATAATCAAGTGGTCCTTGTGGAGGGAATTATGGATATGGTTTTAAATAATGGCATCACTTTACTCCTTGAATTCAAGCCTCAAATATCCTCTCGTGACATTTATGTTTCTACGTGTTGTAGGGGTAGAAGGTTAGGCTTGGATTGAGGGAGTGTAACAATTTTAATATATCTCGACCTTGCTTCATATTTTTTTCATATACTTTTGTGTTGATTTAAAATTGGGTTATAATTGACAATATTTTTTTTTAAAACATCTAAATCATTCAACCATTGCATCTCGAGACCTTATTATAACCTAGTCCCTTGGGTTTCTTCCACTAAAGTATTTTTAGGTTGTCTCCACCTTTTAGAATGTATTTGAGGTCAAAATTTATTTACTCTAATAAATTTATGATAGTTAGTGCACCATTTTAATTATTATAACATTATCAGTGTGTTCATTTTGATAATGGTCATTATTATTAATTACCTCGTATGGATTATTTTAGTACATATATATGCTTCTATGATTAAGTTTAATATAGAGGTAAGTAAGAAAATATTAATAAACATATCATATGAAAATATTAATAAACATATCATTAGAATTTGTTCAATTGATTATTCATGTCTATAAATATTTAAGTTAAAATAATGATTAAACAATAAATAAATAATTTTAAAAAATAAATATTTATTTAATTGATAAATATTTATATTAATTTAAAAATTTTATGTTAAAATTAATATAGCATTTATATATGTTATATAATCTAAATAGTTATATGCTAATTTTTTATTTTTATAAATATTTAGCTTAAAATATTGATTAAACAATAAATAAGTAATTTTTTAATATTAATATTTATTTATTTAATAAATATTTTAAAAAATATTTATATTAATTCAAAATTTCAATGCTAAAATTAATATATCATTTATATATGTTATATATTTTAAATAGTTATATGTTATTAAGGAATAGAGGTTATTTGATAACATTATTTTAATAATGAATTTAAAGAAAATAATATAATGAATGGTTTTTAAAGATTATTTTGATGATGAAGAAGAAGATTAATGTTCACTTAGATTTGTTTTTGTCTATTGAACTTTAAGTATATAATAAATATTTATTTTAAGATTGTTTTTGTGAGAAGAATAATTTATCTATGATAATAATTTATATTAATTGTATCTAATATATATATATATATATTATTTTGAAAGGATTGATTTACAAAATGTAAAGAATTATTTATAATTTTATTTCTTTATTTAAAATGAAAATAAAAATTAAATTATCATACTAAATACTTTAGATAATTTATATGTATTTTTTATTTATTAACTAGATGATTCATTTATATAATATATGTTTTTTAATTGATATATAAACATCAGAATTTATTCTAGATTTAATATTTGGTGAAGATATTAGTCACACTTAATTGGATTTTAATTATTAATAATATTGTTAGTTTTTAGGAAGTTATAGGTTGAAATAGATAGGGGTAGGGTATATATATCTAATTAAACTTTATAGTCAAGTGGCTATGGAAATAACCTTGTCCCATAAACAATAAATGTCATAAACAAATCAATCTTTAATAAGTTGTGAACTTGTAAAGAAGAAAGAAAAAAATACATAATCCTACGTGTTTCTAATTCATTTCAAATCAGATTATTGCGTGTTTCTAATTTGATTTCAAATAGACTACGTGGTCCCTGTCTCCTAATGTACAAAATTATTGAATTCAACAAAATAAGGAGTGTAATGTACAAAATTATTGAATTCAACAAAATAAGGAGTGTAATTGCATAAGATCTGGAGAAGCCGCTTGTCTCACTTCTAAATGTAATGGTGGCCGGAATGCAGCCGTAAGGTAAAGTTTGTTCTGATATAAATCCTATTGTTTTTGGTGCCAATGGAATCCCAACGCCAAATGGACAGTTTGAATTTGACCGTTGGTAGATAACAATATCTTAATCTACACCGCTGGATAGGTTTCAATTAAAGGTAGTGAAATTCAGATATTCAAGTATCTCTTTAGAGTTTGAATTCCCGTGAAATTCTAACGGCTAGTGAAATCTACTCATCTTTATGGCGGTGGCTTTTCTCATTTGCTTTGTCTCATTGTTCTGGAGCTCTTCGTTTTGTCTCTGCATTTGTGCAGTCTCGCGTTCTTCTGTCTGTAGAAAGAACGACCTTGGGTAGTGAATCTCCAAGGGAGACGCGAGATATCGAGGATTGGTGCCGAGCTTTGGGTAGTGAAGATCCAAAATTCACCGTCGCCGCTGAAAAGCCAACAAACATCTTCTCTTGGAGATCCATTTCAAAAAAAATGAGGGACTTCAGCGGTCTCAGCAAACCGGCCAACGTCATGGTAACATTCAGCCGGCATTGAAGATGGTCGTAGCCAATCCAGGCCTGTATGTTGCGTCTGCTCTTGAGGTTGATTCGATGGAAGTCCTCCCCATCCCAATACCCGGCGGTCTCTGAGTGGTTTTCGTCGGGGTCAAAGAACTGATCCTCATTCTTGAATGGCTTCCCATTGCTGGTGATGTTCAACAATCCCAGATACTCTGATCCCAGAGCGCCCATGAGAGATTTGTAGGGCGTGATGATAAAGGTGACTCCCTCCCCGCCAGCGTCAGAATGGGGATGCACCATGCAGAAAACGATAGCAGTGCTGAAGGAGGAAACCGTGTGGTTGCTTTTCATCTGCAAAAATATGTGGCATGACGAGGGAGGTGAAAACTATCAGAATGAGTATGAGCTGTGGAAGCATCAAAGCCGTTTCACTCGGCGGAGCTAAAGAATACATCGGCTGATCTCCACGGGCACCCTGCTACGAAAGCTCTGCAGTTCTCAAAATCTCATGGTGCTGGACGGCCAATGGTTTCACTGGCCACATATTATTTCTAGCAACGAATTCATAGGCGAAATACCCTCGGCACTGAACGCGGGATGCAGCTCACACCAATGTTTTATCTAAAAAAATTGGGGGATTCAATTCCAGGTAGATTCCATTATTATTCCCTCTCCGCAATTTTCTTAGAAGCAATCTCATTCATTTATGTTAATCTCTTTGGTGTTGTAATAAGGGTTGGTTTCTGTTCTTCAGCTTTGTGATGAGGGTTGGGTTTGGTTTGGTTCTCATCTGTTTTTTATTATTTTCTCTGATTTATCATTTCAACCACTTCTACAGTTAAGGAAAGAGGGCTTAAATTAGAAAAATCCCTTCCTTCCTTGAGTGTCTATGGACTGTGTGATGTGCCTACTTTTCCTTCCTGAAGTGTCCGGAAAGTGTGATGTGCCTACGTTTCCTTTGCTGGTTCTCTCCCTCTACCTTGTGTTTGGAGTTTCCATTTTGCATTACCTGTTTGCTCCTTGGAGGTCTTTTCATTTCCTGTCTACTCTATGCTTTTACTGCGTTGTGGGGATTGGGTATAATGCCATTTTGTAGAGATAGAGTTTCATGGATCCATTATGTTCTTGAATCCTCAAACCGAATGAAAAGCTCATGGATCCATTATGTTCTTGAATCCTCATTTATGTCTACCAATCAGTCTTCTGCCAGGGATTCCGTGTTATATTTTGATTTAGCATTTCCTAACTGTATTTTTATGAACACGGATTTAAATTTATGTTTTAGGTTTTTTTTCTAACTTCTTTTATGCTTTTTTTCCAACTTCTTTTATGAATATGGTTATTATTTTTATTGTATTATTTATTGAAATATCGTGTGTCATATAAGTTTGGTGTTTTTTTTTAATATGTCCAAACCATAAACATTTTCTTGTATACTAGGAAGAAACCTCATCTTAACATTGTATTTTGCTATATATGTGACTCAACTCACCGAGGTAAAGGTTTAAACAAAATGTGAGTGGGTTTCTTAATCATTAATAAGTTGGTATTCTCAATAATTATATGTTTTTTTAACGTGGCAAATGATTTTTTATTATTTAACTTCAGGAACCTCATGTGAAAATGTAAAACTTCTTCGGGCTGAGTAGTTCAGCCCATCTTCAGGAGATACTCTTCACTTTCCCAACTTAATCTTTCAATTGGTTTCTTTATTTATAATGTATCTTAGCCTAATATTTTATGTCGACCATTAGAAACATTATTAAGATGTCGTTGTTTTATTTTTTAATCGGTTAATGATAGGAGCCCACGTCCTGCTGAGTTTCCTTCTGTCATCTCGATTGATATTGAGAGGGTGCTTCTCAATTTCAATTGCTTCTCTTACTCGTCTTCTAGTGTAATGGTCAATGTTGGCGATGACTTTGGCGTCGTCCATGAGAATGTGGTGTTTGGAGGTTATGGAGTGCTCTCCTAATGTGGAATTCTTTATCCATCCATGAATGATGTCCGCGTTATGTTCTTTCAATCTTGTTAGTACCGAGCGACCAGTTTCTCCAATGTACACCTTACCGCAGCCACATGGGATCAAGTACACACCTTTATTCTTCTTAGGGTCCGCTTGATCTTTTGCATGGTCTAATATTTTTTATTATATTCTTTTTTTTTCTTTTTTTTGGAAAAATCTCTTATTAAATTTTTTTAAATACTAAATTTAGAAATTAGTAACTAAAGAACTATTAATTTTGGCATATAGTTCACCGTGATTTTTTTTTTTTTTTAAGTTTGACATATTAATTGAATTAGAGTGATGTTTTTTTTAAGTTTGACATGGGATTGGAAATAGAGTAATAATTAGAAATGAGAATGATAGTGGTATTATTTTTTAATTTTTATTTTAAAAAAACTTTATTTTTTGGGGGGAGAACTTAGCTCTCTTGAAATATTTTTATTATATTATTGGAATTTATTTAGTTAATGTACAATTGAACTTTGGCTAATTAGTTATAATATTTAGGAACATGGATTGTAAAATATAAATATGTAGTTTTCATGTGTGAAAATGGAGTACATGTTGTTACTATGGAATATAAATCACATATTAATATTTTTCAAAGTAGCACTATATAAAAGTATGTAATGATATAATATATATATTTTAATGAAAAATATTATTGTTAGATTTACATGTAAAGTATATTAGAAGTGTGAGGAGTATATTAATGTTCTTTATTATAGTGTTATCTATTTATATTATTATAGCATAACACTTCAATATACTTTTATTGCGATAGATCTTATAGAGGGGTGCAGAAGAGAGGCATCAAAGGAAGAGGAGGGAGAGGGGAAGTACTTAGAGCTGGAGGGAGAAGGGGGGGAGGGGCATGGAGAGAGGGGAGGGAGGGACGAGGGGGATGGGGAGGATGGGGGAAGGTGGGAAAGAGGGAGGGGTGGAGGAGAAGGGGGAAAGGAGGCAAGGGAAGAGAGAGAGGGTGTGGTGCAGGAGGAGGAGGAGGAGGAGGAGGGAGGGGGGGGAAGGGGAGGTGGGAAGGGGATGGGAAGCAAAGAAGCGCAAGGAGGGGGATATGAGAGGAAGGGAGGGGGCAGGGGGGAGGGGTGGATGAGGAGGATGGAGGGGTGCAAGGGGGGGAGAGAGAGGGAGGGGTGGAGGAGTGGGGGTGGGAGGGGTGGAGGAGTGGGGGTGGGAGGGGTGGAGGTGGGAGTAGAAGGAGTGGGGAGGAGGAGGATGAGGGGGTTGGAGGGGTGGAGGAGTGGAGGGGTGGAGAAGTGAAGGGGGTGAGGTCAATGAAGGGAAGGGGGAGGGGTATGGGTATTTGGGGGAGGAGGAAAAGGTGGGAGGAGGGGGAGCGGGTTGGAGGGGGAGAAGGGGAGGGAGGAAGAGGAGGAGTGTGGGGAGTATTTTGAAAGAAGAAGGTGTAGGGTGAGTTAAAGGGGGGAGGGTAAGTATTTGGTCATGGAGGGAAGGGGGGGAGGGGTAGGGAAAGAGGGGGAGAGGGGAGAGGGAAGTGGGAGGGGAAGAGGGGAGGGAGGGATGGGGGGCATGGCAAGGATGGGGGGAGGGTGTTAAGGGGAGAGAGAGAGGGAGTGGTGGAGGAGTAGTAGGAGGATAGAGGGGGAAAGGCGAGGGAGGAGTGTGAGGGGTGGGGGAAGTAGGGATGGGAAGTAGTTTTAGGTGTAGGGAGGGGTGGAGGAGTTAGGGGAGGGAAGTAGTGGGAGGGAGGGGGTAAAGGGGATGGGAAGTGGGGATTTGTAAGTAGGGGGAGATGAGAGGGAGGGGGAAAGGGGAGAGAGGGGAGATAGCGATGGTTTGAGGATGAGGATTGAGGGGGGCAAGGGGAAAGAGGGAGGGAGGAGTGAAGGAGGAGGATTAGGGAGGAGTAGGGGTATGACAGAGTGAGGTGGAGTAGGAGGATGAGGAGGGAAGGGGGAGGGGGGAATAGAGGGGGGAGAAAGGGGAGGAAGAGGGAGGAAGAGAGGGGGACAAAGGTGAGGGGGGAGTAGGGTGGAGGATGGTGGAGGTGGAGGAGGAGGAAGGAGGGTGGCGAGGGAGGGGGAGGGGGAGGGGGATGGGAGGGGATGGGAGGGGAGGAGCGGGTTAAGGTAGAGGTGGGAGAGGGGAAGGAGTAGGGGTGTGGGAGGGGGAAGGTGAGTGGTAGGAGGATGAGGAGGAAGAGCAAGAGGTAGTGGGAGTTGGGGGGGCAAGAGGGAGTGTGAGGAGGAGGAGCAGGGGTTGGGAAGGGAAGTGGGAGTGGGTTGAAGAGGATTACATGGTAGGGAAGAGGGGGTGTTGGTGGGGTTGGTAGCTGGAGGGGAGGGTATGAGGGTGGAGTAAAAGGGGGGAGGAGGAGGTCAAGGGGGAGGGGAGGGGTAGTGCGAGGAGGAGTAAAAGGGAGGAGGAGGAGGCGTGAGGGGATGAGGTGGAATATGGGGAGGGAGAGTGAGAGGAGGAGGAGGAATGGGGAGCGGATGGATAGGGTGATGAAAATGGGGAGGGGAGGGAGAAGGATAGGGGCAGGGGGAGTGGGAGGAGGATGGGGAGGAGGAAGAGGGATAGGGACACAGATTAGGAGGAGCATTCATATGGAGGAGGAAGAGGGAGTGGGAGGGGAGAAGGAGGAGCAAGAGTAGGGAGGAGGAGGGATTGGGAGGGTGTGAGGGTGTGTGGAGAGGAGGGGAGATGAGGGGAGAGGATGGGGAGGAGGGGGGGAGGAGGAGGGGGATGGAAGGGGAGGGGAGGTGAGGGTGAGGGGTATGGGTGGGGAGGGGGAGGTAGGATTAGGAAGGGGTGGGAGTGGGAAAGGGGGAGGGGTAGGCGAGGCGGAGGGGGATGGGGAGTAGGAGGAAGAGGAGGAGGATGGAGAGGTATAGGGAGAGGAAGTGGTAGTAGGATGAGTATAAAAGAGGAGGAGGAGGGGAGAGGAGGCGAGCGGAGGGTAGGCGATGGAGAGGGATAGTGGGAGGATGAGGAGGTGGAGGGGGGAGGAGGAGGAGGGTGTGGGAGAAGGAGAGGGAGAGTGTAGGGGAGGGGAGGGGGTTTAGGTTGATGAGGGGGAGGGATGCAGTCACTGTTTTGGTTGATTTATAGATCGGGATTAGACAATGGAACAATACAAAAACACACGACAACAACAAGAGGATTGTCGATAATTATGGCTTTCAATTAAATAAGAAAATCTCTTTTTAGAATTGTTTTACAACATGTGTTAATACTAATATCAGATCAGTCAGGATGAACATAGACTATTATCAACTTCATACAATCATGAGGGAATTTCCATCCTCAACATTCTCTACTACACTCTACACTTAAGGTTGTTTATGTGTCTCCCTTACCTTCTTTCATAGGGATAAGCAGAGAAAGGCCCTGCTCTAAGGTTATGGACATGCATTTATACTCAACACCATTCACTAAGCTCATCTTCCAAAATATTAGATTACTTCCAGGTATGGTAAAAATCATTAAATACTTCATTTGGTCTTCTTCATTATGTTGCTCAACCTGGCATTCTAACTCTACCATCAGAACCACTCCTGTAAATCCCCAACTCCCTTTATGGATAGATTCCTTGGGCCTCTAACTATATCATTTCAGTCATCATCGACTCTGACTACATTTCTCCTTTGTTCAACATCACCTTCGACCATGCCATGTCCATTTGCCATTTTCACTTTTGATGAGACCTTTATTTCCTTCATGCCACCAGTGGGACGAGATATGAATACTATCAATCAATAAATGGAATCTCTTATTGGAAAGAGCTGGATCTCTACCTAATAATTGGAAGGACTTTCTCTCCCTAACATAATCATCAAGCAAATGGAGATAAACCTCTAAATTATGAAAGTCTGACAGATTACTAGTGGGATTCAAGAACGGGGATTTATCGTTGTGCAAAGAAACCTGGATGCCCACATGATAATATGTCCATGGAAACCAACTCGGTAGTTTGCTCAACATTCTCCTTTTCTTGTTCGTAAAAAGCCCAGGGATAGTGGGAACTGCATCTTGGTTGTTTACCAACCTTAGAACATTGACGCCAATCTCATGCATAAGTTGGGCGAACGTTGGGTTTGCTATGTGGGGAGAGGCGAAGGAAAACACTGTGATGGGGGTAGGTATACACATATTCAACATGTTCACCCTCTCTTTGACATCATATGCACTTAACGTTGCAAGTGTAGCTCCCAAACTGTGCCCTATCAATGTTATACTCAAACTCTCATCCTTGTATTGTTTTAGTAGCCATTTTATCTCGCCCACTACAATATCCCTTGCACTTCTACTACATTTTTCAAAGCCTTCAACCAAGGAAGTGTAACAAGAAAGAAATCTCTTCTCTCTTCGGACATTTGGATCTAAAATTTTGTGTACATTGACATGAGCTAGTGTAGCGGGAAGCGAAGCTAAAATGTTTTTGAAATTTTGCAGCCATTCTTGAGTTGTTATTGTTCCTCGCTAGGCAATAACTATGTCTCGTCATCCCAGTCTCTCTATCTCCTTTGGATCAGTGCAAACAGAAATAAAGCCTCAGCACTTTCATCTATTGCCTTGTCACCAAAAGAGGATCCTAAAGCACCAATATATGCATATATATATTTGGTTACTTGGTAACTGAAATGAGACAAAGCCATTTTCTGTAAAAGAGATTGTTCACTGTGCTTACAGGTTCCATAATATTGAGAATAGTCTCTCTCATCAAACATGTCATAGAAAATCTAAGCAAAGTACCCATTTCTGAGAATCTCAGCTTTGAAAATTGGATCCATGGTCGAAGGTGATGATTGAACAGAGGAGAAACGTAGCCATAGTCGATGATGATTCTTACTACGAAATATATGTTATGATTTCATTTATTTAATACTATGATTTGCAGTGTTTATTACAGGACCACAATGAGGTGCCAACGCAAACTTCGGTTGGTAAGGTCATGTGATGGCATTTACCCAGGTTGGATGTACCAGCTTGCACCTTCACATGGCTTGTTGTGCGTCGTCAAAGCCATTTCTTGAGATTGTAACCAATCATTCCAATGTTTTGTCGAGTAAGGCTGATTTTTACACCATTTGTTCATTCACGACACTGGGGTTATGTTTCCCTGTTGTGGATCCTTCGCTCTACGTATAGCTCACCCTAGATATGATACTCTTGCATTCTTGTTACACTAATAGCATACTGTTTGATGAAGATGATAGCAGTGATGACCATCTATGACTTCGTCATGGAGTGATCATAGTTCTTTACGAGGGTTTTCCCTCCAGTTTGTAATGTTATTTCCTTTCCAGTTCGACTTTGTAGTTGTATTTATCCCTCTAATGTGTATTAGCTTGAATATGTTTCCTTGAAGCTTGCCTCTGCATTTTGGCTCTGTAAATTATAATAGCTTGCCTATGAATTTTTATTTATCGTTATTGAGTTCTGGAGCATCGTGATTCTTCCTATCAAGCTCTCACGATATTTGTACTCGCTTAATGGGGTTTGTTATTGTTTTTAAGTAAACCCAATATGGTTATTAAGGCCTTTGGTTCCACGAGGGTTTGCATTTGTTCTCTCAAAGGTGGTTTCGTTTCGCATGCTTCATGGGAAATAAAGTAAGGGAACGCATTCCCTTCTTCGGTTCTCTACTAAGTTTTAAAATCATATTTGTTTTATTTACGAGGGTTTATATAATATATACATATTAGAATTTTAATAAATGCCCTCAATCATTTGTGCAGGTGTTCCTGTGAATCCTACAGGGTTTGAAATACTTTAAGTACTACTATCTATACTTCTGGTGTTCGAAGTGAAATGGAGGGTACAAGAAATAAAACGATATTTGGTTCTCTTCCTTAACTGTCGACTGCAACTTCCAGAGGTAAGTTCCAAGCTTCATTTGCTATAGGTTTAACATATATTTTCTCTTAAAGTTTGTATATACTGAAGTTCTAAATCTCTATAATATATACAGGGTTAATATGGGAAGACACCTTTGTGTTAGAAATGCGATAATCGTTCAACATTCCTATCTCAACATCAATTATGTTACAAGTTTATTCTTGATATTGACCTTATTGTTTGGTCAATAAATTCATGGTTAATAACCCTAACCATATCCGTATTGGTTTGTTTTGCATGTGGTCACATGGGTGCGACGACGTCGGTTTTGGAAATAGGTAGGCATCTATTTCTTGTTTTTTTTACGACGAAACTTCGAGTGGCATACTCCATATTGGAATCATGTTAATGGCATGCAAAAAAATTTTCCTTTGTTTACTTTTTACATGATTCACCTAGGATGAGGGAATCTATTCGACTTCCTTCATATTCGTTTTAACATTTTTATATAATGACTATCTAGCCTTTCGATATTTCACACTCTGTTTTCGAATATAAGAAAGGATTTTGACTCTGATAAAATTTTGACTTCTAGAAAGGCTTGGTCTGACTTGATTCATTTATTTATTTCCAATTTATTGTGTGAGTGATTACGTTATTTATCAATGCCCAAACGATTTGTTTATGAATGCTCGAACCCTATAGTTTTGTGTGTTGAATATTGTAACTTCTAAGAATATTATATTTGTACTTTATTTATTCCGGAGATGTTCCATCCCTCCGAGGTGATTCTATTATGTATCCGGAGATGTTTATTCCTCTGAGGAGTTGTGGTAACTAGGTTTATTAAACCCACCATGTGGGGGTCAGCCCTGAGTTTATGTTTTAGGGGTTATTAGACTTCTCCACGAGAGGTCGGCCCCATTAGGTATTTTTGGTGGTCGGGAGTTAGTATAAATAGAGGAGGTGAACTCCTCATTAGACACACACACTCACTTGAGAAAAGTGGTGCACTTGTCTGGGAGATCTGCTAAGGAGTTAAAGAAGGAAGGAGCAAATCTTGTATTTTGGTTGATCATCTTATTGAGGAAAGCTTTGCTAGGTTTTCTACCCCATGAGGGTTTCCCAGGGTAAACTTTGTGTCTATCTTATGATTATGCTTCTTTCAGTGATCTTGCTAGTCTATTTGGTTTAAACTTAACATGGTATCAGAGCTAGACTGAATAGGACATCTTTCACGAGGTAAGAATATCTCTCTCTCTCTCTGGTGAAAGTTAGGGTTTCAGCAAAAAGTTGGTATTATTGAATTTTGGTTACATGGCTGGATATCCCTCTTCAATACCAATCTTTTAAGCCCTAGATAGAACTTTTTGGTTGGGTAGAACTCTGGGAAATCCAAACCCTAATTCTACCAAAAGTGCGATAAGTTAGAATTTGGTTTCAGACAAAAGTTGACATTTTTAAATTCTGATTACATGGTTGGATAGCCCTTCTCAAGACCATTCTTTTGAGCTCTAGATCGAAATTTTTGGTTGAGTAGAACTCCGGGAAGGTCAAACCCTAATTCTACCAAAAGTACGATAAAATTCTATCCTAGATTCCGGAAAAGTGAAAAGTAACATTTCAGGTAAGTCTACTCTGTCTCTTGGACTCGCCTAAGAGAATATGGCTCCAAACACTAAGCTTGAAGACAAGCTAGAAGGTATAGAGAATTTCTGGGCATGGAAATACAGAATTGGTCTCATTCTTGAAGAGAATGATCTTGCTCATTATATTCAGGAGGAAGTTGCAGAACCAGAAGGAGATGAAGCCAAAGAAAAGCATAGGAAGGATTTGATTAGGGCAAAGAGAATCATAGCTGATTCTATTAAAGACCACTTGATTCCCCAAGTGGCCTCCAAAAAGACTCCAAAGGAAATGTATGATGCCCTAGGAAGAATGTATGAAGGAAAGAACATCAATAGGAAGATGAACCTAAGGGCTCAGTTGAAAAGCACTAAGATGCACAAAGGAGAATCCATTTAAGACTACTTCTCAAGAGTCTTCCAAATCAAGGAGCAACTAGATTCCATTGGTGATACTCTTGATGAAGATGAACTTGTGATGACAGCTCTAAATGGCCTCACTAGACCTTGGGAGTCATTCATTCAAACCATGTGTGCCAGAAAAGAAAGTATGAAGTTTCATGTAGTCTGGGAGGATTGTGTACAAGAGGAGGCTAGGGTTTCAAACCGAGAAGCCTTACTCAAAGAGTATGACCAAGCCTTGGCCACCCACACCAAGAGAAGAAGGAATCAATCCTACTCCAAAAAGGTTAGTCACAAGGAGTCTCATCCTCCACACAGATTTCAAATGAAAAGAGGAACTACCGAAAGAAGAGATTACTCTTCTTTCCAGTGTTTTTCTTGTCACAAAATAGGACATCTTGCTAGAGATTGCCCTCTATAGAAGAAAAAGGGTTCTCATTACAAAATACATCAAGCACATCATGCAGAAGATGATAGTGAAGAAGAAGAAGTACAGGAAGAAAGGTCTCACAATAAAAGACCAAGAAGTGAAGAGGAAGAAGAAGAAAGGACCTTCTTCAAAAGAAGATCAAGGAGAAATACAGAAGAAGATGCAGAATAATATGTTCTTTTCTCCGCACTCTCTGGATCTATAACCCCTAGAGAGGATACATGGCTTATTGACAGTGGTGCTTCAAAACACATGATAGGTCAGAAAAAGACTCTCTCAAGTCTTGAAGAAAATACTTCTCCCCAAAAGGTATCTCTAGGAGATGACTTTCAATATCCCATCAAGGGAATTGGTGAAGCAAGCTACAAGCTTGATTCTTGTACCTCCATGAAAATGAAAGAAATATTGTATTTACCAGGATTAAAGAAGAACCTGTTATCCATCTCAGCATTGGATAAGAAAGGCTACAGGATTGCATTCATTGATGGATAAGTCTTAATGTGGTCCAAAGGTAAGACTTCAAGGATGCAATTATCATTGGTGAAGAAGAAGGAGGCTTATACAAGCATAAGGGCCTTCCAGAAGCAGCTCTTGTTCATGAAACTATTAGCCCAAATAAATTATGGCATAGGAGACTTGCTCACATTAACTACAAGGCACTACCCTATGTAAGCAAGGTAGTTATAGGTTTGCCAGAATTAAAGACTAATCATGATGGCACATGCAAAGGATGTGCAAAGGGAAAGAATGTCAAGAACCCATTTCCCAGAAGTGAAACTAAGATTAAAAGTACCCTGGAGTTAATACACTCTTATGTATGTGGACCAATGCCCTCCACATCTTTGAGTGGATATGAATATTATGTCACATTCATTGATGACTACTCAAGGAAAAATTGGATATTCTTTCTAAAAGGTAAGAATGAAGTCTTTGGAAAATTTAAAGAGTTTAAGGCCTTAATAGAAAATCTCTCAGAAAAGAAAATCAAGATTCTCAGAACAGATAATGGCGAAGAATATACTTCAAAAGAATTTGAAGAATTTTGTAAAGAAGCTGGAATCAGAAGGGAACTAACCACTCCCTACAATCCCCAACAAAATGGGGTTGCTGAAAGGAAGAATAGAACTATCATGGAAGCTGTAAAGACTATGATACATGATCAAGATCTTCCTATGTATCTATGGGCTGAAGCAGCCAGGACAACTGTCTATGTTTAAAATAGACTTTCTCATAGTGCTCTTGAATTTAAGACTCCAGAAGAAGTCTTCACAGGAAGGAAGCCTGAGGTAAGTCATCTCAAAATATTTGGATGTCGTGTGTACATTCACATTCCAAAAGAAAAGAGAACTAAGTTGGATCCCTCTGGAAAGAAAGGAATATTTGTTGGATATTGTGAAACATCCAAAGCTTTTAGAATTTGCATACCTGGTTTTCATCATATGGAAATAAGTAGAGATGTAACATTTGATGAAGAAGCAGCTATCAAGAAATCTAGGAAGTGCCAACTTGAAGAAATCTATGAAGAAGATTCACCTCCTAGAGTTGCAAAAGCTGTACCCATTCCTGAAGATGATACACTAGAAGATCATGATATGATAGAACCCCAAGAACCCTCCCTTCCAATTTTTTCTAGAAAAAGAAGACCAGCATGGGCTAGAGACATTATTCAATGAGCTGAAAAATATGGAGCTCCTGAAGGCTCCACTAGAGAAAGGAAGAAACCCAAATTTGTATCCAACTATGTGGCATTAATGTGTGATCTTGTGGATCATCAACCCACCAGCTATGAGGAAGCAGCTCAAAGAAAGGAATGGGTAGATGTAACATCTCCAATGAATAGATTAGTATTTAATGAATAAATTGCCTCGAAAAAATTCTTCGTTATATAAAAGAAGTTCATACTACATAATATTGATGAGGACCAATAATTAAACTGCATAATCATGCATTACGCATCTTACCCTTCTATAAATTTGAAGAGAAATAAGACATACTTATATATTTGGTGAAATTTAAAACTTTCATCCATTAACACTTTAAAAATAAAACCCTTTTGTAATGAGGACAAAAGTCCGCCATCACAGCATTGTTAGAAGACGATCTATTATAGGAATAGCCATTGTGCATTAAATCTTCATTCCTACAATTGACATTCCTATAAACCTTAATTATCTATGCAAGGGTCTTTATCCACACTTTGTACTATGATAACAATTTCTTTTACAAAATTAAAACAATAACCATTTAAACAACTGCTGATAATTTAATTCTTACTATCTTTTCGTTGGACCTCTTCGTGAACTTCTTATCCATTTATGATGAACTTTCGTACTTGACAAAACTTTTGAATGTGTTTATATAATCATCCTATGCACATCATGCATAACCAAGGATTAACTTGAAAGCCATACCTTTATACTACAACTATCACAATCACACATAAATTGTATACGCAACATGCATAACCAAAGATTTATTGACAAAGCATCATTTATACACGACTACCACAATCATACATAAGATCATCTCAATCACACATAAGTCACCATCACACATAAGTCAGAGACCACATATACATGTGGTTCACCCACACTGTGGGCTACGTCCACCAGAACAGTCACATCTTGTTCTTATTATTCAGATAAAAGGTTACATCTTTTAGCGAGGCATCCATTTCCTCAACAATTCGAAATTCTTAACTGCTCATATATTTTTCCAGCTGCGAACAATCTATCAAAATAAAATAAAAACCCTTTCTCAACGGGGATTAATACCTATCCATTCAGTAAACCAGCATGCATGGATCACTATTCATGATAGAGACTCCATAAATCAAAACGGTCAACACTATAATGAATGCACAGCAATCCATACTCCCTAACCTCGATCATAACGTTCTTCCTCATGCAATACGACTAACAAAGGTTCACACAATTCAATGTCGTGTTGCATCCAAACAATAATCCATATGATTTAATGCTGTAATGAATACAACAGAAATCCAAAAGCATATAATACAAAGCCTTAATGAAAGGAATACAGTCAGAGTACACTCACATCCCTATAGAACCTTCGTCTGAGGAGATTCAATGGGATTTAGAATGCATTCGTTACATAAAACCCTATCACAGCTGGATCTGAATAGCAACAAGTCGTGGCAATCAAACAACACAACAAACAATAAAGATCCCTCAGGGATCAAACCAAAACCTTGGCAGGCGGTGTAGCAGACACACCATCCTGATATGATATGAATAAAGGAGGTGAGACGCAGAAGTCCAAACCCACTCAAAATAAAAGAAAACACGCCTACAGGAATCCGATCTGAAAACCAGAACTCAAAGCCGCATATAGCATGGGCTATGTATTCCAATAAGGATCCATCGTTGCTACAAAACCTAAATAAACTGGAACTTACTCAATCTAGGCAGCGATACTAGGATCCGAATTGAAAACGAGACAGAGATCAAACTACGTCTTTCAACTCAGCATAATTTAAATGGAATTCGTTAGAGGTTAAAAATAACAAAAGGTCATTAAAGCCGTTTGAAGCAGATAACTAGATGGAGGTTAATCCCACTAGGAACTCTCTACTAGGACGTTTCCAAAAAATCACACAGCCCACTAGTAGTGGCCTTCCTGGCAGCTATGCCCCAATCAAAGGTCGCATCCGTTGCCGTATTCATTCAATCAATATATAATACAGAAATAAAATCGACAATAGCAATTTTATTGAACCAAGAAGAAATAATGGCGACAGCCATATCACCAAAGAGATGCGAAAAGGGATAATAACATATCCACAAAAGACTTGATCAGGGATCCGGCTCCTCCGTGAGCCATCCCTTCCCTCTCTCCATTTTCCTCTCAGAAATTGGTGATCTAAAACAAAGGCACAGGCGTCGATATGTCAGTCTAAGCAATTTCTAGTCTAGATAATAAACAATCAACTGGATCGGGCTCCAAGCCGTCCTCTCCAGCATTTTCTACAAAACTCAAACATACAGAGTCATCATAGAGATCTCCAAACCGGCTTAGCTCCTAATTCACAACAATATATAAACAAAACGGGGGGGGTTCGATCGGGTTCAATTCCTGTAGCCATACAACAAAATCGACATGATCTCTGGATATTACACGACACCAGTAAACAAATACCGTCATATCCCCTTCCTAGTATTCAAATACAGAGATTGCTAAATAGCACAATGACTCAAAAGCAGAGATTGCTCTTATCGTATTCCAGTGAGCACACAAAACCGTTAGAAATTAAAACTGGTCAAATCTGATATCTGCCCAGAAATGACAAAACTACCGGGAACAACGATTGAATCTGATTCTATACATGGATCGACTTTCAGCAGCTATCCCCTCCTCAGATGCTTTACCAAAAATCCTCCTCAATCTCTTCGATGATCGTCTCCTTCCATCTACCTCGCATGAATTACAAGGATTCTACGTAACACGGAAGTTCCGGGAGCTAAACCCTACCTGCCCATCCATTGGATTCATAACATGTTGTCATTTATCATGCGCATTAGAGAAGCTCTCTCCCTTTTTTCCGCAAGGTGTCTTTCTCCCCCTCTTTTAAAGAATTGTTCTCCCCTTTGGAGGATCCGCCCCTCCAATAAGTTTTAAATGGCGAAATTTTTGGACGTTGTGGGAGTCGAGCTCCATAGAAGCTCTTTTCCTAAAAATCCTCCAACAACAAATGCACCCTATTAAAATTTCAACAAGATAATTCCATAAATAAAGGAAGATGTCCTCTTAGTTAAAGGAGCACTTCTTTAGTGGTCATTGAAAGGCTTTTTTTTTCTTCCCGTGTAAAGGCTTTTTTTAGTGGTCATCCTATGCTTCCCTTGAATCCCTCGAGAGAAACTACGTGGGTGAAACATAACTTGACATAACTATGTTTTCTTCATAAAAAGGAGGAAGACGTGGGCTCCTTCCACTGAATTTCTGTCCAGGAACAAGTGAAAACTCGGAACAAGAGCTTGGCTCCCTCTCATTCCTCTCCGATGAGTAAAAAAAAACAATAAGGGCTTAAATACATGTTTCCCATCAAAGACCGTGGCATGGTTAATGCCTTCCGAAAATTTGGCAATGGTGTCCCTTCTTATATCGGTGGACCACGTCTGCATGTAGTTTTTTATTAGAACCTTCATTCACGCGAGTGGCCAACATCATTCACATCATTAAGGGCTTGGCTTCCTTCAAAAGAGAAATACTAGCCAATAATCCAAGAATTCAGGTTAACCTCTTCTCCTTACTTGATTCGGTTGAGGTGGTTTATTGGCATGCAGCGACTAGTCATTTATCTTTCACGTAGGATTATTACCTTATCACTTAAGGTATTAGATATGTCATTTTCTTTTACCACTTCTTGAGTGTTCTTAGGATTTGGATGATCGACCTTCATGATTCATCCTCTTGCTAGTGGATTTGGCTATCGTCGGCTAGTTATGTCGCTGCCCTCAATCTCTCAAGTTTACAACTTACAACTTAGGTTTTTAACACATCGCTTACAAGTTCTTCTGGCGAGGCCTTGGCCTTGAGCTCCTCGCCAGAAGCAATTACAATTTACATCTAATTTGCAATAAACATTTATCAAACTAATAGGGAAAGAAGGAGGGATATCACATCCTCCTCCCCTTAAAATAACACCGTCCTCGGTGTTCATAAATTTTACCAGTTCGTCTTCTCTTCTGGAGTCATCCTCTTCTTGCTTCATCATTTCAATTTTGACCTTCTTCAGACTTTCATGAATTTTCCATAAGTCGCCATTAGTCATATCTACATTTCTGACTACAAAACCGAGATTCAAAGAAAAGTTGTTTAGCAACAACTCCATAATCAAACTCAAAACATAAATCATGAGTTCTTTATTGCACATATCACTTGTAATATATGGAATAAATCTAGCGCACCATGATTCTATATTGTTGACTAAATCAACAAGCAGCATTCACTTGATCCAGGAAATTCTTGCCTAACACCTTAGTGCTCACGCAGCGATCCTTCCTCTCATGTCTTGCCTAACACCTTAGTGCTCACGCAGCAAAACATTTCTTTCATGTTTTGCCTAACACCTTAGTGCTCACGCAGCAAACATTTCATTCGTGTCTTGCCTAACACCTTAGTGCTCACACAGCAAACATCTCATTCATGTCTTGCCTAACACCTTAGTGCTCACGCAGCAAACATTTCTTTCATGTATACTAAGCAGTGTCCTGC
This sequence comes from Larix kaempferi, assembly GCA_027924585.1. Taxonomy (NCBI): domain Eukaryota; kingdom Viridiplantae; phylum Streptophyta; class Pinopsida; order Pinales; family Pinaceae; genus Larix; species Larix kaempferi. Next base: position 31,210,565 of record BSBM01000767.1, on the reverse strand, counting down.
CTCCCACATATACATTTGCTTATAGCTTGCCTAGGTCTTACAGCCAGCCGATTCTCCAAGAATCCTAGTGGCTGTTCAATCCCTCATTTTAGGGAGTATTTCAATGCCATTACAATACTCTTTACACCATTCCCCTCAAACCTTCTTGCTTGAGTCCCGGAATTTATTTTTCCCAAGCCGCCTTGCTTGAGTCTAGAAAAATCTCTTTCCATTTAATCAATTTATTTCGTCATATTATATCTTGTAACCATACGATTACTCTGACCCATTTGAGTCTAGATATTTATTCGATCAATAATTATCAAACTTAAAGAATAAATAACAGTTATGATGTGGATCTTAAGTCCTCATCCCCTTATTTTACCATGCATAATATTTATGCTCTTGCATTTTCACAAGCTTCACAGGAATTTCACCATCTGCCAAATTTCACTTGTTAGTATCACTTTATATACAAAATCAAATATTGTAAGAAGATCCCTTCCTTTAAACAAAAAATTATCTTTCTTAATAAAATATCCATATGTGATCATCTAAGGTGTCATTTCCTACTACGCATAACCAGCTTATAAGACTTCATAATTCTTTGAACACAATATAACATTCTTCCTATGATGTTCCATGGACATTATGCTCATTTAACCTCAAATGTTAGATTTCACCATTTCAACACAATTCCTATTTTAGTTATACAACCCTTCTGTATACCCTAACATCATATAGGGATAACCAATTGTCTAGAACAAATTTACATACCTTATATAGATAACCATGTACCTTTGCAAAGGCGACCCCATAGCTCACCTTCATCTGCTGAGGTTCCAGTTTACTTGTATCATCACACATTAGTATTATACATGAATCGATATATATATATATCCCACATTTACCCATTGATGGGTGTCAGGCAGTGATGTGTGGGAAAAAATAACATTTGCTCGACCACAACATTCAATGTGTTAGTCGTATAAAGGTAATTAAATCATAAGAACAATCGTACATATAACATACGTTCAAACATCATTTTACTTGTTTCATAAAAGCTTATACCTCGATTATTGTCTCAAAGATTACCTTTGATCTATCCTGCAACTTCCATGTCATCAATGTTTTCCTTAACACATCATAAATAAAAACAGTCATTCCTTGTGGCACATAAGGACGTCAGAAGATTACATCATCCTTCTAACCTGTATTTATTTCATGTGGGTTCTAGGTTCCAATAATCTATCCCTTAACAAAATAACATATAGTTGTACATGGATAGCAAGTCATCATAAATATTGAACAATTACAAGTATAACTACTACTCATTGTTTCCTACGTCTATCTTAGTAGAAATTACTGAAAATGAGAGGTATATATAAAAGGTACTCATGTCTTTTCCATCATATGTATTAACTGATTAATATTCACATGTATACCTTGTAATTATAATCATTTTCCTTTTGTTGTACTTATATGTAAGGGTACAAGCATGCTTCAATGTCACCAAAAATCGTATTAAAAATTACTTATCCTATACAATTACATACTAGAATGAAATTGATTAGCAAGGAGACTATTAACAATTTTTCTCCCTTGTAATCTCACAATTTCCTAGTCTTGGAAATCTTCGCGCCAATTAAAGTTAATTTCTTTGTTAAAAGAAACCAGACATCTTAGTCTAGCCAAACTATACTTTTAATGGAATATTAATTTAGCATATGTAACTTAATTTTAGTTGATACCTCAGTAAAAAAAAAAAAAAGCAACATCTTAATATCACATAATTATGCTTCCCTCATAACTAGAAATATTAAATTCACAATGACTCCTCTTGCAGTATGTTCCTTTATAGATTTTACTACTAAGGTCAACAGCGTTATAAATTTATAAACTTTCTTATTTAAGATAACTCATGTGTAAACGGAACTTGGTCGTTTCTTACGTAGTTCAAACACCAAGACTGACCCAAACTATAAAATCTTTAATGGACCTTTTAACATATAGACTTACTTTTGATCTGAACTTAATGGACCTTTTCACAGATCTAAGTTGCTTACATTTCCCTCTAAATTTCCTATTTTTGAATCTAGACTATTGGTCAATCAAGTTCACTTAGTTATCTAAGGTCAACCAAATTTAGGAGACTTCCTTAGCCTATAAACTTCACTTTGAAAAAACTAGGATAACTTCCAATACGTGCTTTTACTCTACTTACAAGTATCCATTTCATAAGGACTTAATTCCCATAGTCTAACTTCTTAAAGTAAAATTTTGACCTTATAGTGTATGGAATACATTGTAGAGTATGACGAGATATTCATCATTTAGTATTTATCAATACAAGATCATTCAATTACATACAAAGACGTATGCGATGTATGTTCACAAATAGACCCTACTAAGCCATCATAATGCTCTAGCGGAATGGAACATACTTACTTGCAATTTCCAAAACGTCACGTTGCTTACCTCTTGCCGATCCTTGGAAATGGGGTTTTTTTGTTTGCGTCTTATAGAATGGAGTCCCTTCCTAGCTTGACAAACTTGTTTTTGTTTCCCTATTGAGCCCAATAAGCCTGAGTGTTTGGAACCTGTGCTCTGATACCATATGTAACATCTCCAATGAATAGATTAGTATTTAAGGAATAAATTGCCTCGAAAAAATTCTTCGTTATATAAAAGAAGTTCATACTACATAATATTGATGAGGACCAATAATTAAACTGCATAATCATGCATTACGCATCTTACCCTTCTATAAATTTGAAGAGAAATAAGACATACTTATATATTTGGTGAAATTTAAAACTTTCATCCATTAACACTTTAAAAATAAAACCCTTTTGTAATGAGGACAAAAGTCCGCCATCACAGCATTGTTAGAAGACGATCTATTATAGGAATAGCCATTGTGCATTAAATCTTCATTCCTACAATTGACATTAGTATAAACCTTAATTTTCTATGCAAGGGTCTTTATCCACACTTTGTAGTATGATAACAATTTCTTTTACAAAATTAAAACAATAACCATTTAAACAACTGTTGATAATTTAATTCTTACTATCTTTTCGTTGGACCTCTTCGTGAACTTCTTATCCATTTATGATGAACTTTCGTACTTGACAAAACTTTTGAATGCGTTTATATAATCATCCTATGCAATTCATGCATAACCAAGGATTAACTTGACAGCCATACCTTTATACTACAACTATCACAATCACACATAAATCGTATAAGCAACATGTATAACCAAAGATTTATTGACAAAGCATCATTTATACACGACTACCACAATCATACATAATATCATCTCAATCACACATAAGTCAGAGACCACATATACATGTGCTTCACCCACACTGTGGGCTACGTCCACCAGAACAGTCACATCTTGTTCTTATTATTCAGATAAAAGGTTACATCTTTCAGCGAGGCATCCATTTCCTCAACAATTCAAAATTCTTAACTGCTCATATATTTTTCCAGCTGCGAACAATCTATCAAAATAAAATAAAAACCCTTTCTCAACGGGGATTAATACCTATCCATTCAGTAAACCAGCATGCATGGATCACTATTCATGATAGAGACTCCATAAATCAAAACGGTCAACACTATAATGAATGCACAACAATCCATACTCCCTAACCTGGATCATAACGTTCTTCCTCATGCAATACGACTAACAAAGGTTCACACAATTCAATGTCGTGTTGCATCCAAACAATAATCCATATGATTTAATGCTGTAATGAATACAACAGAAATCCAAAAGCATATAATACAGAGCCTTAATGAAAGGAATACAGTCAGAGTACACTCACATCCCTATAGAACCTTCGTCTGATGAGATTCAATGTGATTTAAAACGCATTCGTTACATAAAACCCTATCACAGCTAGATCTGAATAGCAACAAGTCGTGGCAATCAAACAACACAAGAAACAATAAAGATCCCTCAGGGATCAAACCAAAACCTTGGCAGGCGGTGTAGCAGACACGCCATCCTGATATGATATGAGTAAAGGAGGTGAGACGCAGAAGTCCAAACCCACTCTAAATAAAAGAAAACACGCCTACAGGAATCCGATCTGAAAACCAGAACTCAAAGCCGCATATAGCATGGGCTATGTATTCCAATAAGGATCCATCGTTGCTACAAAACCTAAATAAACTGGAACTTACTCAATCTAGGCAGCGATACTAGGATCCGAATTGAAAATGATACAGAGATCAAACTACAGCTTTCAACTCAGTATAATTTAAATGGAATTCATTAGAGGTTAAAAATAACAAAAGGTCATTAAAGCCGTTTGAAGCAGATAACTAGATGGAGGTTAATCCCACTAGGAACTCTCTACTAGGATGTTTCCAAAAAATCACACAGCCCACGAGTAGTGGCCTTCCTGGCAGCTATGCCCCAATCAAAGGTCGCATCCGTTGCCGTATTCATTCAATCAATATATAATACAGAAATAAAATCGACAATAGCAATTTTATTGAACCAAGAAGAAATAATGGCTACAACCATATCACCAAAGAGATGCGAAAAGGGATAATAACATATCCACAAAAGACTTGATCAGGGATCCAGCTCCTCCGTGAGCCATCCCTTCCCTCTCTCCATTTTCCTCTCAGAAATTGGTGATCTAAAACAAAGGCACAGGCGTCGATATGTCAGTCTAAGCAATTTCTAGTCTAGATAATAAACAATCAACTGGATCGGGCTCCAAGCCGTCCTCTCCAGCATTTTCTACAAAACTCAAACATACAGAGTCATCATAGAGATCTCCAAACCGGCTTAGCTCCTAATTCACAACAATATATAAACAAAACGGGGGGGGTTCGATCGGGTTCAATTCCTGTAGCCATACAACAAAATCGACATGATCTCTGGATATTACACGACACCAGTAAACAAATACCGTCATATCCCCTTCCTAGTATTCAATTACAGAGATTGCTAAATAGCACAATGACTCAAAAGCAGAGATTGCTCTTACCGTATTCCAGTGAGCACACAAAACCGTTAGAAATTAAAACTGGTCAAATCCGATATCTACCCAGAAATGACAAAACTACCGGCAACAACGATTGAATCTGATTCTATACATGGATCAACTTTCAGCAGCTATCCCCTCCTCAGATGCTTTACCAAAAATCCTCCTCGATCTCTTCGATGATCGTCTCCTTCCATCTACCTCGCATGAATTACAAGGATTCTACGTAACAGGGAAGTTCCGGGAGCTAAACCCTGCCTGCCCATCCATTGGATTCATAACATGTTGTCATTTATCATGCGCATTAGAGAAGCTCTCTCCCTTTTTTCCGCAAGGTGTCTTTCTCCCCCTCTTTTAAAGAATTGTTCTCCCCTTTGGAGGATCCGCCCCTCCAATAAGTTTTAAATGGTGAAATTTATGGACGTTGTGGGAGTCGAGCTCCATAGAAGCTCTTTTCCTAAAAATCCTCCAACAACAAATGCACCCTATTAAAATTTCAACAAGATAATTCCATAAATCAAGGAAGATGTCCTCTTAGTTAAAGGAGCACTTCTTTAGTGGTCATTGAAAGGCTTTTTTTTTCTTCCCGTGTAAAGGCTTTTTTTAGTGGTCATCCTATGCTTCCCTTGAATCCCTCGAGAGAAACTACGTGGGTGAAACATAACTTGACAGAACTATGTTTTCTTCATAAAAAGGAGGAAGACGTGGGCTCCTTCCACTGAATTTCTGTCCAGGAACAAGTGAAAACTCGGAACAAGAGCTTGGCTTCCTCTCATTCCTCTTCGATGAGTAAAAAAAAACAATAAGGGCTTAAATACATGTTTCCCATCAAAGACCGTGGCATGGTTAATGCCTTCCGAAAATTTGGCAATGGTGTCCCTTCTTATATCGGTGGACCACGTCTGCATGTAGTTTTTTATTAGAACCTTCATTCACGTGAGTGGCCAACATCGTTCACATCATTAAGGGCTTGGCTTCCTTCAAAAGAGAAATAATAGCCAATAATCCAAGAATTTAGGTTAACATCTTCTCCTTACTTGATTCGGTTGAGGTGGTTTATTGGCATGCGGCGACTAGTCATTTATCTTTCACGTAGGATGATTACCTTATCACTTAAGGTATTAGATATGTCATTTTTTTTTTACCACTTCTCGAGTGTTCTTAGGATTTGGATGATCCACCTTCATGATTCATCCTCTTCCTAGTGGATTTGGCTATCATCGGCTAGTTGTGTCGCTGCCCTCAATCTCTCAAGTTTACAACTTACAACTTAGGTTTTTAACACATCGCTTACAAGTTCTTCTGGCGAGGCCTTGGCCTTGAGCTCCTCGCCAGAAGCAATTACAATTTACATCTAATTTGCAATAAACATTTATCAAACTAATAGGGAAAGAAGGAGGGATATCACAGTAGAAGCTATGACAGAAGAGTACTAGTCAATAATGAAAAACGATGTTTGGGACATAGTCCCCAAACCAAAGGATAACAGTGTGGTTTCTTCCAAATGGATTTTCAAAGTAAAACATGCTGCAGATGGTAGCATCGAAAAATATAAAGCAAGATTTGTAGCTAGAGGGTTCTCTCAAAAGGAGGGAATAGACTATAAAGAAACATTTGCACCAGTTGCTAGGTACACTTCAATTAGAACTATCATGGCTCTTGCATCTATGATGAAGTGGAAATTACACCAGATGGATGTTAAAACAGCCTTCCTGAATGGTGTCATTGAAGAAGAAGTGTACATGGAACAACCACAAGGTTTTGAGGTTAAAGATAGAAGAACTCATGTATGCAAGCTGAAAAAGGCTTTATATGGATTGAAGCAAGCTCCCAGAGCTTGGTACGGAAGGATTGACAGTTTCTTAACAAGTATGGGTTTTACCAAGAGTAAAGATGACCCAAATCTCTATCTCAAAATTATGGATGATGAACCTGTTATATTACTACTGTATGTGGATGATCTATTTCTGACAGGCAATGAAAACCAAATTATCGAATGTAAGAAGAAGCTTTCTTCCGAATTTGAAATGAAGGATCTAAGATTAATGCACTACTTCTTAGGTCTACAAGTATGGCAAGAACCAAAAGGAATCTTCCTAAATCAAGGTAAGTATGCTGTGGAGATCTTGAAAAGATTGACATGTTGGAATGTAAGGCCATGGCCACTCCCATGGACTCCAACTTGAAATTTTTAGTTGATGACTCATCATAATTAGTGAATGTAACTCTATATAGACAAATCATTGGGTCATTGATGTATTTGACAAATACCAGACCAGATATATGCTTTGCTGTAAATACTTTGAGTCAATTTCTAGTAGAACCAAGAAAGGTTCACCTAATAGCTGCAAAGCATGTAATGAGGTATCTAAAAGGTACTTTAGATTTTGGTCTTTACTATCTCAGAAATCATGAACTTAGATTACATGGTTATTAAGATTCTGATTGGGAAGGAAGTGTTTCAGACATGAAGAGCACTTCAGGTGGATGTTATGGACTTGGATCCGCTATGATCTCTTGGTTCAACAAGAAACAATCTAGTGTGGCTCTTAGTACTGCTGAAGTAGAATATATAGCTGCCTGCTCTGCTAGCTGTGAAGCAGTATGGCTTTGGAAACTACTATCTGGAGTATTTGACTTAGAATTGGATCCTACTGTGATTATGTGTGACAATCAAAGTTGTATCAAGATGACAGAAAATCTGGTATTTCACGATAAGTCTAAACACATAGAGATCCGATACTTTTATATATGAGATATGGTGCAGAGAGGAGCCATTAAGCTCGAGTATGTAAGCACTGAGAATCAAATTGCTGATATCTTGACCAAACCTTTGTCTCAAGTGAAATTTGAATACTTCCGAGACAAACTTGGTGTGGCTCAAAAGGATCCTTCTCGAAAGGGGGAGTAGTGTGATCTCTATTGATGAGATTGCCTCATCGACAGCAAGGTCAATGATATGAATACCTATTTTAGATACTTAGACTTAGGACTCTTATATTTAGAAATACTTATTTTCTCTCACTTACTTTTATTTACTGATGTATTGATGAGGATACATGTTTTATTAATGTATTGATGAGAATACATGTTTTGATGACATCTGTATTGATAAGGATAGAGATAGGGATTGTATCATCCCTGGACATTGGTTCCTTGAATTGATCCGTAGACGTATGGTATCCGAAAATGAAGTCCTTAGTGGACAGATAGGGATTGTATCATCCCTGGACATTGGTTCCTTGAATTGATTCGTAGACGTATGGTCTCCGAAAATGAAGTCCTTAGTGGACAGATAGGGATTGTATCATCCCTAGACATTGGTTCCTTGAATTGATCCGTAGATGTATGGTCTCCGAAAATGAAGTCCTTAGTGGACAGATGGGGATTGTATCATCCCCGGACTTTGGTCCCTGAATTGATCTGTAGATGTATGGTCTCCGAAAATGAAGTCCTTAGTGGACAAGTGGGGATTGTATCATCCCCGAACTTTGGTCCCTGAATTGATCCGTAGACGTATGGTCTTCGAGAATGAAGTGATGGGGATTGCATAATCCTGGAACCACTAGTTCAAAATGTACGTGATGGGGATTGCATCATCCCCGGACTTTGGTCCCTGAATTGATCCGTAGATGTGTGGTCTTCGAGAAGTGGGGATTGTATCATCCCCAAACTTTGGTCCCTGAATTGATCCGTAGACGTGTGGTCTCCGAGAAGTGGGGATTGTATCATCCTCGGACTTTGGTCCCTGAATTGATCCGTAGACATATGGTCTTCGAGAAGTGGGGATCGTATCATCCCCGGACTTTGGTCCCTGAATTGATCCGTAGATGTGTGGTCTCCGAGAAGTGGGGATTGTATCATCCCCAGACTTTGGTCCCTGAATTGATCCGTAGACGGATGGTCTTCGAGAAAGTGATTTTTTTTATGTGGTTACTTGTATCGGTATGGATACTTGTATTGATGATGTGGTTACTTGTATCGATATGGATACTTGTATTGATGATGTGGTTACTTGTATTGGTATGGATACTTGTATTGATGATGTGGTTACTTGTATTGGTATGGATACTTGTATTGATGATGTGGTTACTTGTATCGGTATGGATACTTGTATTGATGATTTGGTTACTTGTATCGGTATGGATACTTGTATTGATGATATGTATACTTGTATTGGCATGAATACTTGTATTAATGATGTGGATGCTTGTATTGTTATGGATTCCTGTATTGATGATGATGATGATGATCGTGTGATGATGATGCTAATGATCGTGTGATGACGATGCTGATGATCGTGTGATGATGATGCTGATGATCGTGTGATGATGATGCTGATGATCGTGTCATGACGATGTTGATGATCGTATGATGATGATGCTGATGATCATGTGATGACGATGCTGATGATCGTATGATGATAATAATAAATTGAAGAAAGCTTCCAATGATATATAGATGTATCATGTATGATGTAGTTGATGACTCCTTGCTCCTGCAGATGTTCTTATGATATCCTTCTCATTAAGGGGGAGTGTTGAATATTTTAACTTCTAAGAATATTATATTTCTACTTTATTTATTCCGGAGATGTTCCATCCCTCCGAGGTGATTCTATTATGTATCCGGAGATGTTTATTCCTCTGAGGAGTTGTGGTAACTAGGGTTATTAGACCCGCCATGTGGGGGTCGGCCCTAAGTTTATGTTTTAGGGGTTATTATACTTCTCCGGGAGAGGTTGGCCCCATTAGGTATTTTTGGTGGTCGGGAGTTAGTATAAATAGAGGAGGTGAACTCCTCATTAGACACACACACTCACTTGAGAAAAGTGGCGCACTTGTCTGGGAGATATGCTAAGGAGTTAAAGAAGGAGGGAGCACATCTTGTATTTTGGTTGATCATCTTACTGAGGAAAGCTTTGCTGGGTTTTCTACCCCATGAGGGTTTCCTAGGGTAAACTCTGTGTCTATCTTGTGATTATGCTTCTTTCAGTGATCTTGCTAGTCTATTTGGTTTAAACTTAACATTGTGTTTATATCAATTTGATTTGTAACTAAGTCTTGTCTCTGTGTAAATGGTTATACCTATGTTGTATATGATATTTGTGTGTAATAATGCTTTTAACTATTGAATAAACAATCGTTTATCTATGGTAAAAACTATAAAAACCCTAGGTTTATATATATAAGAAACTCTATTTATGTAAACTTGAAATAATCATTAATATTTCTATTACAGTATAGTAAATAAATTTTACTTCATTATAACAATAATGGACATTGAACTCACTAATTCTATGCATATAATATCAACAAAATAAAATCATTCTAGGTAATAAATCATGGAATTAGTACAATTTTGCATAAACCTAGTTCTGTTAATATGTAGGTAAAGAAAATAAATTTTCAATAAAATGTTGAACACAAATAAATTATAACTAACCTATCAACAATGTACAGACCGAATCCAATATGAAAGTCATTGTTCCTGCCAACCAATCTTCCAGAATAGCCAAGATTACTTGCTCTAAAACCCCCAAACCTATTTGTTGAACCACGAGGACAAAGCTTGTTGGAAAATAATTATGAACTATCACTCAGTTCCACTCCTTTACTCAACAATTATATTTTCCCTCTTCCATCCCAGCCTCTTTCTTTTCTAATGGGAATGCTTGTTTAGCTTTTCCTAGGACTTAGGTCTATCATGACCCTCCTGCTCTAGAACCTCCATCTGAAGTTTTGACCTTAAAAATAGGGAATATGCCTTCTGCACCTATTGAGGTATTAAATATATGTTTTCACCACTAAGGGATTTTTGTCCAACACTTGTCATTTCTCCTTGTGGGCCAGCAAACACTCATTCAACAACTACTTCAGATTGTATTCTCTTGTTTATATTTATTAAATAATAATAATAATTCAAATCCTTAGACAAGTGTCTTTGACCACACTTGGTCAAAATAATTGTTCAACAAAAATTAAAACAATATTACAAAGTATTAAACTTTAATCAAGGTTCTAAGGGTATTACATACACCACCCCTTAAAGATAACATCGTCCTCGATGTTATTCAATCTTCCATTGTTTCTTCTTGAAATAGAATTGGATATGCCTCTCGCATATTACTTTCCAATTCCCAAGTAGCTTCTTCTGGGATAAGGTGCATCCATTGCACCTTTACCTAACCAATAATTTGGTTCCGAAGAATAAGCTCCCTCCTGTCGAGGATGCATTTTGGTTCCACTTGGAATTATCCTTCTGGTTCCACCAGAATAACATTCCAATCCACAACATGAGTAGCATCATGTACATACTTCTTTAATAAGGAAACATGAAAAACATTATGTACTTTTACCATAGGTGGTAATGCCAACCGATAGGTGACCGATCCAACCCGATCTAATATCTCAAAAGGATCACAATACATGGGTGCTAGTTTAGCACATTTCCCCAATCTTAAATAAATATTTATTGGTTTTACCTTTACATAAACATGGTCCCCTACCTGGAACTCTCTTTGATTTCTTTTTAAATCTTCATAGCTCTTTTTTCTATCTTGAGCTATCTTCAAATTATGATGTACCTATTTCATGGTTAGTTCCATATATTTCAACACATCAGGACCTAACATTAATCTATCAACTGGACTACTCCAATAAATTAAAGTGTTACATTTTTTCCATAAAGTATTTCAAATGGACACATCTTAGCAGAAGCTTGAAAATGGCTATTGTATGCAAATTCAACCAAATGTAAATAGTCTTCCCATTTTCCTAGTTTATCCATAGCATACATCCTAAGCATGTCTTCTAAGATCTGATTTACTCTTTATGTTTGTCCATCTATTTGAGGATGAAAACAAATACTGAAATTTAATTTAGTATCTAATCCTTTAAACAAAGCCTTCCAAAAATTTCTTGTAAACTTTGAGTCTTTGTCAGAAACTATTATCTTAGGTACACCATTCAATCTGAACATTTCTTTCATAAATATATCAACAATATGAATAGCTTTGTATGTAGATTTAACAGGAAACAAATGTGCTTCCTTACTCAACTTATCTACAAAAACCATTATAAAACCATTATGTTTATTATTTCTAGGAAAACCTGTTATGAATTCCATGCTAATGACCTCCCACTTCCATTCTGGAATGGGTAAGGGATGCAATAACCCTATTGGATGATGATGTTTTGTTATAACTTGCTGACATTCCATGCATTTAGCTATACATTATGCAACTTCATTTTTCATATTAGGCCAATAAAATTCTTTCCACAACATGGTAATCATTTTCTGGTATCCAGGGTGTCCTGAATATGGTTTCTTCTGCATCTCATTCATAATTAATAGCTTAAATTCTTTAGAATTAGGTACATATAACTTGTCCTTATACATTAATAATGCTTTTCTGCTCAATTTAAAATCTGGTTTTATTTGGCTTGCTTCATTTTTTGATGTTTTATCTTTTAATTTCTAATATTCATCATCAATTCTTGTTGTTTGTATTTTTATCTCTAAATTTGTTTCATAACTGCTGCTTGCAGTCACATACAACATATTAGCATGCCGAGTCAAAGCATCTGCTACCTTATTCTCTTTCCCTTCTATGTGTTTTATTTCAATATCATATTCACTTAGAAAATACAGCCATCTAGCTTGTCTTACATTTAGATTATGCTGGTCAAATAGATATTTTAGACTAACACTATCATATTTTAGTAAAAATCGTCTACCAATAAGATAATGTCGCCACATTTTTAGTGCGTTTATTATAGCAGCCAACTCAAAATTATGAGTTGCATAATTTCTTTCATGTTCTTTTAGTTTTCTAGACTCATAAGCCACAACATAGTTATATTGCATTAATACTCCACCCAGACCTTCCTTGCATGCATCCATGCAAATAGTAAAATATTCATGAGGGTATGCAATCTTTAAAATAGGATTTGTTGTTAACAAGTGTTTTAGTTTATTAAAACTTTCTTCGCATTTATTATTAAAATCAAATTTCTTCCCCTTCTTCTGTAAATAAGTTATAGGGTATGCAATTTTTGAAAATCCTTTAATAAACTTTCTGCAATATCATGTGATTCCCATGAAAGATCGTATATCAGATATGTATTTAGGAAATATCCATTCCATTATGGATTTTACTTTATCAGGGACAACTGATATTCCTTCCTTAGTTATCACGTGTCCTAAGTATTGAATTCTATCTTTAAAGAAATCACACTTACTGAATTTTGCATCAAGTTCTTGTTCTCTTAATACTTGTAGTACATTTCTTAGGTGTTCTTCATGTTCTTGTTCATTTTTAGAGTAAATTAGTATATCATCAATAAACACGACTACACATTTTTCTAGGTATTTACTCAATACACTATTCATTAGGCACATAAACACTGCTGGTGCATTTTTCAACCCAAAGGGCATCACGACAAACTCATAGTGACCATATCTTGTCCTAAATTTTTTTTTGTATATATCTTCATCTTTTACTCTTACTTGGTGATATCCCAACCACAAATCTATTTTGGAAAATACAGTTGCTCCTCTGAATTGATCGAATAAATCATCAATTCGGGGTAACAGGTATCTATTTTTAATTGTCATCTTATTTAGTTGTCTATAATCAATGCAGAATCTTAGAGTACCATCTTTCTTTTTCACAAATATTACCAAAGCTCCCCAAGAGGATACACTTGGTCAGATATATTTATTGTCAATTAATTCTTCAATATGAGATTTTAATTAATTTAACTCTATTATATTCATTCTATATGGATATTTCTATTCCAGTACTGCTCTCAGTATGAGATCGATTGTAAATTCTATCTCTCTTTTAGGTGGTAAACCAAGAATTTCTTCCGGAAAAACATCTTTAAACTTTTTCAGCAGTGGAATATTATCTATATCAATTTTATCAATTTTATCTATATCATCAAGTATATGAATAACAAAAACTTTACAGCCTTTCCTAACTGATCTTTTCATTTGTAAAGCAGAAATTTCTCCAATCATAACTTTCCTAGGAATCCCTTTTATGATAACAAAATTATTTCTTTCATCAATGCATGTAAAAGATTTATCGTAGCTATTTAGAATCACTCCGTGTTTTTCTAACCAATGCATTCCTATTAACATGTTGTATGATCCTAAGGGTAAAACATTCAAATCTACATGTGTTTTGAGTTCATTCATGAAAAACTCACAGTTTTTAACAAAGTTAGTTACTTTCCTTTTTGTTCCAGTATTAAGTTGAACTAACCATGACTTTTTAAACTTATCTTGCTGAATTTTACATGTTTCTACCAATCTAGGAGATATATAACTCAAACTTGCACTTGGATCTATCAACATAGAAATAGGTTTGTCTTTTAACATACCTTCAATTTTGACCATTGTCGATTCTCCAATGTTGCAATGATCCTTGGTATGCTCTTGGATACATATCCTAGAGTAGCATCTTCTCGTATGGAATGTAAATTATTAACATACTTTCTTCTCTTTGGACAATATTTAAACTAGTGTGGTTCCCCACACTCCGAGCATTTCAAATATTCTTTTTTATTATTAACTTTATTATATGTAGCAGGTAGATCTCTTCCTTTGTTATTCATTATATTTTGAGGTCTATTTCTCTCGCTATTCCGTTGATAACTTTTATAATTACTTCCAGTATTACTGAAAAAATTATTTCCTCTTTTCTCTTGATCATAGTTCCTTCCCTTCTAGGATTGTATGTTATCTTTTATGTTTTTATTTTTTTCATAAAACAAATTTTCTTTTTTCATTGCTTCTTCAAAAATTTTAGGATTATTTTACTCAATCCTTTCTTTATATATTACCAGCAAGCAACTTAAGAACTGTTGTACTTTTGGTTTCTCTTCAATGATATAGGGTACATATCGAAGTATATTTAAAACTTTGCTGCATAATGCTTTCACAGTTAGTGTTCCAAGTTTTAGATCATAAAATTCTTTAGCCTTCTCTTCATAATATTGTTTAGATAAATATTTTATTTTAAACAATTTCTTAAAAGATTTCCATGTTACTTGACGTTATTTTAATCTTTTCACCATTTTATTGTCTTTCCACCATATAGCTTCCTTTCCGGACAGATTATAAATAGCCATTTTTGCCTTTAATTTTGATAAATTTTCAGAATTTACTTCAATCTGATCTAGGATCTTAACTGAGAGAACAACATGTACAGCATATCTACATCATATCAATCATGGAGACAATAATGCAAGCACACAAGAGACACAAAGATTTACTTGGGGAAAACCATAATGGTGAAAAACCCCAATAACTTCCTCAGAGATAGATAGAGCAATGATACAACCAACCAAGAGAGATAGCCATAACCTAGCAGCAAATCCTCCTCCTCCATAAGTGCGCCACTTTTCCTTGAGTGCATGTGTGAGAAGTGAGTGAGCAAATAGAGTGCCTCCCGCACTCTATTTATACTTGACTTGACTTGCCTTTTTACCTAACTCATGTAGGATCGAACTTAACCACATAACATAATGCTGAGTGGGCCGACCCCCAATAGGGTGGTCTAATAACCCTTTGACCCACATGGCCGACCCCCAATAGGGTGGTCTAATAACCCTTTGACCCACATGACTTATACAGGGCCGACCCCAAACAAGGTGGTCTAATAACCCATCAAGTATAAGTTACGACACTTACAATATAATTGACGACACTTCCTTATAGAGGAATAATACCATCTCTATAGGAATACAATATACATATATGTGAAATACATTCCGAAGTTACATATACATCAACACTCCCTCTTAACTAGGAACGTATTTCTCAGCACAGTTCTTCTAGCACAAGTCATCTTCTCTGGATCATCATCACTGGATAATCGTCATCGAGTCATCATCATCATTGTCACTGCTGCTGCTATCTCAATCAATCTCTGAATCTACTCGTCATAGGAAGTTCTACAGAGCCAGTCCTTTTTCATACTGGATGTAGGCCCACCACCTGCAGGTCTTCATCATCACTGGCCATACTGTGGAATCCTCAGGACTTATTACGTGCGTCACAAAACCTGGCTACAGCATCCCAGGCTATTACGAGCACACAGCTCTACCTGTAGGATCTCCCAGGAGCACATTACATGTGACCCATCACAGAACCTGGCTGAAGCATCCCAGGCTGCTACGAGCACACGGCTCTACCTGTGGGATCTCCCAGGAGCACATTACATGTGATCTCACCACAAAACCTGGCTGAAGCATCCCAGGCTGTTACGAGCACACAGCTCTACCTGTCGGATCTCCCAGGAGCACATTACATGTGGTCCACCACAAAACCTGGCTGAAGCATCCCAGGCTGTTACGAGCACACAGCTCTACCTGTCAGATCTCCCAGGAGCACATTACATGTGGTCCACCACAAAACCTGGCTGAAGCATCTGAGGCCTTTTTCATCCTGTCCAGATCTCCCAGGAGCAAATTACATGTGGTCATGGCAAAACCTGGCTGAAGCATCTGAGGCCTTTTTCATCCTGTCCAGATCTCCCATGAGCAAATTACATGCCATAGGACAAAACCTCGCAAGAGCATCTGCTAGATATCCCAGGGAACCGAATTACATGCCATAGGCAAAACCTCGAAAGACTATCTGCAGATCTCCCAGGGCACAAATTACATGTCCTCCCAAGAAAAACCTCGCAAGAGCATTTGCCAGATGTCCCAGGGCACCGAATTACATGCCATAGGAAAAACCTCGAAAGACCATCTGCAAATCTCCCAGGGCACAAATTACATGCTTTCCTGCACAACCTGATCCACGGCCACAAAGTATCATCTGATACTCATCATCATCACTGCAACATCCTGCTGCACGTCATCTGGAGAAGCTCGTCATCCACGATCATCTTGATCATACAATGCATCCATCTGATGCACACATAGATACATGATCCACACAATGTATCCATGAATCATACATGATCTACCTAATCATACAGAGATACATGATCCACACAATGTACCCATCAACATACATGATCTACCTGATCATACAAAGATACATGATCCACACAATGTATCCATCAGCATCCATGATCTACCTGATCATACAAAGATACATGATCCACACAATGTATCCAACAGCATCCATGATCTACCTGATCATACAAAGATACATGATCCACACAATGTATCCAACAGCATCCAACATGATGCGTTCATACATAAATGATCCAACTGATCATATCCAACATCCAACATGATGCGTACATACATAAATGATCCAACTGATCATATCCAAGCAGAAACCAGAACATCATCCTGATGCTCATCATCCAGCGCTTACATCCACAGCCATGTGAAGGATACTCCTTCCAACATGCTTGGAATGGCTTCAGCAAATGTGTCCATCACTTCTTCCTCGAAGTGTCCTCGATCTGAAGAACGCCAAGCCTCTCTCTGAAGTACTCGAACTTCACTATGGCTAGTGGCTTTGCCAGCACATCTGCAATCTGCTCGTCCATCACAACATACATAAGCTTCATAGCTCCTCTCTGCACCATATCCCTGATATAGTGATATTTGATCTCTATGTGTTTCGACCTGTCATGAAACACTGGGTTCTTGAACAGCTTCACACAACTCTAGTTATCACAGAAGATACCAGTAGCATCCAACAGGAGATCAAATAACTCAGACAGTAGCTTCCGTAGCCATACTGCCTCACAACTAGCTGAACAGGCTGCAACATACTCTGCCTCAGCTGTACTCAGTGCTACGCAGGACTGCTTCCTGCTAAACCAAGAGATCACACCTGATCCCATACTGAAGCAGCACCCAAATGTGCTCTTCCTATCTGCAGCACTGCCAGCCCAATCTGAATCAACATAACCCTGCAGGTTAAACTTTTGATTTGCCTCTTACCTGAGCCCATAATCCACTGTACCCTTCAGGTATCTCAGAATATGCTTTACAGCAACCAGGTGAACACTCCTCAGATCCGTTAGGAACTGGCTCAATGTGTTCACAGCAAAGCAAATGTCTGGTCTCGTGTTCGTCAGGTACATCAAGGACCCAATCATCTGGCGATACATAGAGACATCAATCGGCTCAGATGAAGCATCACATAGAAGCTTCAGATTTGATGCCATAGGTGTGGCCATGGCCTTGCAATCCATCATCCCGAACCTCTTTGGGATCTCTACTGCATACTTCCCTTGTCCAAGGAAGATTCTATCTGCACTCTGCCACACCTCCATGCCAAAAAAAAATAGTGCATCATCCCCAAGTTCTTCATCTCGATCTCGGTAGTAAGCTTCCGCTGCGTGTCGGCAATCAATCTATCTTCACCATACCAAGTTCTGCACATATATGATTTCCTATCATGTGTCTCAGAACCAAGTGGTTGCTATACATACACTTCTTCTTCAACTACACCATTCAAGGAAGCTGTCTTGAATCCATCTGGTGTATCTTCTATTTCATCACTTTTATATTTCTCAATGCTGCCATCTGCAACATGCTTGATCTTATAGTTCCATTTGGAAGTCATAGCAAACTTCCCTTCATGTCTTGGGATTACATCCCAAACATCATTCTTCATGATCGACGGATCATGGCATTTCATTTCTTCATCCCAGATCCTGGGAACTTCAATATCTTCAATATCTTCAATAGATATCTTTGTTGCTGGAACAAAATGTTGTAGTTCTTCTTTTGTAGGAGATGGCATACAATCTTTCCTACACAACAAGTTAAATTGCATGATTAGAAAACATCTCATAGTTTTCAGAACAAATTCTTCCACATAAAGAAATATGCCATACAGTCATGCAATCATCTTAGCCAATGCTTCAATACAACATTTATCCATATTCCGTAACTTTCTAGATGCCTTCCAATCTCTACCAGAACATTGTTAAGAGTGTGCAGAACTCCCAACATGTCAGCAAAGAGGTTTCATTCTAGATAAGTAGCAATGGAATGTTGTACAGTGCCATAGGCCACTTATCCATGTATATTAGTAGTATATTGTTCATCAATGCAACTATTCTAATATGCACAATACATATCCTAAGTCTAGGAACATGAGCATATACATCATTGAACAATTTTATTTAAACAAACAAATATGCAAGAAATTAAAATACTTATCTTTGTTTGTTCGTTGGGTGGACTCCCTCTGAGTCTTTGCTTCCTTACAGGAGCTGCTAGAGTCCTAATCTGAAGTAGCCTCTTCTACACCTTTTTTGTTGTGGAAAGATGGTCAACTCCCTCTGAATATCTGCATCCTTGCAGAAACTACTGAAGTGTGTTCCTTTGCTTTCTTGCAGGAACAACTGGAGTGTGCTCCCTCTTGATCTTTGCTTCCTGGATTACCTGTCCTTGAAATTACATTCATCCTTGGTCCCTATGCATGCTTATTAGTATCATGATTGTGTTATCCTTGTGAACTCATACATTCATTAGTATACTATTAAAACACAATAATCCCAAGCATGTATATTTCAAACAAAAAATAATAAGCATTAGCATTCAAGGTTTATGTAGGATTCTTATGGTTAGTCAAATCATAAGAAACATAACATATCTAAACCTGTAATTACTCAAACCTATGACTCTTCGGGTTAGTTGAATCATCAATCAAGATAAGAGATATAAAATGCATAAAACCTGTGATTATTCAAACCTATACCATCATGATTAATCATTATCAACAACAGTATAAGATCCTAACACAAGGTAGGATTCTATCTTGATATAGGAAAAACATACCTAGATTAGCATGCTAGCTATTTATGTCTAACATACTCACATGATGTCTTCTTGTTCTTCTTCAATGACTTGTGCTAGTAACCTGTATATCTCATAGGTTAACCATTATAAAACCAAGTTATACATACCTCGTAAATGGATCTTTTATGAGATCCATGACAATGGATGAATCTTTGTCCTCATGTTATCATGATCATATGTTCTTGGACCAGAACATGATTTGTCTTTCTTGGTGTACCTTTCATGTTAGTAGAAAACATAAACCTCATACAACACCATAATGCATTAGTACAATCATAAGTGTCAACACCCTAACCAATGAATATCTTCTATCATGCATTCATAATTTTGTTAAGGTGATACGACAAATCTAAAATCAAAATTGTACTAACCATAATAACATGAAGACAAACATACCATAAACTTAATCATGGACAAATATCGAAACATACCTCAATGAGTCATACCTATCGAGATCGCTTGTAATATTCTTATGTAAGGCCTTAGCCTCATCTCCCTTTGAAACAGGAACTTCTTCACTTATGCAGGTGACAAATCCATCTTCTTCTAGGATTAACCCAATCCACTTGATTTACAAGAACTGAGACTGGAGCTAGATATGGGTTTGACAGAGAAACCCCAAAAATTCAAACTTTGAATTTCAAACTTCTGAAAGGATAGAAATATGCGCCTTGATGAGCTGATCAAGCTAGTATATTTAGAATTTGAAAACTGCAAAGTTTCACTCCTCAATTTTGCCTTTGAAACTTTCGGATTCACTGGACGTGACCCTGAACTGAGGTTTGATGAAGCCCACTCTTTTTCCCCATCAAAAGGTTTGATCGAAAGCTCTAAGCTTCTATTTTTCTGAGAAGCTTCCAGCCATGATCACAGATTGCAAAAATTCCCATTTTTACAGAAGCCCTAATTTTCCACTTTTCTGATCAAAGTCCCGAACTAGGGTTTGATCAAGCCCGGCCTTTTGCCCAACCAAAAATTCTGATCTCGGTCTCTAAATTCTTATTTTGATGAGTAGCATTCAGCTGTGGTCTCCGATTACAAAAATTCCAACTTTCTTCAAAGCCCTAAATTAAGGAAGCCATGAATGAAGGTACTCAAAAATAATTCTGTTTTGACAGAAATATGTACCTGATTGTTTCTGGTGTAACTCCAAACGTTTCGATCCACAGGGTCTGAAAAAGTTTCTTGAGATATCCTGACCTATTATCTTTCCATCCTGACAGGTCTAACCTCAATTGGATTCCTTGAGAGAGAGTTATGTCAAATGTCGCAACGTGACCTGTTTTGGGATAAAACAGAAGAGCGAACTTGTACGGCATGCCATGTGTCACTGTTTGAACTTCGGCCTCTGAAAAAATTTCCTGAGATATCTCGGCCTGTTATTTTTCCATCCTGACAAGTCTGACCTCAATTGGACTCTCTGAGAGAGAGTTATACCAAGTGTCGCAACATGACCTGTTTATTGGATAATACAGGAGAGCGAACTTGTATGGTGTGCCACGTGTCACTGGTTCAACTTCGGCCTCTGAAAACGTTTTCTGAGATAGTACAGACTGTGTACTACCTGTCACTTTTTACGAAATTACATTTGGAGCTTCCTAGCCCAAGATATGACCTTTTTCCCAAGGTCACCTGATTTTGACTCAGATCTGGAAGAGACAGAAACCCTATATTGTACAAATCGTAAATCACAAAGTACAACGAATTAGAGGTTGTCCTTTGGACACAATGTACCTGGAGATTTAATCTTCGTCCTGTAACAATTTCAGATCCGAAAACTTTGCCAAAACGGATTTATAGCGAAAGTGCTACGATGACTGGTTTTTGCTATATCAAGCCCTAGCATCGTAAGTGCAACAAGTGTCATACATGCCATATCATGCCTTCTTTCAGGCTAGCTCTGATACCATGTTAAATTTTCAGAATTTACTTCAATCTGATCTAGGATCTTAACTGAGAGAACAACATGTACAGCATATCTACATCATATCAATCATGGAGACAATAATGCAAGCACACAAGAGACACAAAGATTTACTTGGGGAAAACCATAAAGGTGAAAAACCCCAATAACTTCCTCAGAGATAGATAGAGCAATGATACAACCAACCAAGAGAGATAGCCATAACCTAGCAGCAAATCCTCCTCCTCCATAAGTGCGCCACTCCTCCTTGAGTGCATGTGTGAGAAGTGAGTGAGCAAATAGAGTGCCTCCCGCACTCTATTTATACTTGACTTGACTTGCCTTTTTACCTAACTCATGTAGGCTCGAACTTAACCACATAACATGATGCTGAGTGGGCCGACCCCTAATAGGGTGGTCTAATAACCCTTTGACCCACATGGCCGACCCCCAATAGGGTGGTCTAATAACCCTTTGACCCACATGACTTATACAGGGCCGACCCCAAACAAGGTGGTCTAATAACCCATCAAGTATAAGTTACGACACTTATAATATAATTGACGACACTTCCTTATAGAGGAATAATACAATCTCTATAGGAATACAATATACATATATGTGAAATACATTCCGAAGTTACATATACATCAACAAATTTTATCAAGAGTAATTATAAATCTAAAAGTACTTGTGCATTCTAGACAGCCATGCTTCAGCTTCTTCTCTGATTTCTACTTCAAAATAAAAGATAGGTGGTTTTATTTTCTTAAATTCTCCAGTGATTTCTTCGTAGTGTCTACTCTTTTTCTTTATTTTTTCGCTGCCACTACTTTCACTGGTGTTATACTTTTGTTTATGTTTCCTTATTGAACTTCCACTAGATGAATCAATTTCATTATCTGCAAAGTTTAATTTTCTTTCTTTACGCTTATATGATGCAGTTTTCATATTTTCTTCATTTGAAGGTTTGTTCTTTACTGTTTCTTTCTCATGTATCTTAGTAAGTAGAATGTTATTTAACTCTTCATGTCCCTTTATGATACGTTCATTATCTTCTTTAACACTTTATAGTTCTTCCTTTAATTCTTTTACTGTTTGTAAGAATTCAGATTGATTATCATTTCTAGTTTCATTCAGAGCTACCCATAGGTTATTGTCATTAATATTTTATTGTTCATGATCTTCTTGTTCCCTATGATGTGATCCTTCTTCAGCAAATGATTCTACTCCTTCCATTTTCATGCAAAATAGAGGTTATATTTCCGTAATGGCACTATCAATTACAGCAAAGGTTATTTTGCCTAATAATGAAATGAAAAAATAATCTCGTCGACCGAAGAAGAAAAAAAAAAAAATTTCTATACTCGTATAAATAAACCTAAATTGATTCACTATTTTCGCATGTTTTAACTTCGCATATTTCTTGTCAAACTATTTTTGAAAGGGTTTTCAAAGAAGATATTTTTTGCAAAAGAAGGTTTTTGCCAGAAAAAAATCTCGTCGGCCGGGAAAGGAAAAAAAAAAAAAAACATTTTCTATACTCGTATAAATAAACCTAAATTGATTCATTATTTTCGCATGTTTTAACTTCACATATTTCTTGTCAAACTATTTTTGAAAGGGTTTTCAAAGAAGATATTTTTTGCAAAATGAGGTTTTTACAAGGTATGTTTCTTCTTCTTTTTTTCCAAAGATCACATTGAAGGAGTTTTTTTGTAAGACATTTTTGTAAAGAATTTTTTTTTAAGGCATTTTTGTAAAGGAGTTTTTTTTCTAAGGCATATTTTCAAGGATTTTTCTCAAAATATTTCTTTTCTTAGACATGTTTGCAAAGTGGTTTATGCAAAGAATGTTTCTTTCCAAGGAGGTTCTTTCCAAGGGTTGTATTTAAAGAGTGTTTATTCCAAATTATTTTTGCAAAAAAAATGTATTTTTCCTTCTTATTTCTTTGAAAGGGATTTTTTCAAAGAGTTGTTTTGGTAAAGTAATTTACAAATGGTTTTTTTCTAAGGTAATTTTGCACTTCTTATTTCTTTGAAAGGAGTTTTTTCAATTAGTTGTTTTCCTAAGGTCTTTTGCAAAGGGTCTTTTTCCAAGGTAGTTTTGCACTTCTTATTTCTTTGAAAGGGGTTTTTTCAAATAGTTGTTTTGCTAAGATATTTTGCAAAAAGGTTTTTTCCAAGGTAGTTTTGCACTTGTTATTTCTTTGAAAGGGGTTTTTTCAAAGAGTTGTTTACTCAAAGTATTTTTGCAAATGAGTTATTTCTTTACAAGGGTTTTTTCCAAGATATATTTACAAATAAATTTTTTTCCAAAGTATTTTTTCCTAGTGGCTTTTTTCCTAGATATTTTTCCAAAGAGGTTTTTTCTTCCAGTGGTTTTTACAAAGAAGATTTATTTACAAGGTGTTCTTATTATTTTCCAATGGGTTTTTTCAAAAGTGATTTATTGTCAAGGAGTTCTTATTTCTTTTCAAGAAGGTTTTTTTCAAAGAAGATTTTTGTTCAAAGAGTTTTTTCAAAGGAAATTTAATTCTAAAGAGATCTTCAAAAGACTCTTACAAGATTTTTATAAGGTGAAGTAAATTTCAGCTCATGTTTTCATAAATTTCGTAAATGTTTTTAAATCTTAATTTATTTATTTTTACTATAAAGTGATGATTCTTTAATTTATCATCTATAGATTAAACAAGCATGGGCAATAAGAGAAAACGTAAAAAAAAAGGTGATCGTAAACGTGATGATGATGGTAATAGAGAAAAACAAAAACTTAGATATATTTCCAAAAAACAAAGGGTTGCCGAAACAAAAGAGAGAATTATTGAAGATATAAATACAGATTTACATGATAATGTTGAGCAAATAGAAATTGAAAATAGAGTACAAGAAGAATAAATTGAAGTTGAAGATACCATTGTAGGAAGATGTAAATATTGATTTACATGCTAATGTCGATGAAGTCAATATTGAAAATCAAGTTCAAGATCCAGAAATTGGACTTGGTATGTATATATCATATATTTTTCAAATTCATTTTTATATAATGAATTGTATTTTTGGATATATGTTAAATTAAATTTAACTTGATGTATAGGTACTTTTACCATTGATGATGAAATGTTAGAAAACATTGATTGCGACAAATATGGAGAAAAACTACCAATATATGTTGCACGATATCGTGCTACAAAATTTTATGATGAAGTTATCAACGATTACTCAATAGCAGGACAAGCACAAATTTTGAGATGTTTATTGGTGTCTAGAAAGTTAGAAGGTGCTACATCATTATTGGGTATTCACAAGGTAACAAAAGAGTCGAAATTGTAACAAATTGTGATAGAAAATATAGGTGATGCAATAACAAAATTTGGAAAATCCAGGAAGAAAGATATCAGTGCTGCACGTAAAGCAATTCATACAGCAATTCTTTCAGCTAGTACTAAACAAAAGCATTTGACAACAGAACTAACAAAAGCAGTTGGAACATCAAGAAAGACATTATACAAACATAGCAAATTCAGAATGTAAATAGATGAAAATAATGAACTTGCTTGCTGGGAAAATATTTGTAGACAACCTTACAAAGATAGAATGGGAGTAGGTGTTAAAGATATTGTATGGGAATATTGGTTGGAACATGCTCGAGTTTCACCAAATTCAAGAGATGTGATACGCAAAAGAATATCACGAAATGTATATGAAAGCCAACGGAAACATATAATGGACATGACACAAGTACAATTGTTCAATAAATTCAGAGAAGATCATCGTGGAATTAATATATCAATCACTATATTTGTGCAACAAAAACCATGGTATGTTAGACCCATTACTATACGTGACACATGTTGTTTCCGTTATCATGTGCAATTTCAGTTATATTATGACACATTTCTTGAATTTGGTAAAATGTTTTGGTCAAATTCACCACCTCCACCCACAATATGTGAATTCATATCTCAAATTCTATGTGAGATAAATTGCGATAAAGTATTTTATTCAAAGAAATGTGTTAATGGAAAACATTGTCATTGTTGTGGAAAGATGGTGTTATTCCACAATAAATATCCTATCGATAATGATCAATCATTGTCAAATGTAAATGTTGATTGGAGGAGATATGAATACATCAATTATACTACAAGTTCTAGTGATTCACATTCCAAAAGAATTGATTTGCTAGAAGATAAGATATGCGTGACAGATTTTCTCAAAAAATTTGAAAGTGAAATTTATAAATACACTCAGCATTCAAATAGAGCTTGATGGCAAGATCTTCAATTCAAACAGTCTCATGAAATTCTTCCACCTGGAACAATTTTGTCCGTAGTTGATTTTGCCGAAAACTATACATTTGCTACACAAAAAGAGATACAAAGTGAATACTATCACTGTGACCAAGTTTCGATATTTGTCCATGTTGTATATAGACATTCTCAACGGGATGTTGATGGCATTGAAAGCACATGTGACAATCGATATGTGATTAAAGAATATCACTTCTATATCAGTGATGATCGTACATATGATACACATTTTGTTCAACATTGTATAGAAAATATTTTCTATGATTCATTGAAAAAATGCGAAGTTAAATTCAATGAAAATTGGATATGGTATGATGGATGTGTGGGTCAATTTAAATCTTCACAATCATTTTTTTGGTTATGTCGACTTCATAAAGCATTGAACATTAAACATCACCGGAATTTCTTTGAAGCTGGACATGGAAAAGGTGAACATGATGGTGTAGGAGCATGTGTAAAATGAGCACTTCGAAGATGGCAAATGAACTATTCTTCTGCACGGTTTCATTCAGCTGCAGAGGTTGTCCAATGGTTTCAATTAAATCTAAGCCATGATTATAATCAACAATCAAAAGATGTGCGCAGGTATGTACACTATTTTTTTAATTTATATTATTTCTTGAAATTTAAAAATATGTACACTAACATTTAAGTACATGTACACTAACATTAAAAGTTGTTCTTTGTGATTTATCATTTATTGTGTAGGTTTTTTTGGCTTGTTGGGGTCCAAGATATAAATAGATCAATACCATATGACGCTAGCACCATACATGGGACTAGAGATCTTCACTCTATTCAAACAAAATCATTCCAAAACGTGTTTTCATTTGACAGTAGAAACCAATCATGCTTTTGTCATATTCGCACTAAAAATGTTGAATTTACAGAAGTTTGTGAAAACATAACAAACGACTACGTAAAAGCTGGAAACACACAGAGATTAATCCAAAAGGAAAAATGCCACTAGCAAGTGTAGAAGAATTAGAATCAGAAGAAATAGCAATATCATCTGATGGCGATAGAATTTCAGATCTTGTTAGAGAAGGTAATGAACTTACTTGACTTTTAAGTTGATTGTTCGTTCTTGTCCATCACCTTATGTGTATAGTCAATTTAATTGATTTAAAAACACGAACACCAATGGTAATTTGCGTAGGAGATGTTTTCGCTATGATTGCACCTTTAGACAACAACAAAAATGTGAAATATTATTTGATCTGATGCACTGAAGGAAAGATGAAGTTATTGGAGGACTACAATGACAACGGATTTACATATGAGAGAGGATACATCATTTTAAAAGGTTATTTTTTTTAGCAGACTCATATGACTAAAAATTATGTCTACTTTCAAGATTATGAACCCGATGTTATATGTTGTTCGTATAGTCATTTAGTATGTGCATCTCGAATAAGGCTAGTACAAGTTCCATCAAAAAAATAGTTAAAAACCAAAAAATGGAAACTGTCCATATGTGACCATGAACGGATAATTGAGGATGGCATTCCATTGCGATGTTTTTAACTATATATCAAAAATGAATTGATCTATGTTTTTGTCCATGTCAATTGTTGTGTACAATATATTTTTTTTCCATGTGTCACAAATGTTGTGTACAATATATTTTTTTCATTGAATTTTATGACTATTATCTTGAATGAGAACTAGAATAAGAGTTTAAATGGTTGTATTTTAGCATGCTTAAAAATGAATTCAAAAATTATTTGGTAATAAAAATTGAAAAAAATTCAAAAATGTTGTATTTCAGCTATATGGAATGTTTGTCTTTAATTTGTAATTTCGTAATATAAAGTACTTTATTCGGGTCCCCATATGTCTATTAAACCACTTAAGGGATGATATAATGGATGTGGCTATCCCCACACTCCGTCCTGAATTTTTACTTTTGAATGAATGATGCCAATGTGAAATCACCGAGAAACCTATTAGATTTTGTATTC
Organism: Larix kaempferi; assembly: GCA_027924585.1. Classification (NCBI taxonomy): domain Eukaryota; kingdom Viridiplantae; phylum Streptophyta; class Pinopsida; order Pinales; family Pinaceae; genus Larix; species Larix kaempferi. Next base: position 31,182,594 of record BSBM01000767.1, on the reverse strand, counting down.
TTCTAGTCCATTGAACATGTTTCTCTAATGTACTTCAGCATAAATATGATCCATGAGTTTTTTAAAACAAGTTGTTAATCTATATGGTTTTTAAATAAATGATTGTTGCATAAAGATAATATATCTCTTAAATGTAAGTTCACATAACTGAAATCATGGCAAAGGGAGACAACGATCATTTGATTTTTAATCACAAACAAAAATTCCTGGATTGTGAAGCTTATTCTAAATTAGATCAATGATTATTTACAACAAACCGACAAAAATTCATCTAATTGTTGTCTAAAAATCATTGCTCTAACTTAGCACAAACTTCACAATCCGGGAATCCTCACTTGTGATTAAAAAACAAAAAATCATTTATCCCCATTTGCCATGATTTTGGCAACATCTAGAAATTCACGAACTACAAAGTACCTGTACAATGAACATATAAGAAACATTAGTTAAAATTTGAAATTTACATATGCAACATCATATCGATCAAACGACCAAAAGATTGAAACTTTTATCAAACAATTCATAGATTTTCATTCATAACATTAGAAGTTGAACCTATTAAAACTTCATATTTCTATCAAAAATTCGTATCATTCCTAACATTCATTCATTCTTGAATATTCATATCAGGTACAACATTCTTAAACTTCCTAAAACTTTTGTAACAAATTCATTTCTTAACATTTTAAACTTTGGTAACATCCATTTCTTAACATTTTAAACCTTCTTGACACTTCCCATTCATTCTTATGATTCAACACTTTCTCAGCATTCATTCTTTCCATAACATTCATTCTCAACATAACATTGAACATTTTTAACAAATTCAACATTTTCTAACTTTAAATTGCACCTATCAAATGTTCCAAACATTCATTCTTAACATTTTAAACATTCAAGTGACTTGATGCCAATTAACTCTTAGGATTCAACACTTTCCCAACATTCATTCCTACCATAAGATTCATTCTCAACATAACATTCATTTTTAACATTCAGCATTTCAACTTTAGATTGCACCTATATAAAAAAATTTCAAACATGATCATTCTTAACATTTTAAACATTCATGCAAAACATATTCTAAACATTTTACCAAGTGACAAATATGCTAAATAATTAACATGTACTCATATATAATCTAATAAAAAAGTTCATGAACATGTGAGTTCAATGTACATATATGTATAATTAAAAAATAAATACCCTTGATGTCCAAAACAACTACAATATATATATATCAACAAAAACAAGAAAGTTTGGACCACTATCTATCTGGACCACTATCTCCCACTAGGACCTTCCATTGGACTCAACTCGGCCTACAACATATATAAAAACAAATTATGAATATCATAAATTATTTAAACAATTTTAAACTAAATTCAAAAAATTAAAATATTAAACTTATATATGAAAGAACAATTCAATTATTAAAAAATTGTACATCAAATTCTATGAATGCATGTCCACCACTTTGTTCCACTAGAGTCTTCCCTTTGGCTCCAAATGATCTAAGAGAGCCAAGCTGCAACATGTACAAAACCAATTTATGAATCCAATAAAGTATTTAAACAATTTTAAAATAAATCCAAAAAATATTAAATATTAAACTTATATCAGAGATCAATTCAAGTTAAACAAAATTACCTCAGTGCCAATATCCGCATTCATCAAAGAACCTACATTTTCACCCCCAATTTCCATATGGTCTCCCCCCTAAAATTTAAATTTTGTTAATAAATAAAACATAGTAGAAGCAAAAAATAAATTAAACAATTAACTTAACCAAAAAAATAAATTAAAATTATTAGCTCACAAGAGATGGTAAATCATTTAAAATGTTCGATTCTAAAGAAACCTGCATGGATAAGTGAAATTAACAATAAGATACATTGATATTTATTAAAATTCAACAATAAAGATAAAATATCAAGTTCAAGCATAAATATTATAATAAATATACCTCTCCAAGACGCTCTTCATTTTGACTAGTGGAGACTCGAAAATTATGTACATTCAACATTCTAGAAAAGTGCAAACAAAATACATTTGCTTAATGTACTTATTACTATGTAACGAAAAATTCAATTCAAAATGAATAAAAGATCCAATAGATTGTCATAGCATAATCAACAAACCTCTCCCATACTCGATGTGTCATTGGATAACACATCTGAAGCTATGTCGCGACAAGACTTGGCGTAAGCCCTGAGATTGTTGATGCTCAATCCATGTACCTCATGATTCATCTTGTAAACAAACTTTTGACGAATAGTATCACGAGCCCTCTCTCGACCCAATCCCACTTCTACTCCAACAAGAGTTGACGCTAAACCATCACCAACAGAATCCCTTGCAGTTGTCCCAAGTTGGGATGTGGGCTCCATCTCCGATCTTAATGCCACAATCCTGGGTGGACGAAGTATCTCGGGTGGAGTTCGAAGAGTTGTAGGGTCTCTAAGAGCACTTTTTTTATTATATATTCAACCCTTTCCAACTCCATAAAATTCAGAAGGAATATGAATATAGTTTGGCTTCATACCTAAAAAAAACTCCGCATAGAAAAATCTAGCAAAATAATTAGGAACCTCATCGTTCCATGGCAATTGACCATAAGCTGCAAGGAACCGATCATATATTAGATGTGCAATTTGAGGATGCTTGAAATATTGCACTTTCAACATTTTCTGCTTAAGGCCTTCTTTGAAATTAAACATTGAATTGGCCTGTTCTTTGATCACTCTCTCCTTCACAAACTCCCACTTGTCTGGACCCATAACTTGTTCCCTTCGCCTTTGCATCAAATGAACAAAACCATTCGTAGTTGGTCCGAGTTCCTCATATGCATCAATGAATTTTTGCAATAACCCCAAAAAATATCTAGACTTTGTCTGCTCTCTGGAGGGAGATCCAAAGTAGAAAGATCATTGTTCAACCTGTCGTAGTGGGATCTACAACTTTCAAGGATAGTTTGTTGCACAACACCTTCCCATGGAAGATCATCTAGTAAATCAGACGGATAAGTTGATATGGGTGTGCAACCATCAGCTAGTGGAACATATGTCGTCCTAGATCTAGGAGGATCTTCAGGACCCTGCTCTGCACCCGGACCTATTCCATCATCTACAATCCCATCTTGATCTTCCTCCCACTCTGTCAAATTATGCACGTCTTCTGAACATCGCTCTGCTTCAAATATAGCCTTAGTCAAGTGTTAATCTTGTCCAAAAATTCGAAACAAACAAAAATACAGATTATACATGTATTGAAACATTAATGTTCATACCGACATAAAGTTGAGATAGACGCTCTCCCAAAGAAGATAAAGGGGAATCATTTGTACCCCTATCACCTTGTTGGTGATCGGATGACTGTGACCCATACAGTAAACTCGAACCCCGAGGTGAATTCGACAACCTTTGATTACCAATTGGGACACCAATTCCCGATGAATGTGATGACCTCCTACACTTTCACTTTGAAGACTCCACTCTTTCCATTTGATATGATATCTAAATTTACACAAATGTCAACTCATAACATATTGAAGTTGTACATGTTAATTCTACAGACTTAAAGACATATCTGATAAAGAACTACATACCAAATGTAGGGGTGTCTCAAGTTGTATAAGTGATTTTTTTTTTGTAAGTCCCTCTCCTAACTCTAGCATAATTAATTAGCTGAAATTCGTACCATCACTACTATTGCAACATAAAGATATATTTAATAATCATTTCATAATATGATATAAGATATAATGAAGTTAATTGAAGTAGTATAGTAACCTTAGAAATTTTTCATCCATCACATATGATTCCATTACATATCTCAATAAACAAACATCACACGAAATATATATATATATATCCATTTTTTATAAGAATCGTACTTTATTTATAAGAAAGAAAAATAATGAAGGACTTACAACACTATATGACTCTTTATATGTTTTTCAACTCTGTTCATGAACATAGTTTTTCAACTCTATTGAAAACGCTAGCAACAATGATGTCTTTCCATGTAGAATAATAGTTGTTACATTGAGATCTTTTACGGTTTAACTGAATCTAATTTTATATGTTCTGTTATCGCTTTTCTTTATCAATAGTTAGCCATGTATACAGTATTTGTGATAGATCTGTCCAGAGATTCTTCTCCTCACAAGGTGTGGGCAAGAAGCATCCAAGGATCCTAAAAGGATCAGAGTCAGTAACATCAGGCTTAGGACTCAGCTTGGAATCAGTGATAAATCCTAGATATGAAATAGAATCTTGCAAAAAAAAGGTTTTTTTATATTAGCTTTGAATTGGTGTTATTGGAGGTTATCCAAAATGGTCTACATATGTTGAAGTGTTGAAACTATTCCTCCCAACTTTTATTATATCTTAGGATATCATCTAGATAAGCAATTACAATTTTTCAAAGATGTATATGAAGCCTGTCATTGTTGAGTTACATGTTTGTGGTGCATTAGTCAAATCAAAAGGCACTCCCACCCACCCATAAAGGCTACGTTTTGTTTTGAAAGCATTGTTTGAAACGTCTAATGATAAATTTGGTCTCAATGATATCTTCAAGCAACATGAACATAGTTGAAAAACTTTGTGTTCATGAACAGAGTTTAAAAACTTTGTGTTCATGAACAAAGTTTAAAAACTATGTGTTCATGAGCAGAGCTTTTAAACTCTGTGTTCATGAACAGAGTTTAAAAACTCTGTGTTCATGAACAGAGCTTTTAAACTCTATGTTCATGAACAGAGTTTTTAAACTCTGTTCACGAACAGAGTTTTTAAACTCTATTCATGAACAGAGTTCTTAAACTCTGTTCATGAACAGGAACATAAAATTTAATGTAAAAAAATTAAAGAATCTGATTTTAATTCTGAATGCAAATATATTTTTATTAATTTGTTTTAAATAAAAACCTATCATCTAAATGCTTAATCAAATATCTCAAAATATTAAACATTATTTCAATGACAACTATATTTATTGACAATCCAAAAATTTGAGAAAGGAGGCATACCTATAAACCAAACTCACAATCAACAGATTATCGAACCAGGCATGAACACCCACACCGCACCGGAGATGACCACCAACTCGCATAACGAAAAAAATTTCCTACAAACACCTACAAATTGTATTAGCAATAGAAAACTATAAAAATACGAAAACGAAAACAAAACGAAACAACTTATCATCAAAACATACCTGATAAAATGACAAATTATGAACTCTGTGCCGAACACAAGAACACCAATGTTGCACCGAAGACAACCACCAAATCAACAAATGAATTGACCTGGACACATTACCACATTTCCAACACACATTACCACATTTCTAGCACACATTAAAAAACAAATCCATAAGCATACATTAAAAAAACAAATTGGAAAAAAAAAACAAAAATGTAAATGAAACATCTAAATGAATTCTTACCTCAACACCGAAGCCGTTATCTTCACGTGGATCCGTCAGGGAAAGACTATCCAATGGAAAATGGTGAGTTCGGGCTGGCAGGCTCGTTCATTGAAAAACAACGAGTTGGAGTTGGCAAATAGCGGGCTCGTCGACGAACAGAGGGGCCGGATGCTATGGATTATGGCGAGGCGAGGAGTGGCAAGAAAGCAGGCGAGAAGGAATGCAAGATCGAACATGGGTGGTGAGAAGGAAAACATTCAGGGTGGCAAGCTCGTCAAATATTGCAGCACACCTCGACCGCAGGTCCACAAGCGGGGTCCAGAAAAATGCCAGCAAAGAATTCCAAACTGCGGATGAGGCCGGGATTTTATGTAGGAAACATGTCCAGCCGAACAATTATTCGGCCGAATACTTATTTGGCCGAATAATGATTCGACCGAACAATTATTCGGTCAAATACTTGTTCAGCCGAACAATTATTCGACTGAATAAACTAACGCACCCATAAATTTTTCCTGGCCGACAGTGCCTCGCACACACTTCGAGGGTCCCCGTTAATCTAAACAGAGAACTTTTACTAGTTATTCGGCTGAATAACTTATGTGCTATTCGACCGAATAATGACAGTTATTCAGCCAAATAACATTTGTTATTCGGCCGAATAACTTTTATTAATTGGCCGAATAACCTCTGCTAAGTCTTTTTTACACTTGTTTCTCATGGAAGTCTTACCCACCTTCACATTTTCACCCTATTGTGAATTAAATATTTCGTAATCTACCTATCACAACTATATCAAGTCGGATTTTCTTGATAGAGATTTCTATCCTTCAGCGAAAATGTTTATATTGTAATATTTACATTTCATAAGGCGTAATCAAGGAAGATATATGAAATATGTGTTAAGATTTCGTTTATTTAATACTATGATTTGCAATATTTATTAGAGGACCAACGCGAGGTGCCAATGCGGACTTGGGTTGCTCAGGCCATGTGATGGCATTTACGCATGTTGATTATACCAGATTTCCCTTTCACGTGGCTTTTTGTGCATCATCGAAGTCATTTATTGAGATTATAATTGATCATCCCAATGTTTTGTCGAACAAGGTTGATTGTTACACCATTTGTTCATTTGCGACACTGGGGTTATCTTGCTGCATTGTGGAACATTGGCTCTACGCAGAGCTCACCCTAGCTATAATACTGTTGCACTCTTGTTATAGTGATAGCATACTGTTTGATGAAGTTGATAGCAGTGATGAGCATCTACGGCCTCCTCATGGAATGCTCATAGCGATTTACGAGGTTTTTCCCTCTGGTTTGTAATGTTATTTCGTTTCCAGTTCGACTCTGTAATGTGTATTAGCTTGACTCTATGGCTTTGAGTCTTGCCTCTACATTCTATCTCTTTAAATTATAACAACTTGACTCTGCGGTGCCCATTGAAGTTTGACTATGAAGTTTTATTTATTATTATTGAGTTCTGTAGCATCGTGATTCTTCCTATGAAGCTCTCACGATCATTGTACTCGCTCAATGGGGTTTGTTATTGTTTTTAAGTAAACCCAATATGGTTATGAAGGCCTTGGGTTCCACCAGGGTTTGCATTTGTTCTCTCAAAGGTGGTTTCGCTTCGCATGCTTCCTGGGCAAGAAAGTAAGGGTTCTCCTTCCCTTCGTAGGTTCTCTACTGAGTTTTAAAATTGTATTTGTTTTATTTATGAGGGTTTATATAATATATACATATTTTAGTTTTAATAAATGCCCTCAATAATTTGTGCACGTGTTCCTGCGAATCCTACAAGATTTGAAATACTTTAAGTACTACTATCTATACTGCTGGTGTTCGAAGCGAAACAAAGGGTACAAAAAATAGAACGAGATTTGGTTCTCTGCCTTAACTGTCGACTGCAATTTCCAGAGGTAAGTTCCAAGCTTCATTTCATAAAGATTTAACATATATTTTCTCTTCAAGTTTGTATATACTGAAGTTCTAAATGTTTATTATATATACAGGATTAATATGGGAAGATGTCTTTGCGTCAGAAATGCGATACTTGTTCATCATTCTTATCTCAACATCAATCTTGTAAGTTGATTCTTTATATTGAGCTTATTGTTTGCTTAATAAATTCTCGATCAATAACCCTAACCTTATTTGTATTGGTTTGTTTTGCATGAGGTCACATGGGTTCGACGACATCAGTTTTGGAAACAAGTATGCCTCTACTTCTTGTTTCTGCCATGGCAAAACTTCCAGTGGCATACTCCATATTGGAATCATGTTAATGGCATAAGTAATGATTTTCCTATGTTTACTTGTTACATGATTCGCGTAGGATGAGGGAAGCATTCGACTTCCTTCATACTCATTTTAACATTTTTATATAATGAATATCTAGCCTTTCGACATTTCACACCCTATTTTTGAATACTAGAAAGCCTTTATGCTCTTATAAAATTTTGACTTTTAACAAAGCTTGTTCTGACTTTATGCATTTATTTATTTCCAATTTATTATGTGAGTGATTATGCTATTTATCAATGCTCAAACGATTTGTTTATGAATGCCTGAACCCTATAGTTCTATGTTTATCTAAATTTGATTCGTAACTAAGTCTTGTCTCTGTGTAAATAGTTTTTACGAGAGATAAACGATTGTATATTCAATAGTTAAAAGCATTATTACACACAAATATCATATACAACAGTGATGAGCACCTACGACCTCCTCATGGAATGCTCATAGTGATTTACGAGGTTTTTCCCTCCCGTTTGTAATGTTATTTCGTTTCCAATTCGACTCTGTAATGTGTATTAGCTTGACATTATGGCTTTAAAGCTTGCCTCTACATTCTGGCTCTGTAAATTATAACAACTTGACTCCGCGGTGCCCATTGAAGTTTGACTATGAAGTTTTATTTATCATTATTGAGTTCTGGAGCATCGTGATTCTTCCTATGAAGCTCTCACGATCTTTGTACTCGCTCAATGGGGTTTGTTATTGTTTTTAAGTAAACCCAATATGGTTATGAAGGCCTTGGGTTCCACCAGGGTTTGCATTTGTTCTCTCAAAGGTGGTTTCGCTTCGCATGCTTCCTGGGCAAGAAAGTAAGGATTCTCCTTCCCCTCGTAGGTTCTCTACTGAGTTTTAAAATCATATTTGTTTTATTTACGAGGGTTTATATAATATATACATATTTTAGTTTTAATAAATGCCCTCAATAATTTGTGCACATGTTCCTGCGAATCCTATAGGATTTGAAATCATTTAAGTACTACTATCTATATTTCTCGTGTTCAAAGCAAAACAAAGGGTACAAAAAATAGAACGAGATTTGGTTCTATGCCTTAACCATCGAGTGCGATTTCTAGAGGTAAGTTCCAAGCTTCATTTCATAAAGGTTTAACATATATTTTCTCTTCAAGTTTGTATATACTGAAGTTCTAAATGTTTATTATATATACAGGATTAATATGGGAAGATGCCTTTGCGTGGCGATACTTGTTCATCATTCTTATCTCAACATCAATCTTGTAAGTTGATTGTTTATATTGAGCTTATTGTTTGCTTAATAAATTCTCGGTCAATAACCCTAACTGTATTTGTATTGGTTTGTTTTACATGAGGTCACATGGGTTCAACGACATCGGTTTTGGAAACAAGTATGCCTATGCTTCTTGTTTCTGCCATGGCGAAACTTCCAGTGGCATACTCCATATTGGAATCATGTTAATGGCATAAGTAATTATTTTCCTTTGTTTACTTGTTACATGATTCGCGTAGGATGAGGGAAGCCATTCAACTTCCTTCATACTCATTTTAACATTTTTATATAATGAATATCTAGCCTTTCGACATTTGACACCCTATTTTTGAATACTAGAAAGCCTTTATGCTCTTATAAAATTTTGACTTCTAGCAAAGCTTGTTCTGACTTTATGCATTTATTTATTTCCAATTTATTGTGTGAGGGATTATGCTATTTATCAATGCTCAAACGATTTGTTTATGAATGCCTGAACCCTATAGTTCTGTGTTTATCTAAATTTGATTCGTAACTAAGTCTTGTCTCTGTGTAAATAGTTATACCTTTGTTGTATATGATATTTGTGTGTAATAATGCTTTTAACTATTGAATATACAATCGTTTATCTCTCATAGAAACTATAAAACCCTAGTTTTATATATATAAGAAACTCTATTTCTGTAAACTAGAAATAATCATTAATATTTCTATTACACTACAGTAAATAAAATTTACTTCAATATAACAATAATAGAAGTTGAACTCAGTAATTCTATACATATAATATGAACATTATAAATTCATTCTAGGTAATAAATCATGGGATTAGTACAATCTAAAATATAATGAATATACAGTCATCTAATGCATAAACATAGTTCTTTAAATCTATAGGTAAATCAAAAAAAATTCCAATAAAATGCTGAACACAAATAAAGTATAAGTAACCTGTCAACAATGTACAAACTGAATCCAATTTGAAAGTCGTTGTTCCTCCCAACTAATCTTCTAGAAAAACCAAGATTACTTGCTATGAAACCCTCAAGCCTGTTTGTTGAACCACGCGGACAAAGAGAATAGGAAAATAATTCAGAATGATCACTCAGTTGAACTCCTTTACTCAACAATGATATTTTCCCTCTTCCATCCCAGCCTCCTCCTTGTCTGATGGGAAGGCTTATTAATCTTTTCCTTGCACTTAAGTCTATCATGAGCCTGGTTCTGGAGAACCTCCATCTGGAGTTCTGACTTGAAAAAATAGGGAAGATTCCTCCTACACCTGTTGAGGTATTAAATATATGTTTTCACCACGAAGTTTTTTTGTCCAACATATGTCATTTCTCCTTGTGGGTCAGCAAACACTCTTTCAACATCTACTTCAGATTGGATTCTCATGTTTATATTTATTAAATAATAATAATAATTCAAAATCCTCACACAAGTGTCTTTGACCACACTTGGTCAAAATAATTGTTCAACAACAATTAAAACAATATTACAAAGTATTAAACTATAATCAAGCTTCTAGGGGTATTACAAAACATAACAAACTAGCCAGAGGAACCCAACAATATACGAGAATAGCAATACAAGAAATTATTTATTTTTCCCACCAAGATTCCATAATAGCATTACAAGAAAATTACTTATTTCGCGAGAATCATGATGTGATATCCTTGAATTTTTTATTTTACAAAACATTTCGCATTTTTAATTCTTAATTAACCAAACGAACCTACAATTTCTAATTAATGTTTAGAACAATCCTTTTAATTATTGTTTAGAATGGTTACATCATTAGATTAGGGTTATAACTAGGTAAATGCAATTTTTTTTCCTAGAAAAAAAATAGTATTTCTATTAATCATGTTGGAAACAAATATACATGTTGTGGCTGACTGTTTACATCCAAAAAGTATCAATATCAATTTTATAAACAAATATAGATGTTTTAGTGGTGCTACTCATTGTTTATATCCAAAAAGTATCAATATCATTATCATAAAATTAATTTTATTTTTCAATAGGAAAAAAACTATAAACTTGATATTCATCAAAAGAGAATCAAAGTATAGAATTACTTTTCAAAAGATCTTAAAATTCTTTCTCCTCTCCAAATTCAAACTTACTTACTACATTGTAGTTCAAAATTTTTTGTTATCCATCATATTAGTGAAGTTATAGATGCCTCCGAAGAAGATGTTACAACATCACTACTAAGAAGTTGATATCAAAAATATATAGTAGTATATAATATAGTAAATAAAAAAAACTCTAGTACCAATATCAACCAAATTACCATAAACTAAATCCGCATAGAATATGAGGCCATTAACGTCACCGAAAAACTTTTTAGAAAGGATATTTGTTAGTTGATTGAATTTCCTATATCTGTGGACAAAGGAAAGATCATAGAAACTATTCATTAACTCCTTGAACTTGCTACTCCATTGCTCCAATTGTAGTACCTAAAGATTTCTGATACTAGCAGCCCAATTTATAATTACCATAGAATCACATGTTACCTGTAAGTGGATAATTCCCCTTTATTTCAGAAACCATAGAAGACCCCTTAAAGCAATAACCTCAACTTTAATGTTCATTGCTATACCACAACCCATCCAAAGGTGAGTGTAATGTTTTTGTTGTTCTTGGATCACCATGCCAGCTACAAACCGTCCATTATTTTCTACACCATGAAAATAACCTATAGACATAGATTCATCAAAAAGTGGTCTATCAGTTTAATTGTTATAGTATTTGGCAAGCTCCTCCTAACACATTCAAAATAAAGATCAATAGAAGAAGTGCTAATAGAGAATATGGATGTCATTTTATCCTAAAAAATAAACTTAGTACGAGCTTTCCAGGCGAACCAAATGACCAAAAGATGGATTTCTATGAAGTTTACTCGCTTGTTGAACCACCCATACATACAACTTCAAAAATACAAACCTTTCCCATCATAATTAAAATTCATCATTATGCAAACTTTAGACCATAACTTTTGGATAAAGGAACAATGAATAAATTGGTGTCATACTATTTCTTTTGCTTCTTTGCATAAGGATCAAATGCCAAGATCACTAAATCCCCTTCTGCTCATATTATCCCAAGTCAATATTTTATTTTGGAGGCACAACCAAGAAATAATTTGATCTTTAAAGGAGTGCTCCATTTCCATAACTACCTAAACCACTAATTAGGCTCACATATCATATGATCTTTAGTAAAATCCTTATGATGTCATTTTCTCCCTTCTAGTCCCACATAAGAACATCCTCACTATCAGATAGAATAATTCTATCTCTATTTAAAGAAAGTATAAAGGAATTTCATTCTTTAACGAGATTACCACTCAACCCCAAATCACAAGCCTTATACCAGTACGACAAATACAAACTAGAAAACTGTAGATTGCCATCATGAGACAAAAAGACAATATTTAAACCATTAATATGAGCTAACAAAAGATCAAGAAACTTATAGTTACTAGCACATCCAAAAAAGGTATCAATACCAATAATAATTTGACAATCATTCCCAATATTCCAATTTATCCATCCTCCCATCTTTGGGAAGGACAAGTTACTAGCCCCCTCCAAACAATTGATGCATTTGAACAAGATTTAAGAAGCTTCCTAATCCAATCCACAATAGAGTACTTCTTGATATATTTTTATTTCGGAACTTGACTCCATAGCTCATCCCCAAAGAGTCCTCTCCAAAGACTCTTAAGAATAAAAATTGAATTAAACTAGTCCAAGTTTTTAAGGACCCAACCACCAAAATTTTTCGTGCAGGATAAGATGTCCCAGATTGACAAATGATACTTATGACTAGAAAAATTATCGTCCCAGAGGAAGTGAAACATTCTTTTTATTCCTTAGATGATAGTCCTATGTAACCTAACCAAGGACACTCAGTAAATACGGATAATCTCTAGAACATATTTAACAAGGATGTACCTTTCCCCAAGGGATAACCATTTGAATGACTAGTATATCCTTCTTTGAATTTTTTTGAGAAGCGAGAACCAATCTTATTTTTTATAACAATTCAATTTAAGATCATATGCTAGATACTTGAAGTCATCATCCAAGGTATCCATCTCATAAGGGAGTATTTGTTGGATTTTATCACACATATTATGGTCGATACAATTTGTTGAAGCATTGATTTCTGACAGCTCACCTCCATACAAGAGGATTTACAAAAGAGATTAATAATCATCTAATAATTTTCCCATTTAGCCAAAGAAGTGGTACCAAATAGAAAAACATCATCAACAAAAAGAAGACGTGTTACAAAAAGATGAGGGGAGATCTTTATACCTTTGATTTTTTTTTCTTCCTGACATCACCTTGATAAGTCTACTTAAAATTTCAATTACAAATAAGAAAATAATATGATATAATGCACATCCTTTCCTAATCCCTCTGTGACTTTTAAAGAAAAAATTTGGCGGAGAACCATTGACCAAAATGGAAAAATTTACATAAGAGATGCATTCCATGATCTAATTTGTTACTTTAAATAGTAAACCAATACAAAGGAGAATCATGTCCATAAATTTCTATTCCACTCGGTCATATGCTTTAATTAAATCCATTTTTAGTATAAGAGCCAAAATACCTTTTGTTTTAATGGAGTGTAGGATTTCTTGAGCCACCCCAATAGCATCCAATATGTGCATGTTGGAGAGGAATCCAAATTGCTCCTTAGAAATACCCTCAGCTAGGAATGGTTTGATTCTATTTGAAATTATTTTTGTAATAAATTTGTAAATCAAGCTACACAAGGAAATATGCATATACGCATTAAATGATTTAGGTTTATCCTTTTTTGGAATGAGAGCAATGAATGTTGCATTCATACTACCTATCACCTCTCTAGTCAATCTAGATTCTTCAACTGCATCGAGTAGATTAGTACCTACTGAATATAAAAAATTAAGAAAGAACTCCATTGTCCACCCATAAGGCCTTGGGATTTTTTCCTTCACAAACTTGTTTAAAATATCCTTAATCTTTTGCAATGTAACATTTTCACCAATTTTATTTCCTTCTTCACAATTGAAAATTCGAGGATAATCCTGAAGAACCTGCATTTGAGATTTGATAGAAGCATATTTACTTTCACTATAAATCTCCTTGAAATGACTAATAACAACAATCTCTAATGATTTATGATCTGAATCAAATCCCCATTTGAATTTTTCAATTCCCAGTTGTCCCTTCTGCAATTTGTGTACTTGCGAAACAATTTAGTGTTATTGTCACCCTTAAACAACCAAACCGATCTACTTTTTAATCACCATGTTTATTCTTCCAATTTTAACATTTTTTCTTTTTTTAATTCTATACCAATCAAATTTTCCTCATCCACGACAATTTTTATAGCATCAATCTCAGCTTCAATGTAGAGAAGATTCTTTTTGTTTTCCTTTTTTCTCACTTTCTCCAAGTGGATGCATCCTTCTTTAATAACTCTAGTTTTTGAACAAGTTTGTGTATAGCCAAAATATAGCCCTAAATATCATATGAAGCTCATATATTTTTTATCGAATCATAGAAGTCCACCTATTCTAAAAGCCACCTAACAATTGTTTGTTTTTTAAATTTCAAATTTCAAATATATTGATATTTAAAAAATATGAAAATATTATATTTTGTAAAGTTTATAATAAATAAAATTATATATTTAAAAATAATAAAATTTATTATTATTATTATTATTTTCAAATTAGAGAAACTTTTACCTAAACACAATGGTTAAGTTAAAACTAGTTTTTGAAGAAATTTAATTTTACTTTTACTTTTTAATTTTTTTTTTTTAATATTTCAAAGTATTTAAAGTTTTCCAAATCCATTTATAACAATTTACTAGAAAGGTAAATACAACAAAATAACCTTTTTATCTCTATGTCTAAGGAATTTAGGTACATTCGATTGATCTTTAAAACAAATAAAATCTAAATTTCAAATTATCAATGAGACATCATAAATGATATCACCCAACTTTAAACTTCAAGATGGTTGAAAAATGATAGTTTCCTTTTATGTTTAGGTTTTTTATTTATGAAAATACTTTTATCAAATATAAATACAATAAATTATTGTAATTTTTTAATCAAATCTAATCATGATAAACTACAATTATATAGTTTTATCAAATATAACAAGATAAGAGATAATAATATTAATATTTTGAATTTTAAAATTATATAATAATTTACAATTTACCATACTTTAAGTATCTAGTTTAAAGGCTTAACAAATTGGAATTTTTTTCATTTTTGTTAAAAATTTTGTTTTTTTAGGTGTGTTTTTTAGATGTATTTTTTTACGTTTCTTATTTAGGGATTGGGCCCAATCAGAATCGCCACATGGAAAATTTCGGTCATTCATTCCATCTTACCCCTCCCATTTCAAGTCCTTTGTTGGTGGAACCACACTTCCAATGTCGTCGCTTTTGAGATCTCATAGGGGTACACATACTCATACACAATTGTCAGATCTACATTTACACCCCTCAGTTGGTTAGTCATATGTCAGGCTAGGTGTATCTCTCAATACAAAGTTGGAGGTTGAACATCCCTCCTATTCACAAGCGATGATGCCATTGCATTATGTATCAAATTATTCACCGAAGGATGGGGTTTTGAAGGAGTTAGGGTTTTGTCTTCTATATTTAGAAGAGATGTTTCATCTAGATTTTATGGGATCCATTGTAACATACCCATGAATCATAACAACAAATTTTTCTTTTCCTCCTTAAGATACTAACACAATCATTTTATAAAAAAAATAAGATACAAATCCTACACTAGTTTTTGTGTTGAATGAATGGGCCTGTGCAAGATAATGAGGGTTACTTTTGGCACGTTAGATGCAATAAAAAAATGAAAAATCAGGCATCCCTCAACTTACTTGGTTTTTTTTACATTCTTACACAAAATATCTTGCATCGAGTAAAAAAGATGAAACGTAGGAAATTGAGTCACGTTTCCGAATATATAAGTTTTAAGTATTGAAAATTTACATAACTATGTCAAATTTCATGTTTTCTAGTAGTCACTTTTTTTTTTAGCAAATGATAAGGTATATGTTTTTGTGGGTGCAGCCTTTCAATGCCTAAATGATGGTTTCAGGATACAAAAAATTGGTATACATGTGTAGAACCCGTAGCACTAGTGCAGCACTATTTGTCCAGAATTAAATGTTTAATTTTTAATTTTTTTTTAATTATGTAAGTGATCAAACCTCGAGAGAGATACGTCAAATGTGGGTGCAGACTTTGAAGGTCTTAATGCAGTTATTTTGACTTGGATTTTGTATAGCATGTAGAGGTCAGTGTCTTCTAGTGTAGCATACAATTGTTTTTTCAAATGGTTGTGAAATGATAAAGTTACGGAATAAACACTAACAGTATGTTTTTTGACCAACGTAGTGATGAAACAAGAAAATTAGGAAATAAATAGAAAATATCAATATTTTTTTTCTAAATTACATATTTGGAATCTGCATAAAAAATTATATCTATGCCTAAAATTTTGTTAATAATAGTCATGTATGTCATGCTCTAGAGAACGGTGAAAAACATGCATATTTAGGTGCAAACAGGGTCCTTCAACTTCATGCACAAACCCGAATATATTTTTGAGTTTATTACACAAATTCTTTCATCTATTCTTATAAACAAATTCATATATATGTACATATTAACTTTATTTATCTCTTCATAATACAAACCATGCATATACATATATTTACACCATTATATATATATATATATATATATATATATATAACCATTTATTTATTTTCTCATATACTAACCCATGTCTATACATTTTAAACCATTATATATATACATGTTGACCCATTTATTTCTTATGAGCATACAACCCAAGTTCTCGACCCTTTATAAAATGTAAATTTTAACATTTTATTATCAACTCAACGATCAAATTGTATTATATGATGCACAAATTTTAATATGCAATTCCTCTCAAAGCATATGAATGGGACATTCTTTCGATTTACATAAGATAATCACAAGGCATATGAATGTTATCCTTATATGGAACCCAACAAATTTTCATTATATATATATAATTCTAAATAACCATTCTCAACATAAATTCATCCTTTCCAAATAAATGTGAAAATATGACTATCAATAAAAATAACTAATTAAACTATTAACTAATTAACCAATAATTTAAATAATACCTTTCCTTGAATTATTTTACATATAAAACCCATGGATTGTAACTTCTAGTATATAAAATATTGTAGCATACCACAGCTATACCCATTTAAATATGAATCCAAACCACCTTAAATTCTATTACAAAATGTCTCATACATTAACTTAATAATATCTGATTAAAGTATCTAGAAAAGATTAAAAATACTCATATAAATAGGAATCAACCGTTGAGTAAAATTCCAATATGTAAAGTAACCCCATCAGAAATATGACTGTTTCGATCCCATCGAATTAGAGAACAAGACATTTATTTCAACCTTAATGATATGAGCTGTCTTTGCAACATTTACTTAACTGCATAAGTCACTAACTCAACTTCTCGAATAAGTGAACACTTACAAAAATTACCAGCATTTTCTAACTATGCAAGCAACTTAGTAAAGGGAACTCAACTGATATATTAGGCTAGGTACATTATTATAATAACTCTTGTTACTTGTAACAACACAGAACGCTAGAAAGAAACCGATTAAGATGGTAGAGACAGTTGACACTCAAACAGAGATTCACCGAGGAGAGGGGTTAGGAGGTATTGAGAATACTGCCACGCTTTCCTAACCACTATCTCTACAAGGATCACTCAATAAAAAGTGCTAGAAATAGTAATTACTTCAGTTAGCTTTAGCTTTTACTTGAGTTCCTAGTTAGAATTTCACTTAATAAATGCAATAGCATTCTTTGCATGAATGAAAAATCTAGGTTAGAGTTTTTAGGGTTTCCATAAGTGTTTAAATACACATTACATTTTGGTTTGTATTACATCAGTTGATCTTCTATTTTATGAATAAAGATTGAAGAGCCGTAGCTCATTTTGCATTATATTTTGTTTATTTCTACCTCCTACCTTTAGTTTTGTAGCAGGATAAGATTGATTGTGAGAGTTCCGAAGAAGCCAAAGCCATAGCTTTGAAGAATTTTGCAAAAAAAAATTAAATAAATTATCGTGCCCCTCCCTTGCATAAAGGAGCAAAAATTTAGGGAGAACAAGTAAAAAAGATTTGGGGATTATTGCAGCCTCTCTATAGTCCAGGGCGCTATAATTCATGAAGACCCGCGACAATTAGGGCAAGAAGTTTTTTTTTTCATTATTCCATGAGAGTGATTGTTTTTTACTTTCACGAAGTTATTTTCTTTTACGAGATTCTTTAAGTAAGATTTTTTTTACAAAAGTCTTTTACAAGAGTAGAAGAGATTTTTTTTACAAAATTCTTTTTTATTTTTAAGGAAGAGATGAGGAGTATTTAAAAAAAAGGACGGAGATTGTGTTTACAAAGGATACTGAAAAGCTCCGCAACGTCTATGGCTTCTAGCAGCAACAATCAATCTCATATTTTTCCTCTTATAGGGAAAAAGGACTATGATGTCTAGGCCACGAGGATGGCGGTTTATCTCAGGTCAGAAGATGTTTGGGAATATGTCATGAATGGTTCTTCTGAACAAGCTGATGACACATCTTTTGAAGCCCTTTCAAACGAAGAAAAGGATGTCCTGCGAGCGCACAGGAAGAAGGATGCAAAGGCACCGCATCTCATAATGAACACTTTCGATAACAGCATATTTCCAAAGATATCAGCTTCATTACATGCCAAAGCAGGATGGGATAACTTGGCAACCAATTATCAGAGTGCTGGCAAGGTACAAACAACTACACTCCAAAACTTAAGAAGATATTTTGAAGATCTCAAGATGAAAGAATTAGACTCAGTAGATTCTTTCATGATGCAAGTCATGGGGATTGTTAATAAGCTAAATACATACGATGAATAGATCGAAGATCAACGAGTGGTTCAACAAGTTCTAATATCCCTACCCCACAAATTTGATCTAAAAGTTGCAGCGATTGAAGAAGAAAAGGATCTGAATACTCTCTCTATAGACAAGTTGACCAGATCTCTACTTTCATATGAATCTAGAATCAATAGGAATGAAGGGTCCTCTCTAGAGAATACTTTCAAAGCACATGTCTCATTATCAAAAGGTAGAGGAAGAGGAAGAGGCAGACGAGCATCAAGAGGAAGAGGCAGAAGTGGCTGAACTAATGGCAATGAAGATCAAGATCACCATCATAACCATGAAGGCGGGAACTATGACAAAAAAAGGTGAGATAAATCTAATATTAAGTGTTATTATTGCAATAAATTTGGGCATTATGCTCATGAATGTATAAAGAAAAAGTCTAATCAAGAAAATCATAATGCTAATGTGACTAATACCTCTGAGGATAAATAAGATATGTTATTTCTTACATGTCATGCTGCACACGAAATCCAAAAGGGACTTTGGCTTTTAGATAGTGGCTGCAGTAACCATATGACAGCTGATAGAGGTCTAATTGCAGACCTAGATGGATCAGTGAGGATAGAGGTCAAAGTCAACACGGATGAGGTAGTTCAAGTCCTTGGAAAAGGAGTGGTCAACATTCTGACCGAACAAGGTCAACAAAAGACAATCACATATGTATGTTATGCTCTAGGATTGAAGCATAATCTGCTTAGCATTGGAAAACTTACTGAAAAGAAATACAGACTTGTCTTTGATGGATGAGACTATGAAATTTATGACAAACTCCCAAATGGATAGTTGATCATCAAAATACAAGTGACTAGGAACAAGATGTATCCACTAGTCATGAATTACAGTAGCAAGGTAACCTCTTTTGCTCAAAAGTCTAGTTGCATGGATGATTATTGGTCATGGCATTTTAGATATGGATATCTTCACTTTGGTGGTCTCAAGTTTTTGCAGCAGAAAGAGATAGTAAAAGGATTACCCCCTATGAAGGAGCCAGAAAGCAGTTGTGATTGTTGCATCATTGAAAAGCAACACAGGGATAGCTTTCCTAAAGGTATGTCTCGAAGGGCACATGCACCTCTAGAACTTATTCATACTGATATGTGTGGTCCAATGTAGAAATAGTCAATTGGAGGAAGCTATTATTTTCTTACATTTATTGATGATTTCAGTAGAAAAACATGGGTGTATTTCCTTCGTTACAAGTCTGAAACTTTTGGAAAGGTCAAGGAATTTAGGGCTCTTGTTGAAAAACAGAGTGGTTATCAACTCAAATTATTGAGATCATATGGAAGGGAAGAGTATGGCTCAAAGGAGTTTCATGATTACTGCAAACATCATGGAATCAAGAGGCAATTCAGTACGAGATATACACCTCAGCGGAACGGTATTGCAGAACGCAAGAATAGAACCATCATGAATATGGCAAGGAGCATGCTGAAAGGAAGAAATTTGTCCCATGAATTTTGGGTAGACACATTGGCTTGTGCTGTTCAGGTGATGAACAAATATCCCACCAAAATTGTGAAGAATAGAGTACCAGAGGAAGCATGGACATGTATGCATTGTAATGTTTCTCATTTCAGAATATTTGGTTGTGTTGCTTATGCTCATGTTCCTAAACAGGTAAGAAAAAAGCTAGACGACAAGAGTGAGAAATGTATATTTCTTGGATACAGTAAAGAAACTAAAGCCTACAAGCTGTATAACCCTATTACCAAAAAGGTTATCCTCGGCAGAGATGTTTTGTTCAAGGAAGAAGAGTTATGGAATGGAACCATAGACAAGGGTGTGGGAGCTACAATACCCCAACCAGAATATGGAGAAGAAGAGGAGCTAATTGGACAACACGGTCCAGTAGCATCTTCATCAGTAGAAAATAATACAGAAAGAACACCTACAAACTCAGTTTGAGGTGAAGCATCAAGTCTGTAATCAGGTAATGAATTTGATCACAGTAATAGAAAGACCAGAAGATTGGAAGATATTTATGATGAATTGGATGCAAATACTAATTATGTTCTTATTGCGAGTGAACTTGTGTTCTATGAAGAAGCTGTAAAACAAGAGCATTGGGTAAAATATATGGACGAAGGGATAGATTCCATTGAGAGAATGATACATGGGATCTATTTCACCCACCAAAGAATAAGAAACCCATTGGTGTTAAGTGGGTCTATAAGACAAAACTCAATGAAAATGGTGAGATTGATAGGTACAAGGCAAGGTTAATAGCAAAAGGTTTCCCGCAACAACTCGGAATTGATTTTGGAGAAACGTTTGCACCAGTGGAAAGATTGGACATAGTAAGAGAAGTCCTAGCAATTGTAGCCCAAAAAAAATGGAAAGTCTATCAGATGGATGTCAAGTCAGCATTCTTGAATGGAATTCTTGAAGAAGAAATTTATGTTGACCAGCCACATGGATATGAAATAAAAGAACATGAAGAAAAATTTTACAAGTTGAAGAAAGCTCTATATGGGCTCAAGCAATCTCCAAGAGCTTGGTACAGCAGAATCGATTCTTATCTGATCAAAAATGGTTTTAGCAGAAGCAGCAGCAAATCAACACTTTACACAAAGGTAAATCAACATGGACAAATTTTGATAGTTTGTTTATATGTTGATGATATGATTTTTACAGGTGCCTTGTTAGTAGATGAGCTCAAAGCAGTTATGAAGAAACAATTCGAGATGACAGACCTTGGATTGATGAATTTATTTCTTGTCTTAGAGGTATAAAAGTGAGAAAAAGTTATATTTATCTCTCAAAATAAATATGCTAATGAAGTTCTTAAGCGATTTAGAATGCTTAATTGCAAAAAGACACCCACACCAGTGGAAACAGTTACAAAGTTGAGAAAAGAAGATGATAGTCCCAATGTAGATCCAACACTATTTAAGAGACTTGTATGAAGTCTCATGTATTTCACAACTACGAGACTGGATATTATGTTTGTTGTAAGCTTGATTTCGAGGTTCACGGAGTCTCCCAAAGACTCGCATTGGCAAGTTGGAAAAAGGATCTTAAGATATGTTGCACGGAATTCAAGGTATGGAATTTTATACTCAAGCACTAAGTATGATGTTTTGAAAGGTTTCACTAAAAGTGATTTTGCAGGAAGTTTGGATGACAGGAAGAGCACTTCCGGTCATGTTTTTCATCTTGGATCAGGGGTGATTTCATGGGCATCAAAGAAGCAGCCCATTGTGACACTCTCATCAACAGAAGTAGAGTATGTAGCAGCAACATCAGTAGCATGTCAAGCAGTCTGGTTACGCAGAGTTTTAGAAGGTCTTCAACAGAAACAAGAAGGACCAACCACAGTCTATTGTGACAACAATTCAACAATCACGCTATCCAAGAACCATGTTTTTCACCAGAAAAGCAAGTATATTGATACCAGATATCACTTCATAAGAGAACCTGCGAACAATGGTGAAGTTCGCATTGAGCATTGTAAATCGATTGACCAATTGGATGACATATTCACAAACCTATTGGAGAAGAAATTTTTGAAACCCATAGAAATAATTTAGCCATTGTAAAAGCTGGAGTAGTCGGCGGTAGTAATTAAGAGGTAGTGTTAGAAATAGTAATTACTTCAGTTAGCTTTAGCTTTTACTTGAGTTTCTAGTTAGAAATTTTGTTAATAAATACAATAGCATGCTTTGCATGCATGCAAAATCTAGGTTAGAGTTTTTAGGGTTTCCATAAGTGTTTAAATACACATTACATTTTGGTTTGTATTACATGAGTTGATCTTCTGTTTTATGAATAAGGATTGAAGAGCCATAGCTCATTCTGCATTATCTTTTGCTTATTTTTTCCTCCTACCTTCGGTTCGGTATCAGAGCTTGGGAGAAGATCGATTGTGAGAGTTCCGAATAATCCAAAGCCGTAGCTTTGAAGAATTTTGCGAAAAAAAAAATTGCAGAAATTATCGTGCCTCTCCCTTGCATAAAGGGGTGACAATTTAGGGAGAACAAGTAAAAGAAATTTGGGAATTATCATGGCCTCTCTGTAGGCCAAGTCGCGATAATTCGTGAAGACTCGCGACAATTAAGGTAATAATTTTTTTTTCATTATTCCATGAGAGTGATTGTTTTTTACTTTCACGAAGTTATTTTCTTTTACGAGATTCTTTAAGATTTTTTTACAAAAGTGTTTTACAAGAGTAGGAGAGATTTTTTTTACAAAAGTCTTTTTTATTTTTAAGGAAGATAAGACGAGTATTTTTTAAAAAAAGGAAGGAGATTGTTTTCAAAAAGGCCAGTGAAAGACTCCGCAGCATCTATGGCTTCTAGCAACAACAATCAATCTCAGATTTCTCCTCTTATAGGAAAAAATGACTATGATGTCTAGGACACGAGGGTGGCCATTTATCTCAGGTCAGAAGATATGTGGGAATATGTCGTGAATGGCTATTCCGAACTAGATGATGATGCATCTTTTCAATCCCTTTCAAATGCAGAAAAGGATGTCATGCGAGCGCATAGGAAGAAGGATGAAAAGGCACTACACCTCGTAATAAACGCTTTGGATAACAGCGTATTTCCAAAGATATCAGCTTCATTACATGCCAAAGCAACATGGGATACCTTGGCGACCAATTATCAGGGTGCTGGTAAGGTACAAACAGCTACACTCCAAAACATAAGAAGAGATTTTGAAGATCTGAAGACGAAAGAATTAGAATCAGTAGATTCTTTCATGACCCAAGTCATGGGGATTGTTAATCAGCTAAATACCTATGGTGAAAAGATCGAAGATCAATGCGTGGTTGAAAGGGTTCTGAGATCCCTACCCCACAAATTTGATCCAAAATTTACAGCAATTAAAGAAGCAAAGGATCTGAGTACTCTCTCTATAGACGAGTTGACTAGATCTCTACTTTCATACAAATCCAGAATCAACAGGAATGAAGAGTCCTCTCTCGAGAATGATTTCAAAGCACATGTCTCATTCTCAAAAGGTAGAGGAAGTGGCAGAGGCAAAGGAGGATCAAGAGGAAGAGGCAGAAGTGGCCGAATTAATGGAAATGAAGATCAAGATCACCATCATAACCATGAAGGTGGGAACTACGACAAAAAAAGGTCAAATAAATCTAATATTAAGTTTTATTATTGCAATAAATTTGGGCATTATGCTCATGAATGTAGAAAGAAAAAGTCTGGTCAAGCAAATCATAATGCTAATGTGACTAATACCTCTCAGGATAAAGAAGATATGTTATTTCTTACATGTCATGCTACACATGAAATCCCAAAGGCACTTTGGCTTTTAGATAGTGGTTGCAATAACCATATGATATGTGATAGAGCTCTAATTGTATACCTAGATGGATCAGTGAGGATAGAGGTCAAAGTTGGCACAGATGAGGTAGTTCACATTCTTAGCAAAGGAGTGGTCAACATTCTGACCAAACAAGGCCAACAAAAGACAATCACAAATGTATATTATGCTATAGGATTGAAGCATAATCTACTTAGCATTGAACAACTTACTGAGAATAAATACATGCTTGTCTTTGATGGATGAGACTATGAAATGTATGACAAAGCCCCAAATAGACAGTTGATCATCAAAATACAAGTGACTAGGAACAGGATGTATCAACAAGTCATGAATTGCAACAGCAAGGTAACCTCTTTTGCTCAAAAAGCCACTTGCATGGATGATTATTGGTTATAGCATTTTAGATATCGACATCTTCACCCTTGGTGGTCTCAAGTTTTTGCAGTAGAAAGATATGGTAAGAGGATTTCCCTCTATCAAGGAGCCAGAAAGCAGTTGTGAGTGTTGCATCATTGCAAAGCAACACAAGGATAGCTTTCCTAAAGGTATGTCTCAAAGGGCACATGCACCTCTAGAACTTATTCATACTGATCTGTGTGGTCCAATGCAGAAATAGTCAATTGGATGAAGCTATTATTTTCTTACATTTATTGATTATTTCAATAGAAAAACATGGGTGTAGTTCCTTCGTCAGAAGTCTAAAACTTTTGGAAAGTTCAAGGAATTTAGGGCTCTGGTTGAAGAACAGAGTGGTTATCAACTCAATGTATTGAGATCATATGGAGGGGGAGAGTATGACTCAAAGGAATTTCACAATTAGTGCAAACATCATGCAATCAAGAGGAAATTCACTACAAGATATACACCTCAAAAGAATGGTATTGCAGAATGCAAGAATAGAACCATCATGAATATGGCAAGGAGCATGTTGAAAGGAAGAAATTTGTCCCATGAATTTTGGGGAGACAAAGTGGCTTCTGATGAGCATATATCCCACCAAAATTGTGAAGAACAGAGTACGAGAGGAAGCATAGACAGGTATGAGTTGTAATATTTCTCATTTTAGAATATTTGGTTGTGTTGCTTATGCTCATGTTCCTAAACAACTAAGAAAAAACCTAGATGACAGGAGTGAGAAATGTATATTTCTTGGATATGGTAAAGAAACTAAAGTCTACAAGCTGTATAACCCTATTACCAAAAAGGTTATCCTCATGAGAGATGTTTTCTTCAAAGAAGAAGAGTCATGGAGTGGAACCATAGACAAGGGTGTGGGAGCTACAATACCCCAACCAGAAGATGGAGAAGAAGAGGAGTTGATTGGAAAACACGTTCTAGTAGCATTTTCATGAGTAGAAAATGCTCTAGAAAGAACACCTACAAACTCAGTTCGAGGTGAAGCATCAAGTACGCAATCAGGTAATGAATCTGATCATAGTAATAGAAAGACTAGAAGATTGGAAGATATTTATGATGAATTGGATGCAAATACTAATTCTGTTTTTATTTCTAGTGAACCTGTGTTTTATGAAGAGGTTATAATACAAGATCATTGGGTAAAAGCTATGGATGAAGAGATAGGTTCCATTGACAGAAATGATACATGGGATCTAGTTGACCTGCCAAAGTATAAGAAACTGATTGGTGTGAAGTGGGTCTATAAGACCAAACTCAATGAAAAAGGTGAGATTGATAGGTACAAGGGAAGGTTAGTAGCAAAAGGTTTCTTGCAACAACCAGGAATTGATTTTGGAGAAACTTTTGAACCGGTGGAAAGATTAGACACAGTAAGAGCAATCCTAGCAATTGCAGCCCAAAAAAAATGGAAAGTGTATCAGATGGATGTCAAGTCGGCATTCTTGAATGGAATTCTTGAAGAAGAAATTTATGTTGAGCAACCACATGGATATGAAATAAAAGAACATGAAAAGAAATTTTATAAGTTGAAGAAAGCTCTATATGGGCTCAAGTAAGCTCCAAGAGCGAATTGATTCTTATCTCATCAAAAATGGTTTTATGAGAAGGAGCAAAGAACCAACACTTTACACAAAGGTAAATCAACATGGAAAGATTTTGATAGTTTGTTTATATGTTGATGATATGATTTTTACAGGTGACCTGTTAGTAGATGAGATCAAGGCAGCTATGAAGAAAGAGTTCAAGATGAGAGACCTTGGATTGATGAAGTTCTTTCTTGGATTAGAGGTAGAATAGTAAGAAAAAGGTATATTTATCTCTCAAAATAAATATGCTAATGAAGTTCTTAAGTGATTTAGAATGCTTAATTGCAAAACAACACCCACACCAATGGAAATAGGTACAAAGTTGAGCAAAGAAAATGATAGTCCCAATGTAGATCCAACACTATTTAAGAGACTTGTAGGAAGTCTCATGTATCTCACAGCTACAAGACTGGATATTATGTTTGTTGTAAGCTTGATTTCGAGTTTCATGGAGTCTCCCAAATACTCGCATTGGCAAGTTGGAAAAATGATCTTACGATATGTTGCAGGGACTTCAAGCTATGGAATTTTATACTCAAGCACTGAGTATGATGTTTTGACAGGTTTCACTGACAGTGATTTTGTAGGAAGTTTGGATGACAGGAAGAGCACTTCCGGTCATGTTTTTCATCTTGGATCAGGGGTGATTTCATGGGCATCCAAGAAGCAGCCCATTGTGACACTTTCATCAGCAAAAGTAGAGTATGTAGTAGCAACATCAGTAGCATGTCAAGCATTTTGGTTACGCAGAGTTTTAGAAGGTCTTCAACAGAAACAGGAAGGACCAACCACACTCTATTGTGACAACAATTCAGCAATCGCTCTATCCAAGAATGATGTTTTTCACTAGAAAAGTAAGCATATTGATACGAGATATCACTTCATAATAGAACTTGTGAACAATGGTGAAGTTCGTGTTGAGCATTGTAAATTGATTGACCAATTGGCTCACATATTCACAAAGCTGTTGGAAAAAGAAATTTTTGAAACACATAGAAATAATTTAGGCATTGTAAAAGATACAGTAGTGAGTGGTAGTAATTAAGAGGGAGTGTTAGAAATAGTAATTACTTAAGTTAGCTTTAGCTTTTACCTAAGTTCCTAGTTAGAAGTTCACTTAATAAATGCAATAGCATGCTTTGCATGCATGCAAAAGCTAGGTTAGAGTTTTTAAGGTTTCCATAAGTGTTTAAATACACATTACATTTTGGTTTGTATTACATCTCATTCTGCATTATCTTTTGTTTATTTCTGCCTCCTACCTTCAAAAAGAACCACAAAAAGAACAAAAATTCCTCCTAAAGGTTGTGAGATGTGGAGATCAACACCGTCATCAAAAACAATTCCTCTTAAACATTAATGGAAGATAACAAAATGGATCATATGATGGATCTTTCGAACCCTAGTGAGAAAACTCACAAGATAAAAACATTAATAGAAGAGGATTCAGATAGAATCTCAAGCTAAACTCTTAAACTATTAATTAGTAATAACTATACAAAGAAATTGAATTAAATACCATGATTCCATCTTAGGGTATAGTCTTTATCCTTCAACATTATAAATATAAACCATGACAGAATGTTAAACAAAGTACAACCATGATTTATGAAAGCCTTGAAGGCTGGATGAATAACCATAGTTCGGTATGTGGTTAAGATATAAAATAATTTCAAAATAAATATATCATAAAAATCATATGAATATGGGGTTCGAGCCTCAGTGGCCTCGCCCTTCATACCTACGAACTCATATAAGAGCCAAAGCTATAGAGTGATATCAGTATTAGTTAATGGTTTAACATTGTGCTCATGCCCTCAAGGCCGTGGCGCTTCTGTAGTAATCTATTTTATAAAGAACAGAGATTAACCATAAACAATTCAAGTTAAATCATTGAATAAGTATACAAGTTCGTGCTAGAGGAAAGATTATCCTCACAGCTCTGTTCTAATTGAAACGATATTATAAAAACAAATATGCAGGATGGGGCCGAAGGCCTTTAAATTCTACGATACATAAATATAATGAAAAGAAAAGACTTTGATTTTGTATATATATATTCGAAACCCGTAGGGTTAAGCCCTCCTTGTTTAAATTAAACGAATGCTTTCAGACGGAGTAAAAATATCCTATAATCATATAATCCCCAAGTTGAACAAGAAGTAAATCGTCAAGTTTGAATAACAATGCATAGCGAGTTTGAGACCGTATAATGACCTGAGTAAGTAAATCAAGGAGACTCGAGTTCCTGGGAATAAGCCCCAATGTTTACATTAAATACAAAATATAAACAGAGTCTCCAGTTTAACTATTACAAACCCCGATATAAATTATAATCACAGTTAGAGAATTAATATCCTTATTCTCCGCCTTGTGAGCGAGTAAACCCAAAGCAAATAAACAATAGAGCCGAGCTCTTGTGATTAATTTCCATCTAGAAACTCACAGAAGAGAAAATACCCTAACAATACAAACACATAAATAAACTCAAGCGTTCCATCTTGGAGGACTTGGCCACGGTGGAGTGTGGACTTACCGGAGTCCTCAAACTTCTCCATTAAACCATGTTTAAGGAGACTCGTTCCTCCAAATAAGTCTACATGTAACTAAAACAAGAAAAGCCCTGAATTAATATAATGATTGAATACTAGCTTTAAAGTAACAGAAGAACTAAACAGGAAAATAAAACATATAGATTACGTGTGACTGAAGCTAGGTTGAGTCTTTAAAAACTCCTAAACGCTGAAGAAAAATAATTCTCGAAATTTGTCAGGGAGATTCACCAGCAAACTTGAATACTCCTTGTTTCGTAATACTCACAAACTCTTTATATGACTGAATAACATTGCAAGAAGATCATGGTGACAACGGAGTATTACACTTGAGGATTACACATCAGATTTACTACTCAAGTTGCTTAGTGACTTTCCGCACTACAATTACTTTAGTTCGCGAAAACACTTGACATCAAACTTCCCGGAATGATTGAGCAGTCACGACTCAGATGTGAGAACTTAGCGCTTCGCATTGACCTAGTCATGAACAATATTTCATCCCAGACTGTAGCCATCATTTTCTAAGTCCAGTGGTGGCCATTCATGGCCTTTACTACTGGTTAAAAAAAAGAAAAAATGTATTTTCTATAATTCCTACTAGGGTTGGAAACACTATACAAAAAAATTGTAGTTGGGAAATGAAGGTTAGAGGAGCTCTGTGATCCCTATCGACATGTCACCACAATTACATTATAACAAAACGAAAACAGTCATCACCGGAGTTCAAAGGCTGAGGCTAGCACGAGCCAGCACGCCCATAAATATTTTTAATATAAATAATCCATTTGCTAAACACAGAGCAAAGTTGCGACCGCAAAATCATATCAAAAGTATGGTTTAAAACAAAGGTTTAAACATATAAAAACCAAATTATAACTCAGATTTATACGAGATAATATCTATACAATAGAACTAATCTGATTGATGCGATGGTACTGATACAACATGGTTCATAACAATAATTTTGTAAGATAAATTTAAAGGATTCATAACCAGTTTACAGATTAATCCAGTAATAAATAAATAGCCATAGAAAGGTTTAAGAGCACTTATAATAGCCGGGGAAATATTTGGAGCTTCCGAGTTCCTCCCAACCATAGAAGAGGGTAGCCATACTTACTTGACCAACTTCACCCTTGAGCGAGATCACCACCATACCATCATAGACCAATGAACTTAGCTAATCAAATTTGAATGCAACACTCTTCCAAAGAGTCTATAACATATATGTGAATGTAATAGATTCTAGGAAGAGTCTATAACATATATGTGGATGTAATAGATTCGAGGATGGACTTTCAGACAGAGAGAAACTACACAACAGCTAGCCCTCAACATAACAACAATTTCTCTCTATGCACCACACAATGTCCTCTGCTTTTTTAGTGCATCATTATATAATTTTCCCCCAAATCTTGTGGCATCTCAATCAAATCTGGCTAGACTTGATTGATACCAAATATCTTGCTTGCTATCTAATTGGTCAAATAAAAACATTAAATCAAATATTTAAATATTTATGGGAAAATATTTCTCAAATATAAACATTAAACCAAATAAGTGAAAAGTATTGAAAGTATTACATCCATAATGGCTAGAAGACTCATGCCAAAATATCTGGCCTAAAAACTACAAATCAACATGTTGCTAAGGCTTTAAAAGAGTCGAATGACTGTGAGCACATAATTTTGGATCGGGATGTTAATATGGATTGGGTTCTAAGTCTTTCATAGAAATCTTTGTTTGGATTTTTTTATTATATATCTCTCAACCAAGAGGATATTATCAGTTGGATCTTTGAGAACCGGAAAAACTAGCTTCATTATTACCCTAATCCCAATTTTTTTACTTTAGGGATGCATTTTTTTTTCCTTTTATCAATGAAGAACATGCGCTAAAGGTTTTGAAATAATTCTACACTATTGGAAAGGGTTCTCTGATACTTAAGAGGTGGAATCCCTCTATTGACCCTTTGAAAGAGCCCATATTGATTCGACATTTCTTGCTACTACTTCGAGGGTTCCCCTACAACTCTAGACTAAGGATGTTCTAATAGTAATGGCTAATTTAGTTGGCAAATTTATTGATTTCGATGAGTAGATATTAAATTCATCGGACGAACGCATGGATGAGGTCCTGGTGGAAATGAATGTGGCTTGAGGATTACCTGCTAAACTCGATAATTCTTAGGGATATGTCAATATAATTCAGGGACTTGATTACAAGGGTATCCCCTTTCGATGCCATAAATGTCATACCCTGAGTCACATGTGATCATTATGTCCGGGTTTTTTTATTCATGGAATTTTGGATGAAGAAGGTAGTTTGGATATTCCAAATGATGCTAAAGAAGTGGAATTTCTTACAATAACGATAGAGCCTACTACGTCGAAGGGAGATGAGTCATCCTTAATCAGTAAGATTGAAACCCTTCTTCCACATTTATGTAGTCAAATATCTGAGTAAGATTTAGCGGCAATAATAGTCGAAGCTGAAAATCATGCCATGTCTAAGTTAAATGTGTCAAATATGAATGTAAATTCTTGGGCTTATGATGGTGTCAATGAGGGTATAGATGGTCAATATAATCTTTATTCATAGATTAAAACCATTGATTTGGAGTCTGAATTGTTGGAAAATTCTCCTTCACATGTTGATTCGAATGATGTGCCTCTTTCAATACCTATAGTGATAAGAGAAAGGACTATGCAAATTGTTCTAACATTTTCTAACTTTTCATTGTGGGACCTCCTTTAAACAGCCTTAGTTTGGCCTCCTTCTAGTGTGTGCAGGGTTTTGGGTCAAATTTATCACCCTTAGGACATATTGATTATGATTCAAACTATGTTGACCGATTTCATGATGTTAATCCTTTGGGTGGTAAGCCAAATACCTTAGATATTCCCCTCTCTTTTTTGAATACTTCTAAGTGTTCTCCCTCCCATAAAGATATTTTAACAAAAATACCTCTTTAGATTTACTCAGATAAACAGTCTCCTAAACCTAAAGTGTCTCCCATTAATTCTATAAGATTCCAAAATGTCACTATTAGGAATAAAAAGAATAAGAGGAATAGAGATGGGATTATTTCTAGTAACTGAGGTGAAGGGGTGACTTAAACAATTCGTATATCCCTCTTTCTGTTGGACTTACATATGCTTAGAAATCCACTTCTAGCTCCTTTTCTCCATCTAATTTTAGTTCCCTTAGAGCACCAACACCCTCATCTATGGTTCCCCAATGGTTTTTACATCCTTCAATATATGAGTAGTTGGGGTTAAACAACGTTTTTTCAAGAGACTTTTTGAACTTGTTAAACCTAATATTATGATGATATAAGAGACTATGGTATATTGTAGTAAAGCATGTGAGTTTTTTCTAAAAATATTCCATGGCAAGGATGTGAGTGCGGTTGATGCAAATGGATTTTTTTTGGGGGGGTTCTCTCTATTTGGAACCCTAAAGAGGCCGATCTTAATCCTTTCAAAACCTATGCAAGGATACTCTTGGAGGGGAAAGTTAATGGTCTAGGACAAGATATTAGGCTCATAAACTACTATGGACCATATTCTAGACATCAAGTGTAATGGGATGATGTGGTCTCTAGTGGTTTCCTAAATGTCTATAATCTTATATTGGGTGGATATTTAAATCTTACCTTATCCTCATCTCAAGTTTGGTGTCAAAACCCCAAAGTTGACCCTTTATTTGAATATTTTCAACAAATATTCCAAAACGCTATTGATCTCAAGCATACAAAATTATGCCCCACTTGGAAGAATGGTTGGATGGGGTATTTTGGGGTAGGAAAAGGCTAGATAGATTCTTGATGGCTAAAAGTCTTGAGAATTTTGTGGATAGGTTTCGAACTTGGTCTATATATTCTAGTATATTGGATTATTCTCCAATCCATTTACACATTCAAGGAAATTGGGTGAAATATAATTACCCTTTTAAGTTTAATAACACCTCGCTTGAAGATATGGATTTCAAAATTTTGATGAGGAATCACTCTGTTGGCCTAGAGGATGGGTGAAAACGTGAAGGTGGGTAACACTTTCGTGAGAAACGAGTGGGAAATCGTCTTAGCGGAAGTTATTCGGCCGAATAAGAATAATTTACATTATTCGGCCGAATAATTTAAATTATTCGGCCGAATAACCACGAACAGTTCTCCGTCCAGCCTAACGGAGATCCTTGAAATGTGTGCAAACAGTTGCGGGACGGAAAAAAATTTTTGGCAATAGTTTATTCGGCCGAATAATTATTCGGCCGAACAATTAATCGGCCGAACAATTACTCGGCCAAACAATTATTCGGCCGATTAAGTGTTCGGCCGATTAATTGTTCGGCCGAATAATTATTCGGCCGAGTAATTGTTCGGCCGAACTATTTTTTTGCATAAAAGCACAGCATCGGCTGCCATTTGGCATTCTTTGCTGTAAATTTGCTGGACCCCGCAGCGGGCCCGCATCGCCTCTGTCGCCACCTTGCCGCTATCCGATGACCCGCGTGCTGACGCTCCGCGAACTGCTGCTACAGTTCGCCACCATCCTGTTTCCCCACGACTAGCTATTGCTCCCTGTCTTGTTGATGCCCGTCGGCTATACGGTTGATAGCTCGTCGCCTACGTTCGCCACCCTGCTGTGTGCCGACGACTCGCTGATGCCCTGCGATCTGTTGCTGCTCGCCGGCTTTACGGGAGATAGTTTTTTGGTTTGTTGGCTGGTTCATGCTCTTTCTTGTTGGGTGTAGCTCGTCGTCAGTTACGCTTTGGGTGGCAGGTTGCCCGTTTGTTTTGCTGCGTGGAGGTGGTTGCGGTTTTGTTTGCAGGCTTCAAATTTGTTATTTAGGTGCGTTTTTTTCTGAGTTGTGTTGTTTTGATTCTTGCTGTGTATGTGATATGTTTAGTTGATGACTTTTTTTTTCTGCTTGGTGAAGGAATAAGTTTCGTGGAGCGTTGGTGGAACGAATAATAGCGGTGTCGTTTGGATACAGGTATGTCGCATATTCTGCCCATTAGTTTGTGGCATTAGAAAAAAATTAAAAAAAATCTGTTATGGCTGTTAAAATTAGAAGTTTTAACTTTTTTATAATCAATGTTGATTTTAGAAATGATTTTATGTGCATGAACAGGGTCCATGTACTCTGCACATGAACTCTGTTCATGAGCAGAGTCCATGTACTCTGCACATGAACTCTGTTCATGAGCAGAGTCCATGGACTCTGCACATGAACTCTGTTCATGAGCAGAGTCCATGGACTCTGCACATGAACTCTGTTCATGAGCAGAGTCCATGGACTCTGCTCATGACTCTGTTCATGAAGTGTACCACAAGAGTATTAAACCTTTGTAGTAATTTAAGCCTGCTTGTATTCGAAGGCAAACAAGTATATTCAGGTTATGCTCGTAAATAATATCCATAAGTTTATGTTAGGCATAGTCGTGCATGCCGTGCTAGGTATTAAACCTTAATAAGGTAGTATTAATAGTTTATTACAGGATAAGCTGTATTACGACCATGTTATATTTAATTAGCCTGATTCTAATCCTCGTTATTATGCCTCGTTATTATGCTTGTAATTTAATTATTAATACCGAAGCACGTCTATATTACCTGGAAAGTTTATCTGGTTAAAAGTAATGCTCTTTACTGTGCCTGGTTTAATCCGAGTAAGCTTATTTCTGGTTAATAAGAGCCTATAATATTTTAATTAATGTGGCAGGAAATTGTAATTGACTAATCCCTTCACCATTAACACTGTATAATGAACACAGTCCATGGACTCTATAATAGATATATTTACCCTAAGCATAGCTAGGTCCACTATTTTACAAATTAATAGAGTTGTTTTGCTTAAATGTTTTATGTATTTAACGTTCAATTTGGTGTATAAATAGAAACATGTTTTATTTGCCGAGAGATAATATAATGGGGTAGAGCAGAGTTCATGAACTCTGCTCATGAACTCTGTTCATGAGCAGAGTTCATGAATTTTGCTCATGAACAGAATTCTGCTCATGAATAGAACTTTGCTCATGAACAGAACTCTGCTCATGTGATGGTCTTTTTTATATATAAAAATGGTAAGATATTTTTTATATCAAACAACATAACGTGTATTTGTCTTATTCTTATGGAATGCAATGCCATGGCTTCTTTATATAAATGGATATTTAAACCCTAAACTTGAATGAGTATCATATTAAGTTTCCCTTAAAAGTTTGATGTTCTTAGGTATTTTTTTTATAAAAATGAAGGAATGTTTGTTTATTGAGATATAGAACAAAAACATAAGTGATCAGTGAAAAATTTGGAAGATTATTGTGTACTATTACAATTAAATGATTATAAGATGATTATTGATGTTATGTTTATGGTGCAATAGTGTTCTTAGAGCTAGAAGAGGAACTTACGAAAGAAAATAATTATAATATTTTAGGTGGCTCTACATTTTGTATGCAGATTTTTAAGAGATATGCTTTTAAGTTTGTTGAATGAACATGTACAATTTCAATGTGTGGAAGTTGTTTTATCATAAATATAAATTAGAAATCTCTTAATAAGTGGATATATATGTTATACTATTTTAGCCAGCTCTACATTTTGTATGCAGGTCCTTAATAGATATGTTTTTAAGTTTGTAGAGTTAACATGTACAACTTTAGTGTGTGTAAATTGTATTATTATAAATATGAGCTAGAATTCTCTTAATAAGAATATATATATATGTTTAGTGAGATGTTTGTTCATTGACATATATAATTCAACCATATTTGTTGGATTAAAATTTATTAAGGTTATTATACTACTTCAATTAATCATGTTATGACTTATATTTGATAATGAAATGATTATTAGATATATCTTTATGCTGCAATATTAGTGATGGTAAGGAATTTTAGGTAATTAATTAGAGTTAGGAGGGGGACTTACATTTTGTATTTTTTTATCAAATATTGGCTTGATGTTTGTAGAATAGTCATGTACAATTTCAATATGTTAATGTTTGTGTAAATTTAGAAGTTATATCAAATGGAAAGAGAGTCTTCGAGGGGAAAGCGTAGGAGGTCATCACAATCCGCAGGAATTGGTGTTCCAGTTGGTAGTCGAAGGTTGTCGAATTCACCGAGAGGTTCGAGTATATTGCATGGGTCCCAGTCATTTGATCATCAACAAGTTCGAAGGGGTACACATGATTCTCCTTCATCTTCTGTGGGAGAGCGTCGATCTCAACCTTCTGTTGGTATGAACATTAATGTTTAATAAAGTATAAATTGTATTTTTTTGTGTTTTGAAGTTATGGACAAGATTAATTCTTGACTATGGCTATATTTGAAGCAGAGCGACATTCAGAAGATGTGCGTAATTCGATGGAGCGAGGGGGAGATCAAGATAGGATTGTAGATGATGGAATAGGTGTGGGTGGAGAGCAAGGTCCTGAAGATCCTCCTAGAGCTAGGACAACATATGTTCCACTAGATGAGGGGTGTACACCCATATCAACTTATCCATCTGATTTACCTGATGAGCTTCCATGGCAAGGTGTTGTGCAACAAACTATTCTTGAAAGTTGTAGATCCCATTATGACAGGTTGAACAATGATTTTTGTTCTTTGGATCTCACTCTAGAGAGCCGACAAAGTCTAGAGATTGTTTTGGCGTCTTTGCAGAAATTCATTGATGCATATGAGGAACTTGGACCAACTACAAATAGTTTTGTTCATTTGATGCGGATGCAAAGGGACCAAGTTATGGGTCCGGATAAGTGGGAGGTTGTGAAGGAGAGAGTCACTAGAGAACAAGCCAATTCAATGTTCAATTTCAAAGAAGGCCTTAAGCGAAAAATGTTGAAAGTGCAATATTTCAAGCATCCTCAAATTGCACATTTAATATATGATCGATTTCTTGCAGCTTATGGTCGATTGCCTTGGAACGATGAGGTTACTAATTATTTTGCTAGATTTTTTTATGCAGAGTTTTTTTTAGGTATGAAGCCTAACTATACTGATGTTCCCTCTGACTTTTATGGAGCTGGAAATGGTAGAATATATAATCGAAAAGGTGCTCTCAGAGACCCTACCACTATACAACCTCCACCTGAGATACCTCGTCCACCAAGGGTTGTGGCTTTAAGATCAGAGATGGAGACAACATCTCAACTAGGGACAGTTGGAAGGGAATCGGTAGGTGATGGTTTAGCTTCAGCTCTTGCTGGAGTAGAAGTCGGTTTGGTGCGAGAGAGGGCTCGTGTTATTCTTCGTCAGAGTTTTGTCTACAAGACGAATGATGAGGTAGATGCATTGAGCATTGATGATCTCAGGGCTTATGCTAAGTCTTGTCGAGATATAGCTTCAGATGTGTTATCCAATGACACATCGAGCATGGGAGAGGTTTGTTGATTATGCTATGACAATCTATTTGATTTTTTTTAATCATTTTGAATTGAATTTTTTGCTACATGGGAATAAATATATTAAGCAAATGTATTTTGTCTGCAGTTTACGTCAATGTTAAATGCAAATAATTTTCGAGTCTCCAGTAGTCAAAATCGAGAGCATCCTAGTCAAAATGAAGAGCGCTTAGGAGAGGTATTTTAATTATAATATTTATGATTGAACATGATATTTTTTTTGTTTGCTTGAATTTTAATAAATATCAATGTATCTTATTGTTAATTTGACTTATTTATGCAGGTTTCATTAGATTCCAACTTTTTAGATGATTTACCATCTCTTGTGAGCTAATGATTTTAATTTTTTTTGTTTTGGTTTTAAGTTAACTGCTTAATTTATTATTTGTATCTACTATGTTTTATTTATTAACAAAATTTAAATTTTAGGGAAGAGACCATTTGGAAATTGGGGGCGAAGATGTGGGGTCTCTAATGAATGCAGATATTGGCACTGAGGTAATTTTGTTGAATTAGAAATGATCTTTGATATAAGTTTAATGTTTTATATTTTTTTGATTTATTTGAAAATTGTTTTTGTACATGTTGCAGCTTGGCTCTTTGAGGTCCTTTGGAGCTAAAGGAAAGTCTCTAGGGGAAAAAAGTGGTGGACATGCATCCAAAGAATTTGATGTAAGATTTTTTTAATAATTGAATTGTTTTGTAGATGAGTTTAATATCTTAATATTTTGAATTTAGTTTAAAATTGTTTAAATAATTTATGATCTAAATTTATAATTTGTTTTTTTGTGTATTGTAGGTGGAGTTGAGTCCAAATAGTGGAAAGATATTGGTCTAGATGGATAGTGGTTCAGACTTTATTGTTTTTGTTGATATATATATTTTGTAGTTGTTTTGAACATGGAGGGTATTTATTTTTTGATTATATATACATGTACATTGAATTCACATGTTCATCAACTTTTTTTTGGATTATATGCATGAGTACATGTCTATTATTTCTCATTTGGTAAATGTTTAGAATATGTTTTGCATGAATGTTTAAAGTGTTTTTATAGGTGTAATCCAAGGTTATGAAATGTTGAATGATGAGAATGAATGTTATGAAGTTAGAAAATGTTGAATGATGAAAATGAATGTTGAATGTTAGGAATGTTTAAAATGTTATTCCAAGTTGGGAAATGTTCAATGTTGAGAATGAATGTTATGTTAAGAATCAATGTTGAGAAAAAATGAATGGGAGGTGTTAGAGAAAAAAGAATGTTGGGAAAGAATGAATGGGAGGTGTTATGGAAGAAGGAATGTTTTTATAGGTGTAATCCAAGGTTAGGAAATGTTGAATGATGAGAATGAATGTTATGACTTGCTAGAAAATGTTGAATGATGAGAATGAATGTTGAATGTTAGGAATGTTATGACTTGTTAGAAAATGTTGAATGATGAGAATGAGTGTTATGACTTGTTAGAAAATGTTGAATGATGAGAATGAATGTTGAATGTTAGGAATGTTTAAAATGTTATTCTAAGTTGGGAAATGTTCAATGTTGAGAATGAATGTTATGTTAAGAATCAATGTTGAGAAAAAATGAATGGGAGGTGTTAGAGAAAAAAGAATGTTGGGAAAGAATGAATGGGAGGTGTTATGGAAGAAGGAATGTTTTTATAGGTGTAATCCAAGGTTAGGAAATGTTGAATGATGAGAATGAATGTTATGACTTGCTAGAAAATGTTGAATGATGAGAATGAATGTTGAATGTTAGGAATGTTATGACTTGTTAGAAAATGTTGAATGATGAGAATGAGTGTTATGACTTGTTAGAAAATATTGAATGATGAGAATGAATGTTGAATGTTAGGAATGTTTAAAATATTATTCTAAGTTGGGAAATGTTCAATGTTGAGAATGAATGTTATGGTAAGAATCAATGTTGAGAATATATGTTAAAATTTTTTATAGAAACATGGATGAATTAGGAAGTTTAAAAGCAAATATATGTTAAGATCAAATTTTGATATAATGGATTTTTAATTAATTTAATTTTTATTTTCAATTTTCAGGTATATTTGATGCGGCTGAAATCATGGCAAATGGGGGTAACGGTTTTTTTGTTTTTTAATCATAAGCGAAGATTCCAGGATTGTGAAGTTTGTGCTAGATTAGAGCAATGATTTTAAACAACAATTTGACGGATTTTCGTTCATTTGTTGTAAATAATCATTTCTCTAATTTAGCATAAGCTTTACAATCCTGGAATCCTTGCTTGTGATTAAAAATCAAATGATCGTTATCTCCATTTGCCATGATTTCAGTTATGTGAATTTGCACAAGCGATATTTTAAATTAAAGATTTTGGACGGAGAACTTGGTGACAATTTTAAGACATCTATTTAAGATCATATTTATGGTGAAGTATGTATTAAAAAAACATGTTCGATGGAATTAAAATAATACAAAATTTAATAGGTCTTTTTGTGATTTTTCGTTAGTATCAATCAACCAAAAGTAAAAATTCAGGGCGGAGTGGGGATAGCCACATCCGTTATCTCATCCCTTAGTGGTCTAATAGACATATGGGGACCCGAATAAAGTACTTTTGAATTTTCAAATTATATTTGAATTCATTTTTAAGCATGTGAAAGTACAACCATTTAAGCTTTTATGTTAGTTGTCATTCAAGAAAATATTCATAAAATCTCAATGAAAAAATATACTGTGCACAACAATTTTGATAATTGGACAAAAAATATATTGCACACAACAATTGACATGGACAAAAATATAGATCAATTTATTTTTGATATGTAGTTAAAAACATCGCAATGGAATACCATCTTCAACTATCCGTTCATGGTCACATATGGATAGTTTCCATTTTTTGGTTTTTAATTGTTTTTTTTATGGAACTTGTATCAATTTTATTCGAGATGCACATACTAAATGACTATATTGACAACATATAACATCGGGCTCATAATCTTGAAAGTAGACATAATTTTTAGTCATGTGTGTCTGTTGAAAAAAGTAGCCTTTTAAAATGATGGATCCTCTTTCGTATGTAAATCCGGTGTCGTTGTAGTCCTCCAATAACTTCATTTTTCCTTCAGTGCATCGCATCAAATAATATTTGACATTTTCGTTGTTGTCTACAGGTGCAATCACAGCGAAAACATCTCCTGTGCAAGTTATGATTGGTGTTAGTGTATTTAAATGAATTAAATTGACTACTTATGGCGATGGATTAGAATGAACAATTGATTAAAAAGTCAAAAACAAGTTTATTACCTTCTCTTACGAGATCTGAAATTCTATCGCCATCAGACGATATTGCTATTTCTTCTGATTCTAATTCTTCAACACTTGCTAGAGGCATTTTTCCTTTTGGATTAATCTCTGTGTGTCTCCAAGCTTTTACGTAGTTGTTTGTTATGTTTTCACAAACTTCTGTAGACTCGACATTTTCAATGCAAATATGACAAAAGCATGATTGCTTTCTACTGTCAAATGCAAACACGTTGTGAAATGATTTTGTTTGAATAGAGTGAAGATCTCTAGTTCCATGTATGGTGCTAGCGTCATATGGTATTGATCTATTTATATCTTGGATCCCAACAAGCCAAAAAAACCTGCACAATAAATAGTGTACATGTGTACTTAAATGTTAGTATATACATTTTTTTAAATTTTAAGAAATAATATAAATTAAAAAAATAGTGGACATACCTACGCACGTCTTTTGATTGTTGATTATAATCATGGCTTAGATTTAATTGACACCATTGGACAACCTCTGCAGCTGAATGAAATCGTGCTGAAGAATAGTTCATTTGCCATCTTCGAAGTGCTCTTTTCACGCATGCTCCTGCACCATCATGCTCACCTTTTCCATGCCCAGTTTCAAAGAAATTCCAGCGATGTTTAATGTTCAGCGCTTTATGAAGTCGACATAACCAAAAAAATGATCGGGAAGATTTAAATTGACCCGCACATCCATCAGACCATATCCAATGCTCTTTGAATTTGACTTCGCGTTTTTTCAGTGATTCGTAGAAAATATTTTCTATACAATGTTGGACAAAATGTGTGTCGTGTGTACAATCATCGCTGATATAGAAGTGATATTCTTTAATCACATCTCGATTGTCACATGTGCTTTCAATGCCATCGACATCCTGTTGAGAATGTCTATATACGACATGGACAAATATCGAAACTTGGTCAGAGTGATAGTATTCACTCTGTATTTCTTTTTGTGCAGCAAATGTATAGTTTTCAGCAAAATCAACCACCGACAAAATTGTTCGGGGTGGAAAAATTTCACGAGACTGTTTGAATTGAAGATCTTGCCATCGTGCTCTATGCGAATGTTGGGTGTATTTATAAATTTCGCTTTCAAATTTTTTGAGAAAATCTGTGACGCATATCTTGTCTTCTAGCAAATCAATTCTTTTGGAATGTGAATCACTAGAACTTGTACTATAGTTGATGTATTCGTATCTTTTCCAATCAACATTTACATTTGACAACGATTGATCATTGTCGATAGGGTATTTATTGTGGAATAACACCAAATTTTCACAATGATGACAATGTTTTCCATTGACACATTTCTTTGAATAAAATACTTCATCGTGATTTCTCTCACATAAAATTTGAGATATGAATTCACGTATCGTTGGCGGAGGTGGTGAATTTGTCCAAAACATTTTACCAAATTCAAGAAACGTATCATAATATAACTGAAATTGCACATGATAACGGCAACAACATGTATCACGTATAGTTATAGGTCGAACATACCATGGTTTTTGTTGCACAAATGTAGTGATTGATATATTAATTCCACGATGATCTTCCTTGAATTTATTGAACGATTGTACTTGTGTCATGTCCATTATATGTTTTGGTTGGCTTTCATATACATTTCGTGATATTCTTTTGCGTATCACATCTCTTGCATTTGGTGAAACTTGAGCATGTTCCAACCAATATTCTCGTACAATATCTTTAACCCCTGCTCCTAATCTATCTTTGTAAGGTTGTCTACAAATAATTGCCCAACAAGCAAGTTCATTATTTTCATCTATTTGCATTCTGAATTTGCTATGTTTGTATAATGTTTTTCTTGATGTTCCAACTGCTTTTGCTAGTTCTGTTGTCAAACGCTTTTGTTTAGTACTAGCTGAAAGAATTGCTGTATGAATTGCTTTACGTGCAGCACTGATATCTTTCTTCCTAGATTTTCCAAATTTTTTTATTGCATCGCCTATATTTTCCATCACATTTTGTTTCAATTTCGACTCTTTTGTTACTTTGTGAATACCCAATAACGATGTAGCACCTTCTAATTTCTTGGACACTAATAAACATCTCAAAATTTGTGCTTGTCCTGCTATTGAGTAATCTTTGAGAACTTCATCATAAAATTTTGTAGCACGATATCGTGCAACATGTATTGGTAGTTTTTCTCCATATTTGTCGCAATCAATGTCTTCTAACATTTCATCATCAATAGTAAAAGTACCTATACATCAAGTTAAATTTAATTTAACATATATCAAAAAATAAAATTCATTATAAAAAAATGAATTTGGAAAATATATGATATATACATACCAGGTTCAATTTCTGGATTTTGAACTTGATCTTCAATATTGATTTCATCGACATTAGCATGTAAATCACTATTTACATCTTCTATAATGTTCTTTTCAACTTCAATTTGTTCTTCTTGTACTCTATTTTCAATTTCCATTTCTTCAACATTGTCATGTAAATTTGTATTTATATCTTCAATAGTTCTCTCTTCCGTTTCAGCAACCATTTGTTTTTTGGCAATATATCTGAGTTTTTGTTTCTCTCTATTATCATCATCATCACGTTTACGATCAGCTTTTCTTTTACGATTTCTCTTATTGCCCATGGTTGTTTAATCTATAGACGATAAATTAAAGAATCATGTTACTTTATAGTAAAAACAAATAAATTAAGATTTAAAAACATTTACGGAATTTATAAAAACATGAACTGAAATTTACTTTACCTTTTAAAA
The DNA here is from genome assembly GCA_027924585.1 of Larix kaempferi. Lineage (NCBI taxonomy): Eukaryota > Viridiplantae > Streptophyta > Pinopsida > Pinales > Pinaceae > Larix > Larix kaempferi. The sequence continues at coordinate 31,139,240 of BSBM01000767.1, read as the reverse complement.
ATTTTGTAAGAGTCTTTTGAAGAAGATTTCTTTGGAATTAACTTTCCTTTGAAAAAATTCTCTGAACAAAAATCTTCTTTGGAAAATAATAAAAACACCTTGTGCCAAGGAAGAAAATAAAACACCTTGTAAATAAATCTTTGTTGTAAAATTCATTCCAAGAATACTTTTTTGAAAAAATATCTACGAAAAAAACCACTAGAAAAAAATACTTTCAATAAAAACTTATTTATAAATATATCTGGGAAAAAATCATTGTAAAGAAACAACTCTTTGAAAAAAACTCAATTTCAAAGAAATAAGAAGTACAAAATTACCTTGTAAAAAATCCTTTGCAAAATAAGATAACTATTTGAAAAAACTCCTTTCAAATAAATAAGAAGTGCAAAACTACTTTGGAAAAAAATCATTTGCAAAATACCTTAGCAAAACAACTATTTGAAAAAACCTCTTTCAATTAAATAAAAAGTGCAAAGCTACTTTGAAAAAAAAACATCCTTGCAAAGAACCTCCTTGCAAACATGTCTAAGAAAAGAAATATTTTGAAAAAACTCCTTGCAAATATCCCTGAAAAAAAACACTTTCAATGTGTTTTGGAAAAAAGAAAAAGAAACATACTTTGTAAAAATCTCTTTTTCAAAAAAATGTTTTCTTTGCAAATATACAACAAGAAAATAAATATTTGGAAAAAACTTCTTGCAAATATGCCTTAGAAAAAAATTTTCTTCAATGTGCCTTTGGAAAAAAGAAGAAACATACCTTGTAAAAACCTCATTTTGCAAAAAATGTCTTCTTTGTAAAAATGCAATAAAAAAGAGATATGTTGGAAAAACTCCTTCAATGTGCCTTTTGTAAAAAAGAAGAAGACATAGTTTGTAAAAACCTCCTTTTGCAAAAAATGTCTTCTTTGTAAAAATGCAATAAGAAAAGAGATAGTTTGGAAAAACTCCTTGCAAATATGCCTTGGAAAAAAAAACTCCTTCAATGTGCCTTTTGTAAAGAAGAAGAAGAAACATAGCTTGTAAAAACCTCATTTTGCAAAAAATGTCTTCTTTGTAAAAATGCAACAAGAAAAGAGATAGTTTGGAAAAACTCCTTGCAAATATGCCTTAGAAAAAAAAACCCCTTCAATGTGCCTTTTGTAAAGAAGAAGAAGAAACATACCTTGTAAAAACCTCCTTTTGCAAAAATTATATCCTCCTTCCGAAATTAGTTTGACAAAAAAATGCGAGTACTCACATGGCTATGCATAAAATGGTAAAGAAACTTAGAAGGTTGAAAAAAGTGGTATTCCTTTGGAAAAGAGATAAGAAACAATGGCTCAGACATGGAAGTGGAAACAAAGTTGGAGTACCTATATGAAAGAAATATGATTGAATTCCCAAACACAATGGAGAAAGAACAAATTGCTAAGTTGGAAGCTAGGAAAGCCAATATTTTAAGAATTGAAGAGAAAACATGGCAATTGAAGAGAAGACAAATTTGGCTATATCAAGGTGATAAAAAAATTATTTTTTTCATCATTATGCAATTTTTATAAGGAATTGAAATACTATTTAGGATATCAAAGGCATCAATGGTCAAGTACAATACTAAAAAAGGGACTTGGAAAGAGAAACAATTGAATATTACTCTAATATTTTTAAGCATACAAGTACATCCACTATTGCTTCACAAGTACATATGATAAACCAATATCATATATTCCTCTCTCGTAGAGAGGGTCAATGGGTTTTAAGGCGTGCTACTTTAAAAGAAGTGGAAGATACCCTTAATAAATTTGCAAAAGAAAAAATCCTAGGACCAGATGGATGGTCAATAGAATTATTTCTAGCAGTTTTTGATATTTTGGGACAAGATACTATTGATATGGTTTAAGAGGCTAGGATACAAGGTCATGTCAATGGGGATTTAAACTCTACTTTCCTATCCTTAATTCCAAAATGTCAAAAACCAAAATCCTTCAATGATTACAAATCTATTGCACTATATAATTTGATCTACAAGATTATCTCTAAAATAATTTCCAATATAACTAAATCAAAACTTGTAGAGGTCATTTCTAAAGAAAAATTTGGATCCTTACCAACAAGAATATTCTTGATGCCATAGGAGTCACACAAGACTGCCTTCATACTATAAGGCTGAAAAAAATTGATTCCCTTATTCTAAAGATGGATTTGGTAAAGGTACATGATAGAGTCAATTCGATTTTTTTGAGATTTATTATTCTACATATTGGTATTCCTCTTGAAGTTATAGATTGGATTATAGCTAGTATCACCTTTTCTTTTTTAGCTATTCTAGTTAATGGAGTACCCATTGATTTTTTTCAAAGGATACAAGGGACTCAGACAAGGGTGTCCCTTATCACCTCTCCTCTTCCTCCTTATGATTGAAGGGTTAAGTAGAATCATTGGTAGTGTTAGGTGTTAGTGATGCTTGAAAGAGGTGAAGTTATCCACTTCTATTTTCATTACACATCTATTGTTTGTTGATGATGGCCTACATTTTAGTAATGGTACTATACATGATTGGAAAAATTTATCAAATATCATTGTTCTTTTTCTGTGAAGCATTTGGTATGGAGGTCATGGATAACAAATCATGATTTCTAAGGAATGGGGTAGATGATAATATTTTTCTTGATATTTTCTCTTGGTTTCCCTACAAGGATGAGACCCTTGATCAAGGTTTTAAATATATTGGTTGTCATTTGAATTTAAACAACTACTTAAAGGTGGGTTGGATGCGGGTGGTCAGAAAAATTGAAAATAGAATTGGTAATTGGTGCTACAATGACTTTCTTTGGGTGGCATAATGGCTTTCTTTGGGTGGAAGTCTTACACTCGTAAAATCTATATTAATAGGTATTCCTATTTATTGGTTTTCTTCAGCTATGTTTCCAATTTCCATCTTACATTTAATAAAGAACATAATCTTTTCTTATGGTCATGGGTAGCTAATGGAGTGAAAATACATCTTGTCAAGTGGGAAAGGATCTCACTTCCAAAGAACACGGAAGGATTGGGAATAAAAAATTTACAATGGTTTAATATTTCCTTATGTTTAAAACGTTGTTCGAGAGTTCTTCTTGGATCAGGTCTCTAGAATGATACACTATTAAAGAAAAATATTTGAAGAAGGATAAATTTGTTGAATGGATCACATTCTCCAACAAATTTGTTTTGAATGCTTAAATGTTTTGGATTTTTTTTTGTGAAATATTTCCATTGGATTAGTAGATGGTTGTCATTGAGGGTGGGAAATGGACATCACATGATTTTAGGTGTTGATCCATACAATGGTGGTGAGGATTTATTCTAGTTGTATATTGAGTTGTTATCTTATTTACATAATATGGGACACATGTACCTTGTGGATATTAGAAATAATGGAGATCCTTATAGTAGTTTAGAATATTGGAAGAAGTATGAGTCTTTGGGCCTAGTTGGTTATTGGCTCAAGAATGCAACATGTAAGTTCAGGGTATTGAAAAGGAAGGTATTAGAATTGAACATCATACATAATATAAGTTCATGGTTTGGATATGGAATAAACAAAATGGACATGTTAGTGCAAAAGATGCTTATGATGCCATTTGTAGTTAATTAAATTCTTCATTGGGGCCATTTGTAGTTTATTAAGTTCTTCATTGGGTAGATGGTGGTATAAGAAAATATGGAATGGAACATGCCCATAAAACTAAAATGTGTCTTATGGCTTATCTTGGAAGATAAAACACTGACTTGGAACAACATAGTTAAGAGAAGTTGTAGAGGTCCAAATATTTTCCCACTCTATTAGATGGATGGTGAATATGTTGAACACCTATTTGTAAATTGTTCATACTACATGGATGCATGGAGAATGGTTTTTGGTACTTTGCACATTCAAATGTTTGGGGAAATATACTATGGTGGAAAATATGGAAAACTGGGTAAAAAAATAATCCCAAATATAAAGAATTACCTATATTTATATTCTAGGGCATTTGACGCTCTAGAAATTTTGTTGTCTCTAAAAATAGGATGCAAGATATCTCTATTGATATCTCTATATCATGCTCCAAAATTTTGGGTCTCTACAATAATTACTTTAAAGAAATTAAACTTAAACCTAGTAGAATTCCAATTGCACCTTCTTTTAAATTTGATACTATTGTGGGATATTTTGATGGTGCTTTCCAATTAAGTGTAATAAGTAAATAATTACACACTATTTTTTTTATAGAGATTTACTTATATGATAATATAGGCTATAATCCATAACATACTTAAGTATTTACTCCACATAAGTTAGATTATTTATGAAGGGAGAAGTAACCTCTCCGACACTTGCCATGCACGACCTTATATAAATTGTAGTGTGTTAGAGACTTGTTTTAATTTTTATTACCATCACAATTTTAAGGACTTTATTGTCCCATCGTTCTCCTTGAGAAAACTTGATTTCATAATTGATTTGTATGAATATTTTCTACTTCAAAACTACCCATGATTTTATCTATTTACAAACGTAAGGGAAATATTAAAAAGGTTCGCTCTATTACGATTTGCATGTTAAAATTGATGAGGCTAGTGTTCCTAAGTTTTTATGTTTGTTTACGTTATTGACAACCATATATTAATTTTATACATACATAGGTTAATTCCAAGTTGTTATTCTTCCATTTAAGGTGAGACCCACGAAGTATATGGATTACTTAGCAAAATGTGCTAACACCACGAACTGTATGCCGGTTCAGGTTGATGTTTCATCTTGGTGGATAAAATCCTGGAACACTAGCAATTGAATCCTCTCGGGGTCAACACTTGAATTACAATGCTTAAGTAAGTCGCGAAACAGTGGTAGGACGCGTACTATGCATGTAGCTTATGTTGTTAGATCTATGCAGGCGATGGTTTTAGCTTGGAAAATTGTTTTTGTTTCATCATTTGTTCATCCTTGAGCTTTGGTATGTGAGTGTTGTGGTAGAACTCGATCTCTCACCTTCCGATGATATCCCTTCATTTTTTTCCTCACATACCTTTGCAGACTTGTTATTTATATTATTACTTATGTGATTTGTGGGGGCCCAACACTCCTTCTTCATGTATTAAGCATTATTTGGGTTCTATTTCCACTAATTTCCACTAATGTATTAGTTGTTAACAGGCATCTTGCGGCATAATACAAGCATTCTTGTTTGTGGCAATCTTGTGTGTCTTTCATTACATTCTATTGTGTTAATAGCTATTAATAGAGATCTGAATTCTTATTGTGTTTCTTAGTTTGAGAGGTGAGGCTCTCCTAGCCTCACCCTCCATCTTTGTATTGATTGCCAATCATTGCTGGGCTTGCATACTTGGCTTCGATACGCAGATACTCGGCTTGCTTACTCAACTAGGAGATAATCAGCTTGGCTTAACGCTTCGGAACATTGTAGGAATGATCATGCATTACTTATGTTGATACACTATGAGAAGAGCCCACTGCTAATGAATGGAATTAATTATGGTGCAACATCAGAAGTTGCTGATACGATTGTTCCCATTGGTCCAGATGATTTACCCGGTCTGAATAATTGGTCCGACTGAAAATTCCAATGAAGCAGAAACAGGGAACTGAAACTAACTGACTCCACCAACGGAGTTTTATTAAACCGAAAGCCAAAGAAGACTTTAGCTACTCTACCCCTACGGCATAAAAGTTCTCTTCGCATTTCAACGTGCTTAGAGTTAAAGGCTCCAGTCAAAGGATTCCCTGCCCTCTCTGGTTCGGTGACTTCTGTTGCTGCAATGTCCTCCGTATATTAATCTTCCTCCTGTGGCTCATTTATACTTTCTTCATGGGGAAACTCTGTGAAAGCCTTGGTGAAAGCCAGCAGATATTACATACTATATTTTGCATCGAGACGTGTTCCCGGACTAATTACAACATCTTAATATCTAATGTAGGCGCGAAGCATTAAATTTCTATACCAGCTAAAGTAAATTATAGACTGTGGGTATAGCGGTAAAACATAAATTAAAACTTGTCTTAGTTTTGAGATTTGTCTTGCATTTTATTTCAAATCTATCACGTTCTATTGCGGATCAATTGGTATTAGAGCCTAAAGATTGAGGCCTGTTTTAGATCTCATTATTTTTGTTGTTTCTTTTTTGTTTCTCTCTAGAGTTAAGTATTTGAGTTTCTTTTGCATGGGAGCAGGCTGCTCTCTGGTTCATGACGGCATCGTTGTTACTCACATGGGCATGTATTACTTCGAAGATCTAGCCTAACCGTATTGGCATCTCCACCTGCGCCTCCATCCCAGCCTTCACACAGCCATTTGGGCTCTCCTCTCTTGTGCATGCCATCATCCTCCACTGCATCTATTACCTCCACGCATTCTCAGCTGCCATCACTCCTCAGCATTTATTCATCCTTCACCCAAATTCGTCCCAGCATCATTGCTCCCTCCCGTCCGCTGCCCATTCCTCATCTTTTCCCACGCATTCATAAACCCTAATATTCACTCTATTTGCGCTCCATCTGCCATTAATCCCTCCACCTTTCACGCTGCCACTTCCATTCGCACATGCCCTAGCCAGCATTGACACATTGTCCCAAGCTCCTACGCATCCCTACACCCTTCATGCCGTCTGCACATCCCTTTTACAACGCCCAGCCTTCACGTTGCTCTCTGCAACACCTGCGCTCACCTGCGCTCACACTCCAGCTCTCCCCCATGCTCTCTGCCCATCTGCGCCATTCTCCCTTCACTCCCACGTATCCCCTTCCTGCGCATGCCCTAACTAACACAGCCACCATTCACACCCATCCAGCATTCAAAGCTGCCCTATTTCCTGCCCACTCCCTCACGCTACCCCATCCACCATTCACGCCCATCCAGCATTCAAAGCTGCCCATTCACGCTGAGGCTGTTCACTCTCCTATCTCTTCACGCCCAGATCCCCCACGATTTCTGGCATCCTCAGCATTTCATTACCCTATCCTCCATGCATTCCCAGCAATCCCTGCCAACGCTCATCACGCTACACTCAAACTCACACTCAGCCCCCTTCCATTTGCTGCTTCTCTCCATACGCATTCAACTCCCCCTTCACCTCAACTTTCACGTAGTTTCACTGCCCTAATACTCACGCCTTCACCAACTATAACGCTACCTAACACTCACGCATGGCCCCAACTATCTTGCTGCCCTCCAAAAACTCGTGCCTGTCTACTCTTTCCATTTCCAAACCTACACTTTGTTCCACCATTGCCCAGAATTCTCACAGGAGGTCCCTTCTCTCCCACACTGGCTACCCTTCACGCACTGCTAACACTTCATTCATAGCCCCTTCTAGACGGTGCCAAAACCTAGCTCGTGGAAGAATGGGAGACGCTAAAGTGGATGAGCAGTTCCACTGTAATGTTGCATACAGCTCACTCCAGCTCGGTGGATCATGCAACTCTCATAATCTCGGTATATACTAGTGGTCAGAAAGATCTCGATCAGCCTTTCCATAGGGACCCATTCCCTCCTTTTTTTTTCAATAGCACTTAGAGATCCGAAAGTCATTGTCAACAGCAGTTGACCGGTGCAAGCAGTTTTTGATTCAACAGTATTTCATTGTTTTTTTCTCAACAAGACTCCTCCAGGGATCAGCTCTCTCTCCACTTAGCAGCAATCTTTTATTTTCAGGTCCAAAATCCCTCTGTGACACCTTTGTGGTTTTGAAAATACAATTATAAATTGTATTGGTTTTCTAGTGAGGAGCTCAAGGCCAAGGCCCCACCAGTAAACCTTGTAAGTTATGTGGTTCATTTCGTAAAATTTGTAATTAATAGTGCTAGCAACCTGATGATAAGGAGATGATCCTACTCGGGTGGGAAGAGGTGAATTGGATTGGAAGCCAAGACCTTGACAACACATGTTACTTTGGTAGTGCCTTCTGTTTTTGTTATCGGTTAGTCTTAGAAAGGGTTGGTCGAGGTTACCCGTAACTGTGGAGGGGTGGTAAGTGTATCCTTAGACCTAAAGTTCAGCAATAGGTTAATTTATGCTAAAAGCTATTAAGTAAAACTATTAAGTTCCTATGGATGTCCTTGACATCCTAATCCCGGGAGCCGTGGAGGGTTTTCTTCATTAAAAACCTACTATCTAATTATTAAAGTAAGGTAAGCTATTTATCACTTGGAAAATATTATTAGTTGTAATAATATCTCATAATTATTATACCTACAATGCATTATAAAGAAATGCAAAGTTATGAATAATTATATTATATTGTATGTTTTTATGAAGCATTACCATAATGTTTTATAAATGCAATGCATCTTTTTGACAACCCTAAGATACATGTATATAAATGTTTATATATAGATTTGATATATGTATATATGATTGTTATCACCTTCATAAATATTATTATGAGTTATAATAATATTTTGTATGTATATACTTTAATACATTATAAAGATGTGTAAGGGTCATGAATTACATTATTATTTAATGTAAATACATGGTAAAGAGGAGCTTATAAATTTATGAAATATTACTTATAATGATGTTTACAAAAGTAAAACATTATATTTATAGTTTTGAAATGTAATTAGTTTCACGACAATGCTTTTTGACTATATACGAATTGTACATAAATAAATATTATTAGTATAATAATATTTGTATGTATGAAAATGTGTTTATATGGATTTTATTTATGATAATGTTTTATAATTATTTTTATAAATGTAAAGCATTATATATATATAGTGAAATATTATTTATAGTTATATTGTGTAATAGCTTCTACATTATCATATTAAACCATTGGAAATAGATCTATAATATAATTATGAAAATAATTAAAGTTAAGTGAAAGCATAGTGTTATATTTTAGGGTTTTAGTCTCATTAAAAAGAAAGTTATTTAAATAGAGATTTTATGGTATTAAGTATATATAAATATATGTATTTTGATTAAGAGGTTTTGGTAACACATTGCAAAGCCTAAATTTAGAAAATTGCAGCCACTTGGCTTCTTTTTCTTTTGATATGCCTTATTTGGTGGTTGGATCCCTCTCTCGGATGGCTATGTTAAAGCACCATTCTCTTCTTGATTGCTGCGTTGAAGTTTTTAATTCTCTTGGTATTTACTTTTTATTTCTTGACATTTGCTTTGAAATTTTTAAATTGATTTTGAGGTTAAAATATTTCCTTAACTTGGCTATTTACCAAAGTGGATAGCAAGAAACTTTTTATTAGTTCATATGTTTATTACTTTTACGGACAGTAAGAAACTGTTTATTATTTATTATTTATATATTTATCTTTTATTAATTGGGTGTGCATTATACTTATTGGGGGGAGTTATCATTTAAATTGATGAATGCGTAGAGGCCTCACGATATCATTTAATTTTCTGAATGTTACTCCACTTTATTGCTGCTTTTTGGGATATTTATTACTTCTTGTTTTTTTGGGATGGGTGGAGGTTTTGATTCTTTTTAATTTCTTGGTCGGGAAAAAGGGGAGAGTTGATGAGGGCAATTTGTTGTAGTTGAAAGAGGTTATGGTTTGGGTATTGCCCAGAGATGGAGAGTTTATCTCTGCATTTATCCCTTACACATTATGTTAAATTGCATGCACGATATGGTTTTGCTATTGCTTAGAGATGGAGAGTTTATCTCTGCATCTAGCTATTACACATTATGTTAAATCGCATGATATGGTTTGGGTATGTGCACAGACGGAGAGGTTATCTCTGCATCTATGCATTATGTTAGTTTGCATGCAGGTTATGGTTTGGGTATTGCCCAGAAATGGAGAGTATCTCTGCATTTTTATCCATTGCACATTATATTAATTTGAATGTTTTTATTACAGAATGCATTGATGACCGTAAGGGATGGTTTAATGAAGTCAATCCCAGTGCATATATTTTCATAAGATATATATATATATATATATATATATATGCTCGATACTTTCCAAGCATGTTATAATATAGATTTATTTATGCTATTATTCTCTTTATCTTATGATTGCCCAGGGGTGGGAGATTACTCCTGTAGGATATAATTTCATATCATATGCCTATAGTGCTTCTTGATTGTCATTGGCCGAGGGTTGGGGAGAAGACCTAGTGGAAATTTTCTTTGATAGCTTGATGAATTAATTGTTGGATGTTATGTGCTTTTTCTTATTGCGCAGAGAAAGCTCCATGTATACTTATTGCTTCATATTAAATATTTGTTTGCATGATTGAGTGTCATTGGTAATGGCTGGCGCAGACATTGGGGGGTCTCTTCTATTTAGTTATGCTCCAGCTTATTATATCATGAAGATCAATAGATTCGCATTACTCTACTATTTACAGTCATTGGAAGTTTGCTCCCGGTAAGATATATGTTTCACATATTACCAATAGATAGGCATTTTGTGTGTGTGATTCCATTGTGTTATGGCACAGAAATTTTGGGGAAAAACCGCTGCATGTTATTGTTGCATGTTATTGTTCCCTACATTACACATCTATATACTATTTGTATTGATTTAGTTTCATAGAAATTGAAGGATCCTTGCACACCTTGCATTCACATGAAATACTATATATCTATATGCTCAAACTTGTAGTCATGTTTTGGTCGAGTTAATAATTACTAATGGGCATATGCAAGCTAATGAGGGTCACTTTTGGCATGTTACATGCAATAAAAAAATGAAAAATCACGCATCCCTCAACTTACTTGGTTTTTTTGACATTCTTACACAAGATATCTTGCATCGAGTAAAAATGATGAAACGTAGGAAATTGTGTCACGTTTCCGAATATATAAGTTTTAAGTATTGAAAGCTTACATAAGTATGTCAAATTTCATGTTTTCTAACAGTCACTTTTTTTTTTACAAATGATAAGGTATATGTTTTTGTGGGTGCAGCTTTTCAATGCCTAAATGATGGTTTTAGGATACAAAAATTGGTAGACATGTATAGAACCCATAACACTAGTGCAGCGCTATTTTTCCAAAATTAAATGTTTATTTATTTATTTATTTTAATTATGTAAGTGATCAAACCTCGAGAGCGATACGCCAAATGTGGGTGCATCATTTGAAGGTCTTAATGAAGTTATTTCGACTTGGATTTTTTATAGCATGTAGAGGTCGGTGTCTTCTAGTGCATCATACAATTTTTTTTAAATGGTTGTGAAATGAAAAAGTTATGGAATAAACACTAACAATATGTTTTTTGACCAACGGAGTGATAAAACAAGAAAATAAAAAAAAACAGAAAATCTCAATATTTTTTTTTTTAATTACATATTTGGAATATGCATAAAAAATTCTATCTATGCCTAAAATTTCGTCAATAATGGTCATGCATGTCATGCTATAGAGAGCAGTGAAAAACATGCATAGTTAGGTGCAAAATTGCACCTAAAGGGTCCCTCAACTTCGTGCACAAACTCTAATGGAGTTTATAGGTATATACTAGTTGGGGTATGGTAAGCCCTTTGTATAAAGAATATAATTTATTGGTGTGTATAAATGTATGTTAGACTAGGACAGACATAGCTTATGCATATGACTTATCGAGGGTAACTCAATGTATAAATTCGTATGATTTGGTCGTGATCGGCCTCGGAGAGAATCCGTGCCCGAGAGAATCCCTATGATGCCTTTGAGAAAGAAGGATGATTGTTTTGGAAATGTGCTCTCTGTGAGAGGTTTGAGAAAGTAGAAAAATATTGCACACATAGTGTGTTGCAGAATGTATTCCTCTATATTTTGATGAATAAAGATGCAACAACTCTTTGGTGAACGTAGCCCCAAGACATGGGGTGGACCACGTATACAGGTCTCTTCCTAATGTGTACTTGATGTGTTTAAATTTACTTGAGAAATGTGATGGTAAGTAAAATTCAATGAAGAATGTTAAATATCTATTGTGTAAGTTTACATGTAAAATGATGGGTTACTTGTGGAGGTTTTGATGGCGCCAATGACCATGAGAATTATTTGGGGTTTACCCTTTCGGTATTATGATGTACTAATCTGTTAAGACTAGATTAATAATGATGTTTACACGAATATGGCTAATCATGCTTAATGTGTAAAGTGTTATGGAATGAGGAAAATGTAATGATTGAACAAGTGTTATATGCAATACTAATTGCGACTAGAGTACATATATAACCTGGAAGATAATATGACTAATACCTTGATTGTTGATGTCGAGGAAAAATTTTGCACCTCATTCCTTACAACGACAAAGTGGTGATATGGGTATGTTACAAGATCCATAATCAGTTCATGTCAAGCATGATAATCTTTGCAACATTTGTTGGTTTTCTCTAGCAGCATAGGTCCTTCATTTGCAACAAGCCATCTTCAACATGGCATCTTCAACACGCTCTAGCAGTTCATAGGGATCCACTCCCTCTCTAGTTAGCACTTCCTGTGATTCTTAGTAGTATGTACTTAGCAGTACTCTACAACAGTGGTTTCACATTTTTGGTTCAAAGTTTCACTTTGCAGCAATATTAGTTCTCTTCCAATATTAGTCCTCTTTTGGTTCCATTTCTGCTCTTTTCTCGAGTAGTAATCTAAAAAACTTCACACAGTTTTGTTTGCAGAGAAGGCCTTCATAGGTTTTCGAGGTAGCTTCAAGCTTTTGTATCAAATCACACCCTTGTCATGGTCAGTATCAATTAGTTTTCCGTTGGTACACAGATCTACACCATGTAGAGAGGAGGTACACAGATCTAAAACACATACAGATATCTCCCTCTAGTTTATTTTAGTGAGATGACGTCCGCAGCTGTACGGTCACACCACCTACCCGCATCTTACACCAACTCCACACCCACAGAGAGAGGAGGTACACAGATCTACAAATACAGATCTCTCCCTCTAGTTTATTTTCACAAGATGTACAACAGCAGCTGTATGGGCCACCCACTTGCTTGCATCTTTCACCATGGACACATCGTGAGGATCTTCATCCAGTTGCAACAACAACACCTCTTCTGCATGTGGTTTCTCTTCGTTGCAAACATGGCTTCAAACTTAGACCAGGAGGAAGGAAAGGAGGGACAGTTTCCACTTAGACCGGGAGGAATGATCTGTATGGGAAGCCCACACTCCCCCTTCATGTATTAGGCACTATTTGGGTTCTATTCCCACGAATGTATTAGTTGTTATTTTGATTAGTAGAGATATCTTAGTGTTAAATAATGAGCAACATTTATTGTGCTCCTTTTGTAATTGTTATAAAAAGACATCTTGCCTCATAATACAAGCATTCTTGTTTGTGCCAATCTTGTGTGTCTTTCATTACATTCTATTGTGTCAGTAGTTGTTGATAGAGATCTGAGTTCTTATTGTGTTTCTTAGTTTGAGAGGTGAGGCTCTCCTAACCTTACCCTCCATCTTTGTCTTCATCTTGTCTTAGTTTTCAAATTTGTCTTGCATTTTATTTCAGATCTATCGTGCTCTATTGCAGATCATTATCTCTATTCAAGGCCTACAAAAATGAGTTCTTGAGGTTGACGAATCCTTTATTATTTGTTAGTAAGTAATCAATTCTTCTACTATAATTTCTTTTGAACATTTTTGGTTAATTATCTATTCTTTCTTTATGATTTATCAAAGACATTTACTAATGGGAGTTTATTTTCTTGTAGGTTAAACTTCACTTTCCTGGCTCGAAGGGAGGTGAGTTATCTTCAGGTTGGAAATGGGCATGTTTCCTTGTTAAGCTCCATACCTACAACTCACTCTCCATCAAGGAAGAATGAGGGGTTAAAATACCTATGCAAAGAGGCATGATTGTCTCATCTCTTTTTGTTTTGAATCTTGTTGGATTTTGGCTTCGTGAACGCTTTGTAAAACTTGTTGCAAGGAGAAGCATTCATAAGGTTTTGCCCGTGTAGAATCTAGCTTAGTTTTGTTACTCCTTATGGGTTAAAACCCTAACACGTATAGTTGTTAATACTATTTAGGCCCGTTTAAATGCACTCTAAAAATTATGTGTGGTTGGTAGTGAGATTTCCTTTGTGTGTGGTTGTGTTTACAGCTTGATTGACAATACTTTTTTGGGACAATTTTATCCGATAGATGCATGGTTTTATATTTGAAGTTGTTTATTTACACTCTATGTCTTAATGGTAGGATAAATATGGTCATGTTATTTTGTTTATTTACACTCTTTGTCTTAATGGTAGGATAAATATGGTCATGTGGCATACGATTGAATGAGCCCCTTTCGTTTGGTTTAGTAATGTATATAGAGCCATTGAGCTTCTTCGAGATGATACATACATTAAACGATTTAAGGATGTCACCCCACGTCTGTAGTTTGTTATGATGGTATATATGCATGTGTAGGATTAGACCTTTCTCTATCGTGAGAATTTATATTAGCCCTGTTGTTTGCAAACCCTGAAATAGAGTCGGTATTTATCTCATATATTTGCATTGGGTATTCCATCCTATTGACAATGTATGAATTTATACTTCATTAATAGTGGATTAAAATCATTATTGCGTTTGGATGAGTTGTGTTTGCATCGAGCCTATTATTTGAGATTGTCTTTTTGTAAAAGCATGACAATGTATGAATTTATATTTCATTAATAGTGGATTAAAATCATTATTGCGTTTGGATGAGTTGTGTTTGCATCGAGCATATTATTTGAGATTGTCTTTTTGTAAAAGCATGGTAATGTGTCTCATTATGTGGCAAGATAATTTATGCTGTTATTATAATTTTATTCAAAATATCTATTATAAAAAATAAAAAATGTATTTTAAAAATAATTTTAATAATCACTTGTATATTATTTCCATATTCAAATAATAAAATATTGATTTTGAAGTCTTAAAATGATAGTTTTTTGGGTCACGTACAGATAAATTTTTTATTTATATAAATAATTTAATAATAATTCATATATATGATAAAATAATATTTAAAAAATGTTCAACAACCTTAAAAGTGTTTATAAAAGACTTTTCAAAAAATTTGGAATTAAAAAACTAAATCAAAATGGATATGGGGGGTCACCGTTTTGTGAATAATTATAAGATGCTGAAATAATAATAAATGGCCTTTAAAAAAAATGAAATAAATAAGATAAAAAAGTAGATATATATTTGAAAAAAAATACCATCTAAAAGCTCATTCTCAACTAAAACTTTGATTTCATTACATCATTATCTAATTCTGAATGAATTTGTAAATTTATGAACAAATATTTTCAGTTTATTAGTTCATTGTGGCAAAAGGATGCATGTGTCCCGTTCTTAAATTGAATTATTATAAATTTATTATACAATAATTTGGTTTTCCTTAAAGACGTGAAGATTAATGACAATGCCTCTCTTGTATTGGTTATTAACCCTATATTCGATCAAAATAATCTAGACTATCATCCTCTTTATTGTTTATATGAATCTTTATTGAAAAAACCTACGAGTCCTATTCAGATCGTTATACAATAATGACTTGTTTGTTATGAACATGGTCAATCCCTAGATTCAACCCGTGATGTCATGGTAGTTGGTCTTACTTGCATTATGTGTAAACATTAGATGTGAATTCTCTGTATAAGAGACTATCGATTTCATACAGGGTTTAATTGTTTAGTGTTTGTACATACTTCTACTATCACTAATAATTTACATCCATATCATGCGGGATTAACGGCATAGGTAAGGGTTCAACCCTTTCCCCATCGTGATAGGATGCATAACGAGAACTTTATCCTTGTATTGATTTGTTAATTGTTATCAATATTGGTTTGTCATAAATAATAAACTCATAAAAATATTCCTATACTTCCCATAAATAATAAACTCATAAAAATATTTCTATACTTCTAAATAGAATTTAGATAGAATAATTAACTACCTCACAACATACATCCTTTACATAAATAATAATTCGGAGGCCCTAAATTTAAAGAAGTATTCTCATAATTTGAAATAACATTTCTTAATAGTAGAACTAATATTTTTTATATGTAAAATATTGTCAAAACAATAACAGTAATAACAACTTGAAATAAAATTAGCTATATTAAATATGTTACATTTTATAAATAAAAATACAGTAAAACATTAACACTAAGTTGAATAACTCCTATCTCTTATTTAATCTTCCAGTATAAATGTTTATAAAAGGGATTGATTTAGCAGAATTAACATAATTCTTTGTGAATTCATAGTCCAAGAATACTATCATATAAATGACACATAAAATATCAAGATGTGGAACCTGTAACTATACACTAATAACATAATTTAAATAAACTTTTATGTGCTTTCAACCAACTTGCTATGGAACAAGCCTGTTCCTCCCAACCATAGATTTATGCAGCAATTAATAACCTCTCAAGTTTTATAGAGATCACCCCCGAACAAGACTGGGCTTACTAAGGACTAAGACGTAGGGTTGTTATAATATGAAGTGTGATGTTAAGTAGACTTATCAATATTATCACTTTAATAATCTCTTGGTTCCTATAAAACTTTTCCTTTTCTCTTCGGCAATTATCATCCGAGGCCCCAAACAATTTGGGCTTAAAACTATGAGCTCTTAGCAAGGAAACCAGGTTGGACTTGTACCTTGGAAATGGGAAAACTTGCCTCTGCAACATCCCTTATCTATTGTTCATTATTATCTTGCTTAACCATTTTATATGATGGATTTCCCCCTCTCATTTGGATTCAAAATTATTTCCACAATTAAAACTCTCGTAGAAGAAAAATAAAGAGCATCCTCTCCATTTTATTTCTATTATTTTTATCATTTCTTGGTTTAGGAGGGCACGTAGGGTTTATTTTAATTCCTCACATTTCTTGAATTCAATAATTATTATCTTTCTTTCTCTTTTTAAATTTTAATTACTCACACAAGTCATAATCCCTTGTAACCTTGGTCTCTCTTTTCAACAAGTTGTCCCATATCAAGTTAGTAGAAACAATTTATAGTTTTAATATCACTTTAATCACATAAAGTGTTCTTTGTTTATGATGTCTCGCATCATACATAGGTCCAAGTCTCCTAACTTATTTAAAACATAATCACGTCCAAGTCCTCTCACTTATTAAATAGGCGTAAAACCTATGGATGTCACATTGCAGAAATGTGTGGGGGGGTGTCCTACTAAAATTGAATCAATCTCACTGTTTTCATAAATGGATGGGGTGTGGGTTAGGATCAAATGCATGTGTTGAACTGTTGGATTTATGGAGTTTACCGAGGTTTGTTTCTAACATTGGTATTGATTCCATGGAAGTACTTGGGGAATCCAAAGTCATCATAGAGTGGGATTTTGGTGGTTCAAGTATTTAGGTTCTCTCATTGTTGCATTGGTGTTCACTGACAAGAACTCTTATTGAAAATTTTCCTAATATAATCTTCAAGTATATATATTGGGAATTGAACACAGTGATAGATGAACTTTCTAAGAAAGGCATAGGTCTTTTTGTTGGCACACTTTTATATGGGGAGAACTAGAACAAATCCATACATTCCCATGGATCGATTGATATGTTGTGAGGATTTTTTTTGCATTTCTCAATTATTGTATTTTTCCTCTAGTTGCATAGATATGCAATTCTATTTTTTTAAACTCGACAAGACATAGTTTATGTATCTTCTCTTCAAACTAAGATAGGATTATACATTTTTAATTATCCGTGATAAATGGATATGTGCATATTCTGATATCATGACTATTCTAATTAGAATATTGACCAAGAATGGTGGATTTCGTTTTGAAAGAAGTTTTCATGTAATAGAATTTGCTTTCTTTGATTTGAAAGAATATCAAAAAGAAAGTTTTTATTCATGTAGAAAAAAAAATATAGTATTAAAAGTAATTAAAATTATATAATAATTTACAATTTACCATAGTTTAAATATTTTATCTAAATTATACAATATTAAAAGTAAAATGTTTTGGAATCATCACTTAAAATTATTGGCACTTTTTAAATTTGGTTTGACTATGATTTACTCTTTTGTTAAAATTTATTATTAAATATTAAAATTGTAAATTTTAACCAGAAGCAGTTGCATGGCAGCTAATACCCTGCCATAGGGATAGCCAATTCCATAAGAAAAAGAAAAACAAGTTACTATGAGATAAAGTGGGCAGTGGAAACAACAGATACCAGACAAACTGTTGTTTTCAAATCCATGGTGACAGATTAGCCGTAGCCAACTACAGATTCTCATTAATGCGATTATGGAAAGAAAATATCTATATTAGTTCCATCATCATCCATGAATAGATCAGTGACTTTGCAATAAAACAAAGTCAAATTCTCCACCGGAAAATGCCAAAGTCTCCATAATGAAGCGCGATGACACCTATCGAAGGAGAATGTCCGGCGGTTTCCACTGATCCTGTATATTTTGTTATTAACCTATGTTTCTAGGTAAATTTAATTACAATGCAAGTTGTTTATCTTTCAAACCATAAATGCAAAACAATAAACTCAATTTCAATCACAATACATTGGAGAAATAGAACTCGGGAAAACTCCAACATTGAATTGGCTTATGCTTATTTATTAATTTCAAAGCAATTACAGACTACAAAAGGTGCATGGAGCTCTACTTAATCATCACCAACCAGCAAAATCATATCCTGTAATGTATCATAAGTAAATATGATGTAACTTGTTCTTCCAAATTCCATTTGGACTATTCGATGCATTAACACAATATTTTTTTGTTGAATAATTTAATCACTTAGACTAGCTCTCCTTTTGTTTGTGGGAAATAAAATTTGCACTTGACAGTCAAATTTAAGATTTGGTTTCTTCATATAGTTTTTTAATGCCATTTGTTAGATAATGTAGGATTCTAAGCAAGGAAGCACATGAGGAATACCACCTCCTTTCAATTTTCTTCTCTCATGAGCAATCACCCATTTTAGATAATAGCCATTGAAGTAGGTGCTACATATTCATCAGCTATGAGCAATCACCCATTTTAGATAATAGCCATGCTAATTGTTGTATTTTACAACTTTTCAACCTAAAGCAAGCAAGTGAAGGGTAAATATATAAATAATTAATTTTCGTATCAGGGAAGAGGTGTTATCACAACTATTTCCATTCCACACATCTGCAGTGGATTTCGTTGTGGCTTCAAAATTAAAGAAAATTTATAACAGAAACCTTCATCATATAACTTTCATGATATAACGTCATTGGAAATCTGTAAAAAGAGGGTGAATGTAGTGAAGCTGAGAATAATATATAAGGGAATGAAAGAATTGATTCAAAATCTTCTTCTCACCTCTAGCTCCCAATTCATCACCAATAACCATGACCGCGACCGTTCTGGGTGGTCGCTGCCACCGTGCATGTGCCCATGCCTGTTCTCGTCTCTTGTGTTCTCCATGTTTCTGTTGAGAGGCATGCAAGAGAGAAGGTGATTGACAATGAATGCATCTAATGTCTCAATTAACCGATTGTTAATACAAGGATAACACATCCTTCAATTCAACCATTCTCAAAGAGTTGATTCGACGTTTCTAGATTTCAGCGTGCTAAGCTCCTCGGCTTTTATTTTTTATCACTCTACCCAAAAGCAAGGCTTTATCATATGAACCATGCTTACTTGCCTATTATTGATCAAGTTGGATTTATAAGAATTCAGTGCTATAATCAATAAGGGTATGGAAACATTCTAATTATGTACACCATATCACTTGCAACTTGCAAACAAGCATTTCCAGGGATTGGGGTTTCTCTACACTTTAAAAAATGTTTGTACCTTGAGAGATCAATGTTTTTATCTCTCTGGACATTATAGATCTAGAGTTAAGATGGATCTAAGATCACTATATGAGAATTATGTTTCTGGTATATCTATTTTCATTTTAATATATATTTTTTTAATACTATTAATTGTTTTTTCTTGACACATGTCAACTCCATGTTAAGTATGGAAGGAATTTCATATCTCCATCAAAGCACATCACAAAAATGTTTTATCTAAACTCCTTTAAGTGCAAAATATTCAAGAAAGGTTTGCACCTCTAGGGATTCTATCATTAGAGATGCTAATCTAGATTTAAAACGTAGTAAAAACACGCAATTGCTTAAAAAATTAGAAGTCGGTTTGCTAATATATCTCATTATAATTCATTTGATAATGTGTGTTCATTCTTTATTTTCATCTATAAATAAACATTCATTCTATTCATGTTTTATTTTGTATATATTTATGAGCATTTTGTTTATGTATTCTATTCAATCTCTAATCACATTCATTTTATTATCTCAGGTTTTTGGCATTATGTTTCTTTTATATCTATTTGTATTTTATTTCAGGTTGTTTGATTTCAATATGGAATGTAATTCATTCCCACCTTTAGCATTTACTTATGCAACACAAAGTTATTTTGTTATTAATTATTTTTTTTTGCTAAAGTTACCATTATGTCAACCTTTTTTACTTTCAATTATTATTGGGTGTGTGTGTAATATTGAAATATTTTAGTTAAGGTGAATATTGGATTTATTTTAATGGTCCACATTGAAATATATTTGTTGTTATTAATATGTTCTTAATTTCCAGTAATCAACTCTATATTAAGCACTAAAGGAATTACACATCTCCCTTATCATGGGATGTAAAAAGAATAGAATTTATAATAATGAATTATGAAAGGGACAAAGGCTGAGACTATTAATATCAAACAACATGTTGAATTCGAGAGGTGCTTGTATGGGGATAGCTACCAACAATATAGTTGAATACATTGTCGTGATATAGCTTCTTCATTATTCCCGTGCGGATGGTATCTTATATCTAGAAGTTTGTCTTGATTCAGAGTTGATAGTTTCTCAGCTAAATGGTGAGTACTCGATTCATGATCCTATCGTGTCTTTTTTTTTGCATTAGGTTTACTCAAGAACGACAATTTGTTTATATTACTTATAATCATGTATCAAGAAACTAAAATGCAATCATTGATGCATATGCTAATTAAATTCTATATTGGAATTTGTATAATTTATAACACGGTTAAAACGTTATGTACATATAATGCATTTTTATTTTTAGAAAATGTAAATAAGTACAACAAAGTAAAAAAACTGTGGATATATATATATCAAAAAATAAAAATTTTAAAAATTCAAAAAATATATGAGTCTAATCATGCCCAAATTGAGTGCTATATTCACCATACTATATTCGAGAAAACTCCTAAGGGTCACCTAAACGCTAACCTCTATGGTTATACATGACCATAGTGGCCACTTTCCTAAAAATATGGAGACAAGATCTGAGTACTTTGACTATCTGCCACTGCACAATATCTGATAGATCCTCAATATTGGTCTTTGCAATGCCCTCTGTTAGGTTTCTGAGGTTCCTTCTGACATTCTCTAGTTTCACAGAAGTTTCATGATCTCCCCTTGTAATGTATTGCATCGATAGTGGGGAATTCCTATGGGATGCGATGGTCCTATATCTATCACGATTGTGGAAATGTATTAGTATCCATACCAAAAACATGTATTTTGTTTCTACATTTATAAGAATATAAAAATGAAATAAACATGAAAATGAGACTTACCAATTGCATCCAATGCACTTCCCATGGGAAAAACCATGTCGGGATCTCAACTAAAGTTGATGCCGTGATATGTGTAATCATTGATTTTTATGATCTAACCCTCCCACCAAGCAAAGAATTCATCATTGAATGGGTCACTAACTCACCCACCCATGAGTCGTAACATCATGGTCGTTCATCAAATCATGGCGAGCTCGAAGACAGAGCGTGGTTCCATCGACACTCATGTACTAATAGTTAACACCCTCAAAAAAAGTAACCTAATAGGACACTGCCAATAAAAAGGTTTTCGTCTTCCCCTGCTTGCATGCTGAGAGATGGGATTTGATACATCCCATTAATGCGGTACTCCAATCGAACACAGTGGGTTCTAAGCATCTAACTGCATAGAAGTTTAGAACATATGAACCCTCGACTCTTGGTGCATTGATGTTGATCCTGGGATCATTCCTATGGTCAATAGAATGATCTTGAGATCTAGGCTCTCTATATCATGGATCAAAATATATGATCTGACCTTATTGGCCCTAGGGACACAATACATGTCCTTGTACTCCTCCAATATCATAACATCGACCCTTCTATATTTAAATCTCGACAACTCACCTCGGTGGGAAATACCAGTGAGAAAATAAATGTAATCCAACTCTATTTTCATAGGTTTTCCTTCCAAGATGAAGGCTTATCCCTCCAGTTTCTAGTAATTGATAAACGCTTGTAGCATTTGGTTTTGAGCCTGTATATTGTTGCATTCAAAGAAATTCACTAAAATTCATTGGTTAAGTGCTTATAAGGCCTCATTTTATTATAGGACTAAGTTATTAATCTCCTAATCTTCCCTCTCATGCCACTCGTTCAACATACTACAAAAAATTAAGCATCGTTAGCTCCATTTTTTAGAAAACCCACTCATGGATGTATATGCCGGTGATAGTGTAGACGGGAGCATATATACAACCCACACCATTGTAGCCTGCATACACCCCCCACAGGAAAATATGGCCTCCCCAAAAATTCAAAAAATGGAATAAAAATAAACTAAAACTTGAATGAAATGAAAGACCAGAGTGAGACCTCTTATCAGGAACTACGACACCAAAAATTGTTGATTGTAGCTTGCACAATCTGCTCCAAAATATCAAGGTCTTTTTCACTCAAAAATCACCAATTTTTCCAACTTTTCAAATGAAATGGGAATTTGAAGTTCTTACCCTAATTTATTGATTTTTACCTACCCACTCTTATATACTTTATTTTTAGCTTTTTTCAAATTGACTAATTGGGTTATGTTTAGGTATATCCTACTGTATTTTTTTCATTCTTTTAAGGGGAATCATTTCTTTTGATGATGATATTACTTCTCCCAGGTATTTCATCTCTTAACTGAAATTTAGGAATGTGTGATCCTATTCGCTGCATTTTGCACCATATCCTTCAGTTTTAAAACACCATAGGGTCTTCTTGAAAAATATTGATTTTAACCATTTATGGATATCAATATTTCATATTTTGCAATAGCGCCTACCTGTTCCAAGAGCATCGTAGATTAGATCCTACGTGTCACTGACTCTCATGCTATTGTATTTTTATGGTGGGAGAGTACTTTAGTATTCTTTCCTGAATTTGCATTGAAGACTCATGCTTCCTCCTCATCTTTTATGCTAGTCACTTCCTAAGGGGGACTCTCACCCATTTTTGTTTAAGTTGTAAATACATTGCTTTATCCCTATTTTTTATTCTGACATTTATTTTTTCTTCCACCTTATTGTTATTTGTTAATCCCTGAGCCGTTATATCATTATCATTAATATATGCATCATCTTTCCTTTGCAACTTGAACTTTTTTTTCCAAGAAGGAGCGCACACCAATGTTTGTATCCTACTCATGTTCCTGGCATTATGCATAGGTACGTTCCATGCACTTGGAAATAGTTTACATAGTTCTCAACAATCATTTCTTCCCATGTGTTATAGCATTCTTTTATTCCGTTTCAGGCCTTAATAATATAGAAAAGACAAAAAAAATCAAATATTGTAAAAAGGAGGATGGGAAAGTGTCATCTCCTTGTTTATGTTTGGTGGCAAGTTGCATTTCCCTTGAACAAATCACATTGTATTCATTTCCTTTGCAGTTTGGGTTATAGTATGGCTTTAGGAAGCCGAACCCATTTTTTCATTTTCTCCACTGAGTGGTTGATATTCCAATGATTATGGACTATTCTATTGATGTCTCATGGGCATGTGCAAGCTAATGAGGGTCACTTTTGGCGCATTAGATGCAATAAAAAAATGAAAAATCGGGCATCCCTCAACTTATTGGTTTTTTTTTACATTCTTACACAATATATCTTACATCGAGTAAAAAATATGAAACATAAAAAATTGAGTCACGTTTCCGAATATATAAGTTTTAAGTATTGAAAATTTACATAACTATGTCGAATTTCATATTTTCTAACATTCACTTTTTATTTTTTTGGCAAATGATAAGGTATATGTTTTTGTGGGTGCAGCCTTTCAATGCCTCAATGACAGTTTCAGGATACAAAAATTGGTAGATATGTATAGAACCCATAGCACTAGTGCAACGCTAGTTTTCCAAAATTAAATGTTTAATTTTTTTTTTTTTTGAATTGTAAGTGATCAAACCTCGAGAGCTATACGTCAAACGTGGGTGCAGCCTTTGAAGGTCTTAATGCAGTTATTTTGACTTGAATTTTTTATAGCATGTAGAGGTCGGTGTCTTCTAGTGCAACATACAATTTTTTTTAAATTGTTGTGAAATGAAAAAGTTACGGAATAAACACTAACAGTATGTCTTTTTACCAACGGAGTGATGAAAAAAGAAAATTAGGAAATAAATAGAAAATATCAATATTGTTTTTTTTAAATTACATATTTGGAATCTGCATAAAAAATTCTATCTATGCCTAAAACTTTGTCAATAATGGTTATGCATGTCATGATGTAGAGAGAAGTGAAAAAAATGCATATTTAGGTGCAGAATTGCACCTAAAGGGTCCCTCAACTTCGTGCACAAACCCTCATATATGACTGACTTATGCTGTGTTGTCTCTT
The DNA here is from genome assembly GCA_027924585.1 of Larix kaempferi. Classification (NCBI taxonomy): domain Eukaryota; kingdom Viridiplantae; phylum Streptophyta; class Pinopsida; order Pinales; family Pinaceae; genus Larix; species Larix kaempferi. The sequence continues at coordinate 31,114,579 of BSBM01000767.1, read as the reverse complement.
GAGTCAATGCTAGCTTACTCACTTATTGTTTCATGCTTATTCTCAAGGAAAGTTTTAGCTTATTTGGGCCAATCCTAAGAACTCTTGACCTTAGTATGTCATCATTCCCATGTCAAGTACGTTTCAGAATCTATCACTTTGTTCCACCAAATATTTCGTCATTTTCTACAACCTCATGTTGAATGATGAGGGATTCCTCAATCTCCTCCTTCCAGCGGATCACATCCCATCAATTCCAAAACATATATTCTGGGATAGTGATCTAGAGTTATTTTAGTACCTTGGAGCTTGCAGTAATCGGTGGCAAGTTTCCTCACTATCAAAAAAATGAATACATCAATTTCCCCTAATTGTTAGAATCTACAAGTGTTCAATGTCAAAACATTTATTCACACTTGTTAGATTGTACTAGGTACCTTACCTCTCATTATCATTGTCGATGAGTTGAATCACGTTTGTTAATAGTATACATCAATGATCGATAATCAAAATATGTCTTACTATATTTGACTTCACAAAATTTATTCACATAGTTTAGACTCATACCCATATTGGTTCGTTTGAAGGCCTTGAGTCTGTATATAGCATCACATATTTACGCTATGACTCGAGTTTCATTGGATTTCCATTAACAGTTATTTTTGGCACTGATTCTTATGGAGATTGATCTATTCAATATTATTTCAAGATATCTTCATTTGATTATGAGACATAGATTCATTGTGTATATTTGTTGTATGATTTCTTTTTGTCAAGAATCCACTACGTATCTTCGTGGCCATGATCACTACTTCTATATACCTCATGGACCCATAGTGTAAATGATTTACCGGGCATGCTTTTTGTTACTCATGAGCATGGGTATGGATACCTCAAGAATAGAGAGTTATTACTTGATCGGTTGCAGGTGCCACCTATGGCTGATTTATGGGAAATTTTATCTAGGTTACTTTATCACTCACTTTTGAAAGAGTTATAATTTATTTTGACCATCATTTACCCCTCTGACCTCTTATAGCATCTTTTGTCACACTTGTCTCAAGGAATCTTTAGATGGTCAGATCTTATCCATTTTCCTATTTTGCACACTACCCTGATCCCTTATGATCCCTGAATAGTACTTATTTGAAAAGATTCTTAAAAACTATTTGTTTTCAATATGTACTTGTCGTATTGCACTGGTAGAAGTCATATATACAAGTTTCCTTTTTTTATCCCACGTACATTCCTGTTTGAGGGTAAAAAAAAATTTACTTTACGAGAAATGTTTAGGTTTCAATTGTTACCACTTTTCCCAATCCTATAAGTAAATGTCTCCAAATTTCCTAATTGCATCCCCATTAAAATAAAATAATCATGGTAGAATAGCCCGATGGGTTAGCTAAAGTGGTTGAGAGCTGTTAGTTGTAAGCATAAGGTCTCATAGTTAAATCCTAGGGTGGCTATGCATAGATATTTAAGGGCCTCACCTAATTTCCCCACTGGGTTAGGACCCATAATCAGGGACAGTGGTTTACCTTGGGTACCATCCTCGAAATGAGGGGAAGTACTTGACGGTTTTCCCAGGACATGTTCCAAGGAAAAAAAATCATGGTAGAAGGAAAAACAAGTATTTAATATTTGAGATTATGCCCTCATGTTTTTCAATTGAAATCAATATCTAAATCCCTTATTTACATCGGTCATCAAAATCCCCTTTCCCATGTATAAAATATAGTTTTTCCAGTCATTCTTTGGATTTATTATTGTGCTAGAGAATGCTAGGGATTCTCTTTAGCATATTTCCTAAGGAAGAAAGTAGATCGGATGTTGACTGTTCAAGGAATCAGGTCGAAGAACTCATACATTAGATTTAGAATGGTGCCTTAGCGAGAATTATGTGACATATTTACATTTGTATCTTTTTTATTTTTATATATAAAAGATCTCTCTTTTTTTCCATTCCAAGTGTTAAATTACTGTTTATAATTGTTGAAATTGGAATGTGTCATGTTTTACAAATATTTTTATAATTCCAATTTTTGCAATAGTAAATGCTTTTTGTTAGATATTTGTTCACTTTCAAGTCAACTCTTGGATATTTGGGTGATAAATATTGGAGTGGCTATAACCGGATGGATTCTTCATCAAATGTTTGGATCTAGGTGAGTTTAATTATTAACCTTGTTGTCTATTCAAAGTTTATATGTAAATATTGAAATTTTACCTTTTAGCTTGGATGTTTGAGCTTTATTTTATGGTTATCATTCCCAAAAGTCACTAGGGTTGTAAATATTACTGAAACACATAAAATCCAAAAATGTCCAAGACCAAGTGAAAATGTTGTGAAGGATGAGAAAATGTTAATAATGACATGGGCACTCTGTATGGAATAGAAATGTTATAGGTGGAGGATTTAATGAGTACTGAGAGATAAAAAGATGAAACTAATCATGAGAATAAAATGAAAATTGAAAATTAAGTTGAATAATTGAGAAATGAGCAATTATAAATTATTATCCAAAGAGTCGTGCAAACAAAATAATTGTTACAAATATTTATATGAATTAAGAGAACAGACTAAGTAAACTGCACAAAAAATTTCGTATTCCTGTGTCATGTATATATATCCTTTTTATTCATTTCTCCATTTCTCCATTTTATTTGGCTTAACTCTTATGCTCTTATGCTTTGTGCATATCCATCATAGTTGTTCCCATGCATGGCAACATATGGTGATAATGTCCAATGGAATAAAACTCAAATGTATCATCCCTATTCTAATCTTCATCCCTATTCTAATCTAATTGTGCATATTTTCATGATTCAAGCCAAAATGATGGTTCAAAGTGTAAAACTCATATCAAGTTAAACCTTATGTGCCCAATATTTAGAAATGGAAAATTGACATAACATAACACAATTTATATACCCAATATTCAAAGAAGGCCCTCACTTCTACAAAATAAAAGAGATAATCTATATAGATATGAACTCACATAATTAATTGTCACTTACCAAAGATGTGTGGTTAACCCAAAGTATCTACAATTTGTGCCCAATATAAAGTGGTAGTACTCTTATTACTAATGAGAATAGTTGCGTCACTCGTAACTAAGACCACAAACAACTTAAGATATTTTCTTATTATTAATTCTTTATATAATTTTTTATTTAGCAATATATCTTTAAGCTAAAAACATTTAGTCAAATTAATGTCATTCTTTTATAAGAGAATTTAACCATAATTCTTTTATCCCTTTTCTAAACATGAAATTTGATATTTATGGTTGTTAAAACATTATAATCTTTGATAAAAATAATATAAATTTACAATATTTGATAAAGAAAAGACAACAACATATTTTTTTATTTTTTGAGAAGCTATAGAGTGACTCGATTCTTTGGAATTTCAAAAGTATAAATTAGATTCATGTATTTATAAATTATATTTATTTCTATTTTAAAAATATAAATTAACTTTTTTTTTTTTAAATCGCATTGTAAAATGTTGTAAATTCATAGTTAATATGGATCATTAATCATTAGGTTACAATCTAACGACATGTATTATGTTTGTGTATTTTTTCCCTAGACAAAAATCCTATTATAAGGAGGAATTGTATTACAACTGAGTAGTGTCTGAGAGAGAATGTTAGAGAGTGAAGAGGAGGTTGTTGTGGATGTATTACAACTGAGTAGTGTGTGAGACAGAATGTTAGAGAGTGGAGAGGAGGCTGTAGTGGATTTGTTGTGAGTTGTATCCTTCATTCTATTGGATGGAATAAAAGAAAGTACTATCAATTTTTCCATGGATGTATTCCATATTGGGTGAACCGTGTATATTGGTTTGTCTCTTGTATTTTGTTCTTATGTGTTTTATTTCCACATTTATTTTATTTTATCGCTCTTTGATCATATTTTCTAACAATTGGTATAATATTTGAATTTCTATTTGGGTGATAAAATCGCATGAAAGGAGAGTTCTTGGTTCAAGTGGGAGCAATGGCATATGAAGGAATTTTTAGGGTCAAGACACTTAACAACCAAAACTACTAGCTATAGAAGATCCAAATGAAAGAATATCTATATCAAAAGGATCTTTTCCTACCATTGGGTGGAAAGTTAAAGAAGCTGACAACTATGAAGGGAGAAGAATGAGAGGTTCTTGATAGAGAGGAACTAGGAATGATATGATTGTGCCTAGTTGTGTCAGTGGATTTCAACATTTCAAAAGAAAAGACAATGAAGGATCTAATGAAGGCATTGGATAAATTTTATGAAAAACTCTTGTCCTCCAACAAGAAATTTCTAATGAAGTGAGTATTCAATATGAATATTTCATATGGCGGGTATGTTGTGACCATTTAAATGAATTTCATATGGTTACTAATAAATTAAGTTACGTAGGAGTGTAATTTTATGATGAGGTTAGGGATCTTCTAATCTTGTGTTCATTGCCAGAAAGTTGGAATGGTTTGGTCTTGGTTGAAAATAACTCTATCTCTGGTTCAAACAATCTAAAATTTGATGATGTTGTGGGTGTTATCCTTAGCAAGGAAATGTGATGGAAAAGCATAGGTGAGACATCGGATAATGTGTTTATTGTGGAGAACAGGGGAAGACAAAGGGAGAGAGGAAATATCCTAAGGAACCATGGGAATTCTAGGAAGGAAGATCCAAATACAAACTAAGAAATATAGAGTGTTGGAATTATGGGAAGAAATGACATTTGAATAAATATTGCATATCTCTAAAGAAACAAGGAGATGGATAGCACGAGAATAGCTATGAATCAAATGTAGCAGTTATTTTTTATAATATTCTTTGATCCTTTCATTAGATAATATTATTTATTGCTGGGTATTAGATTCATGGGCTTCATTTCATGCCACACTCCATAGGAAATATTTTCGACATTAATTTCAAGGTGATTTTGGATAATTTTATTTGGGTGATGCTGAACCATGTAAAATTGTTGGAAATTGTAAAATTAAATTTAAAGAATGGAAACCAATGGTTGTTGAAAGAGGTAAGGGACATTACTACCTTCATAAGAAATATAATTTCAATAGATTAATTGGGAAGTAAAGGTTGTATATATACATTTACATAAAAAGTGTTGAAGTTCACTAAAGAATCACCGGTAATAGAGAAAGGAGAGAAGGTAGGTACATTGTATTTATGTACTGGTAATGTTGATTCTTCTATCTCTTTAGCTTCTACATGAGTGGATATAGGATTATGGAATCATAGGATTGGACACATGAGTGACAAGGGGATGCAGATTCTCCTTTGAAGGAAGTTGCTTCCATATTTGAAGCAAGTTGATTTGGATTTTTGAGATTTGTTTTTATGGAAAACATAAGAGAGCCATATTTCTTCGAGTTGGGAAGAAAAAGAAGATAGAAGATATTGTGCACACGTATGTATGGGGATTGGATTAGGTATCATCTCTTGGTGGCTCCTGGTATTATATTACATTTATTGATGATGAAACTAGAAAAACTTGGGTTTGTTGCACTCAACAAAAATATGATGTTTTCGATCATTTTAAGAAATGGAAAGCTTTGTTTGAGAATGAGATTGGAAAAGGGTTGAAGTGTATCAAATAAGATATAATGGAGTTGAATACTACGGAATATATTTTGATAGTTAGTGTTCATACTGTGGGATTCGTAGAGAGAAGATAGTTCCAGCAACACCACAAGAAAATGACATTTCAGAAAGGATGAACAAGATAATCATGGAGAGTGCAAGGAGTATGATATTGCATGTAGCGTTTCCCTTATAGTTTTGAGTATATTTTGTAGATATTTTTTTTATTAATAAATAGAGGGCCTTCAAGCTCCTTGGCTGGTGGCATTCTAGAGGAGGCATGGACATGTAAAAAGCTAAACTACTTATTTATAAAGACTTTTGGTTTTGAATAACTTGTCCATATTGATAAATAAAATAGAAAAAATCTTGAGGAAAAATCCAAGAAGTGTACCTTTATTAGATAGAGAGTTAATGTTTTTGGTGATCTCTTATGGGATTATGAAAATCAGAAATCATTAGGAGTAGATATACGGTTTTCAATAAAATGGTCAAGTAAAAGTATCAATGATGTGGTTTTTTATTTAGTTGATTAATAGAATTTGAGTTTTACTGGATTACTTTTCTCTCTGGAATATCTTTGTGTGTATATTTCCATTTTATATTTATGGATTCATTTCATTCTCTAAATGATCTACCTGTAAAGAGGCAAGATCTAAAATAGTAAGGCAAAATTGAATACTAAGACAATGGAAGGTGAGGCTAGGAGAGCCTCACTTCTCAATGAAGAACCCAAAAGAAACTCAGAGCTATGAAAACATGAGAACTGAAACAAAATGAAAGACACACAGACTTGTTTGTATTATGAGGAAAGGTGCCTTTTTATAACAATTACAAAATGAGCACAATAAATGTTGCTCAATACTTAATACTAAGATAAATCTAATAATCTAAATAAAAACTAATACATTTGTGGGAATAGAACCCAAATAATGCCTAATACATGAAGGGGGAGTGTGGGCCTCCCATACAGATCATTCCTCCCGGTCTAAGTGGAAAGCATCCCTACTTTCCTTACTCCCCGTCTATGTTTGAAGCCATGTTTGCAAAGAAGAGAAACCATATGTAGAATAGTTGTCATTGTTGCAACTTGATGAAGATCCTGATGATGTGTAGATGGTGAAAGATGCGAGCAGGTGAGGTGCCCATATAGTTGCTACTGAACATCTTGTGAAAATGAACTTGAGGGAGAGATCTGTGTGTAGATCTGTGTACCACCTCTATGGGTGGGATGTGGATTTGGTGTAAGATGCGAGCAAATGGGGTTCCCATGCAGCTGTTGTGCGTCATCCTACAAAAATAAACTAGAGGGAGATATTTGTATGTATTTTAGATCTGTGTACCTCCTCTCTACATGGTGGAGATCTGTGTTGTAGATCTGTGTTTCCACTGCAAAATGAACTAATATTGAAACCCTGACAAGGGTGTGATCTAGATTGATACAAAGGTTGAAGCTACCTCGAAAACCTATGAAGGCCTTCTCTACAAACAAAACTATGTGAAGTGTTGTAGATTATTGCTGGAGAAAATAGTAAAAATGGAACTGAAAAGTGAGATAATATTGGAAGAGAACTAATACTGCTGCAAAGTAAAACTTTGAACCAAAAATGTGAAACCACCGCTGTAGAGTGCTGCTGAGTACATATTGCTGAGAATCCCAAGAAGCGCTAACTGTAGAGGGAGCAGATCCCTGTGAACTACTAGAGGGTGTTGAAGATGCCATGTTGATGATGGCTTGCTGAAAAATGTGAAATGTGCTTTTGAATAATGCTGAGTATGCCATGTTGAAGATGGCTTGCTGGATAATGTGAAATAAACTTCTAAATAATGTTGAAGATGGCTTGCTGGAGAATGTGAAATGAACTTCTCAATAGCATTGAAGATTCCATGTTGAGCAATAGCGAATGCAGTGAAGAGCAACAGGCCAAGACGATCTACAAAAGACCATCTTCGAGATAGAGTCACAAATATGAGAGCCTAACTTATAGTGTTGACTTGCAGATACACTACATAATTTATTTTTTGAGTATTTTTTTCACTGGGAATAAGGAGACTAGAAACACTAAATGTCCTTGGAATGAAATTTTCCTTGAAGGTTTCCTAGAAAAAGATGACCGTCATCATAACTACCAAGAATAATCCATATGGCAAAAATTTTTGAAAGGTTCCAGCTATAGCATAAATAGTCTAATTCTTCATCCGTTGAAAGATTGCACAGCTTGTTAACACAGCACTAATCACAACGTTTCCCATTATTTCCCCAGGAAATGCGTTGGACAGTCCCAAAAGGGGCCGAATGGTAGAAGCATAAATGGGATGAAGAGATGGCATCCTGAAGGGGATGCGTGGATGATAGAGGAGTTAGGGTGCTCAGCAGATGCGTGGATGTGTGAGCTGGGCCTAAAAAGGAAGGGGCCGTTTGAATACTGCGTGAGGGTGAAGTTGGGGAGTGCGTGGGTGCTGAAGAGAAGATGGGCGTGCAGAGGGGGATAAATGGAAGTTTGAACATCTGAAGGTGAAGTTGTAGCGTGAAGTGATTTTGGGATGATGGCTAAGAAGGAAAATAGTGGAAATGATGAGAGTATGAGGAAGGATCCCCCAAGAGGATAGCGTGGTATGCTGGGCAACGTGATGATGGGCATGGATGATGAGCGTGAAGCAGCGTAGAGGGAAACATGATGAGGGGCATGGATGATGGGCATGCAACAACATAGAGGGAGCTATGCAAGAGTGGAGGAGCGTGCAGTCTAGTTGGATGGAATGGTGAATGCGATGTGAAATCTAGGTGGATGGGTGGAGAGAGTTAAGTGAGCGTTGGGGATGAAGGAGAGTGTGCAGGATGAGGGTGTGAAGGGAGAGCGCTCCGTGATTGCTAGGGAAGCGTGAAGAATTAAAGGACAGGAGGCATAGAAGGGGGCATCCTAAGGATGCTGCTAGGGTTGCGTGGGATGGAGCTAGGGTTTGCACATTGAGCGATGAGAGGGAAGAAAGCAGCATGAAGGGGGACGTTAGAGCTAGGAAGAAATGGTGAGCGTGATCTTTGTAGGAGACATGATGGGCATGCAGAAAACATCAATGTTGGGCGTTAATGATGGTGGCCAGCATGAATATGGGGGTTGAAGCGTGAATGTTAGGGAAAGGTTTGATTTTGCGTTGATCTGGGAGTGAATGTAGGCCAAAAGGGAATGCTTGAAGGAATGGTAGATTGGCATTTTTGGATTGGGAGTAATGGCAGAAATCATGGGGGAATGTGTAGTATGCATCCTCAACGTAAATGTGGGAGGGTGGGGAGCATGCAGGAGTAATGGGAGAGAAATGGAGATGGTGGGAGTTGATGAGGATGGAGGTTAGGATGTAAGAAGAGCATGCGGAGATTTGAATGGATGAGGAGAATGTGGAGTGAATGCTGGTTATGCTAGAGCAGCGTGAAAGAAAGGGGGGGAATGCAGAGCGTGATGAATGATAGGATGTAGGTGGGCAGAGTAAAAGCATGTAGTTAGGGATTGCATTGATGTCTCAGCACAAAAGGGGGTAGTCTGAGAAAATGGTGAATGGGGGGTTGGGTGCAGGTGATGGAGGGAGATGGAATGGTGGGCAGTGATGAAAGAAAAATGCTAAGCTTGAAGCTACAGTAATGCTGAACATAGAGTAAGAAGAAATGCAGCTGTAAAACGAAAACACCTAAATCCTAATGAGTAAGTAAAACAACTGCGAAGCTACAAAAAACAAATGATCAGGTAGAGGAGCGAACTGCTCTGATACCAATTGATCTGCCTGTAAAGAGGCAAGATCCAAAATAGTAAGAAAAAACTGAATACTAAGACAATGGAAGGTTAGGCTAGGAGAGCCTCACCTCTCTATGAAGAACCCAAAAGAAACTCAGAGCTATGAAAACATGAGAACTGAAACAAAATGAAAGACACACAAACTTGTTTGTATTATGAGGAAAGGTGCCTTTTTATAACAATTACAAAATGAGCACAATAAATGCTGCTTAATACTTAATACTAAGATAAATCTAATAATCTAAATAACAACTAATACATTCATGGGAATAGAACCCAAATAATGCCTAATACATGAAGGGGGAGTGTGGGCCTCCCGTACAGATCATTCCTCCCAGTCTAAGTGGAAAGCATCCCTACTTTCCTTCCTCCCCGTCTATGTTTGAAGCCATGTTTGCAAAGAAGAGAAACCATATGTAGAATAGCTGTCATTGTTGCAACTTGATGAAGATCCTGATGATGTGTAGATGGTGAAAGATGCAAGCAGGTGAGGTGCCCATATAGTTGCTACTGAACATCTTGTGAAAATAAACTTGAGGGAGACATCTGTGTGTAGATCTGTGTACCTCCTCTCTGTGTGGGATGTGGAGTTGGTGTAAGATGCGAGTAGATGGGGTGCCCATGCAGCTATTGTGCATCATCCTACGAAAATAAACTAGAGGGACAGATCTGTATGTGTTTTAGATCTGTGTACCTCCTCTCTATATGGTGGAGATCTGTGTTTCCACTGGAAAATGAACTAATACTGAAACACTGACAAGGGTGTGATCTGGAATGATACAAAGCTTGAAGCTACCTCAAAAACCTATGAAGACCTTCTCTGCAAACAAAACTGTGTGAAGTGTTGTAGATTACTGCTGGAGGAAATAGTAAAAATGGAACTGAAAAGTGAGCTAATATTGGAAGAGAACTAATACTGTTGCAAAGTAAAACTTTGAACCAAACATGTGAAACCACCGTTGTAGAGTACTGTTGAGTACATATTATTGAGAATCCCAAGAAGTGCTAACTCTAGACGGAGCGGATCCCTGTGAACTGCTGGAGGGTGTTGAAGATGCCATGTTGATGATGGCTTGCTGAAAAATGTGAAATGTGCTTTTCAATAATGCTGAGTATGCCATGTTGAAGATGGCTTCCTAGATAATGTGAAATAAACTTATGAATAATGTTGAAGATGCCATGTTGAAGATGGCTTGCAGGAGAATGCGAAATGAACTTCTCAATAGTGTTGAAGATGAGATGTTGAGCAATAGCGAATGCAGTTATGAGCAATAGGCCAGGACGCTCTACAAAAGACCATCTTCGAGATAAAGTCACAAACATGAGAGCCTGACTTATAATGTTGACTTGCAGATACACTATAGAATTTAGTTTTTGAGTATTTTCTTCACTGGGAATACAGAGACTAGAAACACCAAATGATCTTGGGATGAAATCTGCCTTGAAGGTTGCCCAGAAAAAGATTACTGTCATCATAACTACCAAGAATAATCCCTATGGAAAGTATTTCTAAAAGGTTCGAGCTATAGCATAAATAGTGTAATTCTTCATCCATTGAAAGATTGCACAACTTGTTAACACAACACTAATGATAACGTTTACCATTATTTCCCCAGGCAATGCGTTGGATAGTCCCAAAACGGGATGAATGGTAGAAGTGTAATTGGGATGAAGAGATGGCAGCCTGAAGGGGATGCGTGGAGTATAGAGGAGTTAGGGCGCTCAGTAGATGCATGGATGTGTGAGCTGGGCCTGAAAAGGAAGGGGCCATTTGAATACTGCATGAGGGTGAAGCTAGGGAGTGCGTGGGTGTTGAAGAGAAGATGGGTGTGCATAGGGGGATGAATGGAAGTTTGAGCATGTGAAGGTGAAGTTGTAGTGTGATGTGATTTTGGGATGATGGCTGAGAATAAAAACACTGGAAATGTTGAGAGTATGAGGAAGGATCCCCAAAGAGGATGATGTGGTATGCTGGGCAACATGATGATGTGCATGGATGATGGGCGTGAAGCAGCGTAGAGGGAAGCGTGATGAGGGGCGTGGATGATGGGCATGCAGCAGCATAGAGGGAACTGCGCAGGAGTGGAGGAGCGTTGAGTCCGGGTGGATGGAATGGTGAATGCAACGTGAAATCTAGGAAGATGGGTGGAGAGAGTTAAGTGAGCGCTGGGGATGAAGAAGAGTGTGCAGGATTAGGGAATGAAGGGAGAGTGTTACGTGATTGCTAGGGAAGCATGAAGAATTAAAGGAGAGGAGGTGCAGAAGGGTGCAGCCTAAGGATGCTGCTAGGGTTTCATGGGATGGTGTTAACACCCAAAAAGTGCTCACTAGCTCACTCCCTTATTCACATGACCCATTTGTCCACTTTTTCCACCATTTGAGCCTCTAAAACCCTCAAAAGGTCACCAAAAAGACCATAATACTCCTTTTTCCCTCAAAATATGTATTTTTCCTCAAAAAACACAAAAAACCCTAAAAAAGGGTCCAAAATTCCCTAAAAATATTAAAAGGGAGTAAAAATATTCAAAATATTCAAAAAAAGGAAAAAGAGGGAAAAAGAGACCTAAACCATGTTGGTCCATTTCATTGGTTTCCTTAAAACCATAAGGGTACTACCCATCACCCAAAAACTATAAAAAAGGTGATAGGGGCTCCTCATTATTCATCCACATTTCATCCTATCCTTATGCTACCAAATTCCCTTTGAGAGCCATTGCGTCCCATTTTGAGTTTGAAGAACCCCATTGAAGCATTGGAGAAGAAGATACCATTGGACATTGGAGCTTCTCAACCTTGGAGCTGCTCAACACTCACCATCCTCACCACTTGAGGTAATACAAAAGATTAAATTTCTTAATTTCTTGCTTTTGTTATAGATCTTATTGCTTATGTTTGAAATCTAGTTTATTTATTTATTTACACATGTTTATGTTAGATCAGATTATATTAGTTTATTCATAGTTGTTTTTGCTTTATATTGAAACTGCTATTACAAGTTAATAGGTGCATCCTTGCACATGTTTGGTTGAAAAACTAAGCAATAGTTTTTGGCGACTCCGATGGGTTTCGAACTTTAAATCTTTGCTTTAGATCTTTATTTTAGTAGTTTTTCCCATTTAAAACTGTAGATCTGCCATACTAGTCAGCTTCTTGATAGCTGCCCTAGCCATTGGCCCTTTTTGCAGCCTGAAACAACCCAAAATTTCAATTTTTGGGTTCATTTTTCGCCGGTCAATTTCTGTCCCACAAATCACAAGTTTTTAAACCCACAGGTGCAATCCAATTGTGGCTGTTTAGTAGAAAGTCATGATCCAGATCGTGGGTTTTGACCAGAAAGCCGCGATCCAGATCGTGGGTTTTGACTCGAAAGCTGTGATCCAGAGCACAGTTTTTTACGAGAAAGCCGCGATCCAGAGCACAATTTTTTATGAGAAAGCCGCGATCCAGATTGCAGGTTTTAGCCTGAAAGCTGTGATCCTTGATCACAGGTTTTAGCTTGAAAGCCACGATCCAGATCGCAGGTTTTAGCCTGAAACCCATGATCTAATCACTTGATAGCATGACTCAACTTTCGAATGCCCATATCTCGCTCTCCCGAACTCCATTTGAGATGATTTTTTTTTTTCAAATTGGGTGTTTTCGAACAAGCAATCCAAATATCCTATTAGATTTAAGAAATTTTTCATAGAAATTTCTCAAATTTTTTATTTTAGTGTTATTTATCATTTTAGTTCACCCATTTCAGCCCATATTTTCCAGCCATCTTCCCTGCACTTTTGAACAACCTACTGTTTCATTTGGTAGCATTATTAATTTATTTTCTGTTACATTTGCTTTATTAAATATTTAAAAAAAAAAATAAGTTAAGTGAAAGAGAGATTATTTAGCATTTTTTCAGATTATAAGTTTTGCATTTCACAAGGTTAGAACCATCATTCTAAATTGCTCAATATTTTGCCCACGCAAAGCATTAGAAATCCATTTATTTCTTGCAAATTTTATGATATTTGCTTTTCTTTAAAAAATTATTTCAAAAGTCCATAGTTTTTGAATTATTTTTTGTTAAAGAATTTACATTTGAGAAAAAGCCTTTTATTTTTTGCAAATTGAAATAATCTTGTTTTTAATTTGTAATAAATTTCCCAAGCGAGGCAAATTCTTTTTTAGTTAAATAATCACACTTGCACCCAATCTGCCACATTTTTAATTAACTGAGCCTTAAAATCTGCCTAAACTCACCAAACACTTTAACCCCACTTGGGGAACACTTAAAGAATCTTGTAGCTAGGTAGGATTAGGGGGATAGGTGTTCCAATAACACCCCTCGATTATTTACATCTGAGATATAGTGGTTGACATTTAGGGTACCAAAAATCCCTTATTATTTGTTGACACGATTATACACCAATTTATCAGGAAGGTTTCTCCCTTAGGAGGGTTGAAGTAGCCAGATTGGTTCTGGAAGCCTAAGTGGAATACCGCTATCCATTCAGTAACTGAAGGATACCGTTCACATTTCTCGATGTACCACCCTTATGGGAGTACAGTGGCTATAGAACCAAATTGCAGATTCACCGAACCGAACGTGTCATGAACGGGGTATCTTAGTGGTCAATTTTTAGGATTGTCTACCCGGTGTCCCTCCCGGTAGGGGGATATCTAGCCTTTGATTCCACCTTTTATATTGTCTGACTTGAATTTCATCACCTTGCAGAGGATATACCTTGTTGAGTCATAATACCACTTTTAGTTAGGCATTTGCATGCTCTGCTACCCCCCTTGGTCTAGTGAGCACCACTTTTTTCTAGGCGCTGCTTGATTTTTGGTATTTTGACCACTTTTCTTGATTACTCCACTTAGTATAGCACAACTGTTATAGTAAGTGCTTTTGAGGTTGGTTGTTGGCCTGAAAGCCATTGTTTTTTCACACTCCCCTCCTGCACACATCGTTACACTAATATCTTGAATTTTTTTATCTCACCACCATCGATTGGCATTTCTAGACATCTCTCACCATTGAGAACTTAAGATGATCCTGACATTTTTAGCGTGAACCCCCTCAGTTCAGTACACTTGACTCCACACATCATAGACGTAGAGCGTTATCCCTTGAATCCAAACGTCATCGGCCTAGAACCCAGTCATCTGATTTTGAGACACCTCATTTCACATCTGATTGTGAGGTTGAATCTGAACACCCTACCGAGACATGACCGACCAACCCCATTGATGGATCACAATATGACCCCCTTTTCACCAGTGTTGTTGGGGCTACATCAATAGCCCCTGCTACTACCGTGACAACCACGGTAGCCACAACCCCCTTAGGAATGCCTAATATGGGGGCCACACCCACTTTAGGCATGCCCAACATAGGACCAACACCTATATTAGTTATGTCCAACATGGGGGTCACCCCCTCCCTCATTGCCACTACCCAGATCCCAGTGATTACTGGAACCATTCCTAACCCATCTGCAACCCATGTTGCACTTAGGAGCGTAGGCCCCTCCCACACCACATCGGCTGGAGGACACATCCCTTTCACACCTAGCATACCCTTAGGGGGCACTAGACCAATCCATAATGCCACCATTAGCAATTATGCCCCAATGACCATGCCACACCCATCTACCAGTCTTCCATACATGGCTAGTCTAAACTTACCAAACCTGGCAAGGTTAACCAACGACCCTATTAGACACAACTCTACATGGCCCCCCATGCCCACAAAGATTCCCTCAGATATCCCAAAATTTGAAGGAAAAGCTGGAGAAGATCCCCAAAACCATATCATGTCGTTTCACCTATGGTGTTCCTGAAACTCCATAGTAGATGATTCTATTAGGCTGAGACTTTTACAAATAACTTTCATTGGCTCTATAGCGAAGTGGTACATTGAGCAGCCACATGGGACACACCCCACTTTTACATCCCTCGCCTCAACGTTCCTTCAGTTCTTTCAACTACCTGTACGCTATGATGCAGGAGTGGAAATACTTTTTCCTTGTAGACAGAACACCGCTACACACATTACCGATCATATCCATGAGTGGCGTAAGCACCGTAGCCTCTGCAAGATAAAGCTTGACGACCGTATCTTTTTGGACTAGTTCCTCAAATCACTCCTCCCCCTCATAGCCAAAGATTTAGCTTCTAAACGACCCCAGTCGGAAGAAGAAGCCATCTTAAAAGTTGAGCAGTTCGACCTCATAAATGTCTAGTATAGATATCTATAAACCATTTTACAGGATGCCATGCGGGGCGATCCATCCCTCCATGACACGTCGGGGACATCCCATGTTGCCGATGGTATTATCAGCTATGTTATGGTGCTAAACAAACCTTTTACCATGATGAGTATAAACAACGCCCCAGACCTTTCTAGGGCTTCATCTCATTCTGGAGCTATAACTTTGTATGCTCCCATGGCCCACCCCCACCACACTCATGGACCCTCATGTCCACCACAGTGTTATGTTTCACTCACAAGCCCCAACGTCTTATTACCCACCACAGGTAGTGGTTACTGCACCACAACCTCCAGTTGTTCAGACTTATCCTCCAAACAACAACAATGCTACCCCCGCCAACCAAAACCCTGATCGACCACCGAAACAGGTTAAGTACCCCAATTTACGAACAAACCACCCATGTTCCATATGCGGAGTATACGACCATTACACACACACTTGCCCCCATTTGGAGCGAGCATGCCAACTGTGGAATGATGATGCCCAATGCAAAGGGCATGCGGTACAACCAGTGCCACCTACTCAAATACAACCCATGGTGCTACAGAATCCTTTTCCCACACAAGGAGTGGCGAATACTCATCCGTTGGATCCTCCTCAAGGAACCACAGCCCCACAACAGCAAATCACATATGCTGCACACAGAAACCAACCGATGGATTCAAGTACTCATTATCTCCTTATGATGTCATCATCCAACATGAATTTTCAAACGCATCGAAACCAATACGCCCCCACTGAACCTAAAAATGTTCTCCCTATGATTGAACAACTAGTTCAGAATGCACCTACATCATTCGTCTCCACAGTCAGACCCGGATTATACTCGAAATCACCTATGACTTCCACATTCCAATCCATCCCACCCCCTTTGAAGATAACCGAGATATCTAATTTGTGCACCCTCTCGCATAACACACAGGTACCAAACCAACAACCCACTTTACTCCCGCAACCACCCTCAGTGCCAACTCATGTAGGAGCCACACAAATTCATACTATCCCATTTTTATTTCCCCCTTCAGGCACCATCAACACACCAGTCATGGCTACACTTAATCTCCCAGGATTAACATTAGGGCTACCTATGTGGTACCTACCTACCCCAACCCCTCCCCAAACACCAAACATCATTTTAAAACCAGTGCAACCCATCAATACTTCTAACCGTCCACCCCTCGGTGTAGCAAACATCCAGAACCAGCCACCTCCAATAGGGGCCACTACATCAACATCTAGTAATGCTCCCCCTGAACTCCACTACAATGGGGACATAGGCCCACAAACCTACACCACTGGACCCACAACCTACACCACTAGACCCACAACCTGCACAGCCCCACCGACTCCCAAGTTGGCAAAGAATCCCCCAACAATCCATGCTCCCCCGAAGTGCTCTTTGTGCGACGATATAAGCCATGCTACCCATCAATGTCCACAATTACCGGCACTTCAAGAGCATATGCAAATGTTGGATGATGACACTAACATTCCAGTTGTCAAATTTGAGCTGCCCCCTCATCCTCGTGATAAATATTTGCGTATCAACCACCCTTGTGCGATATGCAGCATCTACGGCCATTATTCACATCACTGCCTTGATCTCCCAGATTATAGAGCAGCACTATATGAACTGAATAATGCCGACCTAGAGATATCCCCTCTTCTCATTGAGGAAATATATCCCCCAAAATCTTCCTCCTCAGAAGAAATTAACACCATTTACATGGTTTCCACTGGAGACCCCTCTGTTCGGTTGACCCCTTCTACTGATCCCTTTGACACACATGTTCAACCCTTTCAAATCGATGAGGAAACCACGTGTCCACATCATGGGGGCAGGCCCAAAACCTTGCCTACTCATTATCATCATAATTCTCATCGGAGATACTTGGGGCATCCACCCCACAAGGGGAATCCCCCATCATCATATCATCACTTCGATATGCCACCATGGCCCATAGCCTAATGGTATACCCCCCCGCCAATAGATGCTCAATGCCCTATTGATCCCTCTCTGAGACAACATCTACACCACATTGACACCTTTGAGTTAGGGGGCATAATAGATTACCTCGACCCTGGGATAGGGAGCATGATCAATCATTTTGAACCTTCCCCATCACATCTATCTCATTATTTCAATGTCCCCATTGTTCAAACCAACACATATGTGATCCACAATCATAAACTCCATGCACATAGCATGGGGACAGGTCATTAACCCTGCTCACCTTTTCACATGTGTGATCTCAACCATTTCTGAGGTCACATATCACTTGTATATTTGATTTGATTTGATACACCTAGTATTCTTCCCTCGCAGGTCATCATTTCTCCCCACCACTACATCCTTAGCTTGGTGGGCTCACCTTTATTTGTAGCCATTTTTTAACCTAGTTATTTCCTTTGACCATTCTAGAGTCCTTATGACCTCCGTTTTTTGCACCATTTGCACCGCAGAATTCATATTTCCGTGCCCGTGATGATGCTTGAGATCATTTCTTGCTCTCACCAAACACTTTCGGGTATTTTTTCCATGCCCCACGCCACCTCGAATTGTGTGCCACATCGGTTGTTGTCAGTTTATTGGTGATTTTTATACCATTGGATTCATTTTTCTGAACTTGTGATGATGCTTGAGATCATTTCTCACTCTCACCACCATATTTTTTGGGCATTTTTTCACTCGCCCCTCGTCACCTCGATTTGTGTGCCATATCAGCTATTGTCCATTTTTTGAAGTTCTTTATAATGCCCAATTCAGTTTTCCGCACGTGATGATGCTTGAGATCATTTCTCACTCTCACCAGAAACCCTTTTTGACATTTTGTCCCTACACCTTGTTACCTCGATTTGTGGGCCGCATCAGCCACTATCGAGTTTTACAATTTTGTGCATCACAACTTATACATGAGCCATCCACTCCATCCATACCCCAATTATGGCGTTGTTTTTCTATCATTCATCAACCCACAAGGAGGCCTCATAAAGTGTTCCCCCCTACCACTATTCTTGGTTCCCATACTCACCCTTTGATTGAACACTTCCTCCTTGCCTCTCCATTAATTTTGATCACTATAATTTTACCCATTTTTTCGGTTGAGCAATTCCTTTACGAAAAAGGCACTTAGGGAGTTTCTGTTAATCTTTTTTCTGACTCCTAAAACAATGAAAATATCACCGAGCAATCTTGCTTCCTTTCATGCTCGCTAAAGGTATCTGAAAGGGCGTCTACCTAGTATAAGTTTACCCCTTTTCTGGACCTTGTAGACTAATTACGAAAAAGGAATACTCTAGTCACATTGGCTAGAAGAGTTCCCCATTTGCATCATTTTATGCTTTTTCAGGCCTTGGAGACTAACATACGAAAAAGAACACCAATGGAGTCTACTTACCACTTTCAAACTCTTTAAAAATGAAAGAAACCACGAGCAATTACTATCTTGGGCTCGTACAAATCCATAGGATGGTACTCCTCCACCAATCCATAGTCTTCTTATCATTTTCAGACTCCTTAAAAATGAAAGCATTCATGAGCATGAACAATCCTGGGCTCTCATAAATCCACAGGACAATACCATTTCAGAGCACACTGTTTTCCCTTCTTGGAGCTCATTAAAGCCATGAATAAGGACCCAATGGTGCTTTTCGGTGCCAAAACAGATCATGTCTACTCATATGGAAGCTTCCCCATTATGGTCGCCTTTGTTAAGAGTATTATGTAGTATGTCACCTTGAGAGTCTCCCAATAGCATCCATCAGCTTCTCCCCCTAGAGTCACTTCAGTCAGCAATACATACCCTTGATAAGCTATGATCCTCACACCTAAAAGTAAGTTTCCTATGTTGTTAGGTTAATCACCATGTCATCATGCTCTGAACAAAGGATGTTTGAGTCCACCCACTCTATGACCCCAGTTATTCTCCATCCCCACAGTATGTCAGTCCTACCATCAGTACTATCATACTTCAGTTGTACACCTCGCACTCCTGTCAAGGAAACATCATCACCTTGGTAGTTTCCAGTCTCCCTCTATCAACGCAAACCAAATTTATTCTAGAGGATAGACCCAAAGGTCCCTGTGCCTTGGGCTCATCACCATTAGTGATGAGTGCCTATGGATCATTTTGAAAGGAGTCCTCAATGCCTCTCCAAATGATTGTTTCTCACATGCTCGACTTCAACACCTTGATCACATCGTCGAGACTCGTACAGGGTATCGGTCATTTCAGTCATTTATTGAAGACCCCAGATATCACCTGACTCCACCACATTTATGAGTCTTTTTTGAGAAAAAAAACCAGTTGCACATTCCTATTGATATCCAGGTTGCGCTCAGCGACAATTTTCAAGATGTACCCTAGTTTTATACTCCCTTGAGTATACAATTACATAAATTCCTCAGAGATTGGCTCACAGTCTTTGAGTCCTTACAGATGTTGGACACCTTCAGCTCCAATATTTCATCAAACCTTCTGAAACCTTTTTCCGAATGGTTGTTGCTCTTTTCCAGTGTATCAGTTATTGAGATTAGTCATGATATGACCGTGAGTACGTCCCAGCATTATCTCCCCTCTAGACCATGATGATGTACTAATTTATGTATTATTCAGGTCCCCCTTCTTGGGCCTAATTGTTATGTATATGTCTTGACATGAGCATGGGTATGCCTGCTTCATCCATTATCAGAGATTATTCCTCATTCATTTTGAGGCCACGTATTTTTTTAGTTTTTGCAGCTTCCAAGGGGGCGTTGTTCCAATCTCCAATCAGTCTCTTCTATTCTCCAAACACAAGAAAAAAGACAAAAGAACTCTGATGTCTATCGGCCATACGACGAGCTCCTGCCCTCACACATCAGGGGGCAATTTGTTAACTCCCCAAAAGTGCTCACTAGCTCACTCCCTTATTCACATGACCCATTTGTCCACTTTTTCCACCATTTGAACCTCTAAAACCTTTAAAAGGTCACCAAAAAGACCATAATACCCCCTTTTCCCTCAAAATATGTATTTTTCCTCAAAAAACACAAAAAACTCTCAAAAAGGGTCCGAAGTTCTCTAAAATATTAAAAATATTCAAGAAAAGGAAAAAGTGGAAAAAAGAGACCTAAACCATGTTGGTCCATACCATTGGTTTCCTTAAAACCATAATGGTATTACCCATCACCCAAAAAATATAAAAAAGGTGATAGGGGCTCCTCATTATTGATCCACATTTCATCCTATCCTTATGCTGCCAAATTCCCTTTGAGAGCCATTGCCTCCCATTTCGAGTTTGAAGAACCCCATTGAAGCATTGGAGAAGAAGAGACCATTGGACATTGGAGCTTCTCAACCTTGGAGCTGCTCAACACTCACCATCCTCACCACTTGAGGTAATACAAAAGCTTAAATTTCTAAATTTCTTTCTTTTGTTATAGATATTATTACTTATGTTTGAAATCTAGTTTTTTATTTATTTACACATGCTTATGTTAGATGAGATTATATTAGTTTATTCATAGTTGTTTTTACTTTATATTGAAACTGCTATTACAAGTTAATAGGGGCATCCTTGCACATGCTTGGTTGAACAACCAAGCAATAGATGGAGCTAGGGTTTGCACGCTGAGCGATGAGATGGCGTAAAGTAGCGTGAAGGGGGGCGTTAGAGCTGGGAAGGAATGGTGAGCGTGATCTTTGCAGGAGACCAGATGGGCATGCAGAAAACATAAATGTTGGGCATTAATGATGGTGGCCAACATGAATATGGTGGTTGAAGCGTGAATGTTAGGGAAAGGTTGGTTTTTGCATTGATGTGGGAGTGAATGCAGGCCAAAAGGGAACGCGTGCAAGAATGGTAGATGGGCATTTTGGGATTGTGTGTAATGGAAGAAATTGTGGGGGAATGTGCAGTATGTAGCCTCAACGTGAATGAGGGGGGTGGGCAGCATGCAAGAGTAATGGGAGAGAAATGGAGATGGTGGGCGTGTTGGGCATTGATGAGGATGGAGGTTAGCATGTAAGAGGAGCATGTGGAGATTTGAATGGATGAGGAAAATTTGGAGTGAATGCTGGTTATGCTGGAGCAGCGTGAAAGAAAGGGGGGGAATGTAGAGCATGATGAAGGAGAGGATGTAGGTGGGCAGAATAAAAGCGTGTAGTTACGGATTGCATTGATGTCTGAGCGCAGAAGGGGGTAGTCTGAGAAAAACGTGAATGGGGGGTTTGGTGCAGGTGATGGAGGGAGATGGAATGTTGGGTAGCGATGAAGGAAAAATGTTGAGCTTGAAGCTACAGTAATGCTGAACCTGGAGCAAGAAGAAATGCAGTTGTAAAACCAAAACACCTAATTCCTAACGAGTAAGTAAAACAATTGGGAAACTACAAAAAAAAATTGATCAGGTAGAGAAGCGAACTGCTCTGATACCAATTGATCTTCCTGTAAAGAGGCAAGATCTAAAATAGTAAGACAAAATTGAATACTAAGACAATGGAAGTTGAGGCTAGGAGAGCCTCACCTCTCAATGAAGGACCCAGAAGAAACTTAGAGCTATGAAAACACGAGAATTGAAACAAAATGAAAGACACACAAACTTGTTTGTATTATAAGGCAAGGTGCCGTTTTATAACAATTACAAAAGGAGCACAATAAATGCTACTCATTATTTAATACTAAGATAACTCTAATAATCTAAATAACAACTAATACATTCATGGGAATAGAACCCAAATAGTGCCTAATACATGAAGGGGGAGTGTGGGCATCCCATACAGATCATTCCTCCCGATCTAAGTGGAAAGCATCCCTGCTTTCCTTCCTCCCCGTCTAAGTTTGAAGCCATGTTTGCAGAGAAGAGAAACCATATGTAGAATAGGTGTTGTTGTAGCAACTTGATGAAGATCCCGATGATGTGTAGATGGTGAAAGATGCGAGCAGGTGGGGTGCCCATATAGCTGCTATTGAACATCTTGTGAAAATAAACTAGAGGGAGAGAACTATGTACCGCCTCTCCGGGTGGGATGTGGAGTTGGTGTAAGATGCGAGAAGATGGGGTTCCCATGCAGCTGCTGTGCATCATCCTACAAAAATAAAATAGAGGGAGATATCTGTATGTGTTTTAGATCTGTGTACCTCCTCTCTACATGCTGGAGATCTGCGCTGTAGATCTGTGTTTCCACTGCAAAATGAACTGATACTGAAACCTTAACAAGGGTGTGATCTGGATTGATACAAAGCTTGAAGCTACCTTGAAAACCTATGAAGGCCTTCTCTGTAAACAAAACTGTGTGAAGTGTTGTAGACTACTACTGTAGGAAATAGTAAAATGGAACTAAAAAGTGAGCCAATATTGGAAGAGAACTAATACTGATGCAAAGTAAAACTTTGAACCAAAAATGTGAAACCATTGCTGTAGAGTACTGCTGAGTACATATTGCTGAGAATCCCAAGAAGTGCTGACTGTAGAGCGAGTGGATCCCTGTGAACTACTAGAGGGTGTTGAAGATGCCATGTTGATGATGGCTTGCTGAAAAATGTGAAATGTGATTTTGAATAATGCTGAGTATGCCATGTTGATGGTGGCTTGCTGGATAATGTGAAATAAACTTTTGAATAATGTTGAAGATGCCATGTTGAAGATGGCTTGCTGGAGAATGTGAAATGAACTTCTCAATAGCATTTAAGATGCCATGTTGAGCAATACCGAATGCAGTTACAAGCAATAGGCCAGGACGCTCTACAAAAGACCATCTTCGAGATAGAGTCAAAAATAAGAGAGCTTGACTTATAGTGTTGACTTGAAGATGCACTACATAATTTAGTTTTTGAGTATTTTCCTCACTTGGAATATGGAGACTAGAAACACCAAATGTTCTTGGAATGAAATCTGCCTTAAGGTTCCCAGAAAAGGATGACCGTCATCATAACTACCAAGAATAATCCCTATGGCAAAAATTTCTGAAAGGTTCAAGATATAGCATAAATAGTGTAATTCTTCATCCGTTGAATGATTGCACAACTTGTTAACACAAAACTACTGATAACATTTCCCATTATTTCCCTAGGCAATGCGTTGGATAGTCCCAAAAGGGGCCGAATGGTAGAAGCGTAAATGGGATGAAGAGATGGCAGCCTGAAGGGGATGCATGGATGATAGAGGAGTTAGGGCACTCAGCAGATGCATGGATGTGTGATTTGGGCCTGAAAAGGAAGGGGTCGTTTGAATACTGTGTGAGGGTGAAGCTAGGGAATGTGTGGGTGCTGAAGAGAAGATGGACGTGCAGAGGGGGATGAATGGAAGTTTGAGCATGTGAAGGTGAAGTTGTAGCATGAAGTGATTTTGGGATGATGGCTGAGAAGAAAAACACTGGAAATGCTGAGAGTATGAGGAAGGATGCCCAAAGAGGATAACGTGGTATGTTGGGCAACGTGATGATGGGCATGGATGGTTGGCGTGAAGCAGTGTAGAGGGCAGTGTGATTAGGGGCGTGGATGATGAGCATGCAGCAGCGTAGAGGGAGCTGCGCAGGAGTGGGGGAGCATGTAGTCTGGGTGGATGGAATGGTGAATGCCACGTGAAATCTAGGCAAATGGGTGGAGAGATTTAAGTGAGCGCTCGGTATAAGGGAGAGTGTGCAGGATTAGGGCGTGAAGGGAGAGCGCTGCATGATTGCTAGGGAAGCATGAAGAATTAAAGGAGAGGAGGCGCAAAAGGGGGCAACCTAAAGATGCTGCTAGGGTTGCATGGGATGGAGCTAGGGTTTGCATGCTGAGCGATGAGAGGGCAGAAAGCAGCGTGAAGGGGGGCGTTAGAGCTTGGAAGGAATGGTGAGCGTGATCTTTGCAGGAGACGGGATGGGCATGCAGAAAACATCAATGTTGGGCATTAATGATGGTGGCCAGCATGAATATCGGGGGTGAAGCGTGAATGTTAGGGAAAGGTTGGATTTTGCGTTGATGTGGGAGTGAATGCAGGCCAAAAGGGAATGCGTGGAGGAATGGTAGATGGGTGTTTTGGGATTGGGAGTAATGGCAGAAATCGTGGGGGAATGTGCAGTGTGCAGCCTCAATGTGAATGAGGGAGGGTGGGTAGCATGCAGGAGTAATGGGAGAGCAATGGAGACGGTAGGCGTGTCGGGCATTGATGAGGATGGAGGTTAGCATGTAAGAGGAGCATGCGTAGATTTGAATGGATGAGGAGAATGTGGAGTAAATGCTAGTTATGCTGAAGCAGCGTGAAACAAAGGGGGGGGAATGCAGAGCGTGATGAAGGAGACGATGTAGGTGGGTGGAATAAAAGCGTGTAGTTAGGGATTGCGTTGATGTCTAAGTGCAGAAGGGGGTAGTCGGAGAAAAACGTGAATGGGGAGTTGGGTGCAGGTGATGGAGGGAGAGGGAATGGTGGGCAGTGATGAAGGAAAAATGTTGAGCTTGAAGCTACAGTAATGCTGAACGTGGAGCAAGAAGAAATGCAGCTGTAAAACCAAAACACCTAAATCCTAACGAGTAAGTAAAACAACTAGGAAACTACAAAAAAAATGATCAGGTAGAGGAGTGAACTACTCTGATACCAATTGATCTGCCTGTTAAGAGGCAAGATCTAAAATAGTAAGACAAAACTGAATACTAAGACAATGGAAGGTGAGGTTAGGAGAACCTCACCTCTCAATGAAGAACCCAAAAGAAATTCAAAGCTATGAAAACATGAGAACTAAAAAAAAATGAAAGACACACAAACTTTTTTGTATTATGAGGCAAGGTGCCTTTTTATACGAGTTACAAAAGGAGCACAATAAATGATGCTCATTTTTTAATACTAAGATAACTCTAATAATCTAAATAACAACTAATACATTCGTGGGAATAGAACCCAAATAGTGCCTAATACATGAATGGGGAGTGTGGACCTCCCATACAAATCACTAAACAATATAGATCATCTAAATGAACATATACTAGTAAAGTCAAAACAACATCATGTCTGAGTACATATATACTAGTTTAGCAAAACCAATGGTCATTACAGATATTCTCCCTTTGAAACTTTTTCCCTGAAGTGAAGTATAAATAAAAATACAAGGAATATCTTGACACGTATCATTTTCATATTCCTAAGTGGAATATTCTAAACAATAGTAGTCCCATTGGAGCTTGACCTGTTTTAGTAGCTAGTTATGAAGTTATCAATCCCTATGGTCTTGAATGACATATGGTTATACCATGAAAATTTCCTCCTCATAAACATGTAAATTATCATAATACAAAATATGATATTTATTAGGTATATGATACCTGAAAACTAAAACATGAAATACATCATGAGTATTTTTCAAGTGGATTGGAAGAATGAGATGATAAGCAATGTATCCTATATTTTTCTTGATTTTAAATGGTTCTATGACTCTATGAGATAATTTTTTACTTTTACAAATTTGAAGGAATTTTTCGATGGTCTAACTCTGATAAAAATTTCATCATCTTCCTTAAAACTTCTATCAATTCTCTTTGCATTAATGTAACTCTTTTGGAAATCCTTGGTCACTTGACATATACTTGTGATTTATGTTGTTTCATGTTCCATATCTTATAGTATCTTATGCCCCAACACTTCCCAATCATTTGAGAACCCCTAATTCATGGGGGGTTTTGGAAGGTATCCCATATAAAAAAAGCATATGGAGACATATGAATGGAACTCTAATAGTCATTTTTGTATGCAAAATCAACAATGTAAATATACTTTTCCCACTCATTTTACTAATCAATTACATACGCCCTTAACATATCCTCCAAAAATTGATTAACCCTTTCAATTTAGTCATATGTGTCATGATGATAAGAAGCATTGAAATTTAACTAAGTTTTGAATATTAGACCCAACTAGAAGGTGAGGCCTATTATTCACTCTTTTCTTCTCATTTATGAAATGCAAATACAAAATAGGGGGCACTCACTATGGAGTGGGAGGGGGAGTAGGGGAAATAGGCCGCACCTTCTAGTAATATGAAGGTGTGGTTCCTCACAAATCCAGTGACTAACTTTTCTTTCTACTAGAAATGAATCCTCAATTTATCTAGCTATAACCTCTACCAAATGCCCTTCTTAACTTATTCTAGGTTCACAAACTAAATAAATAATTGAGGTTCTAACAGAAACTTGGGAAGAATATGACCATATCTAATGAATTCCAACCTACCTGCCTCTAATTATGTTAATATTTCCCTCGAACGATCCATGGAAAGGAGCTTTTCCACTCCTAGATGAATCACCTGCTATCCCTATATCAACCATTTTTTGATCCAATTGAGATAATTTGATGATATTTTCTATATGGAATGTTTTCACATTTGAAATTGTCTTCTAAACCAAGGAACAAGTCCATAGACAAACCTTTATTCTTGTCACAATTCCACAATGTGTTATCAATTTCATAGATTTGCTTCATATACACCAATAAGTTTCCATTTTTCATTACCACATGGAAGGAACTTTTGCACTAATATGTTCCCTCATTCAACATATATCTAGAGAATAATCTTTCTTCAATTAATTCCCACCAAATTACAACTTTTTCTTTTAATTAATCCACCAAATTAATGCAATATATTTAAGCAAAGCCATATTCAAGTGGTCCTTCTCAAGAGAATCATGGATATCGTTTTAAATAACGACATTACTTTACTCCTTGAATTCAAGCCTCAAATATCGCCGCCCTACATTTATGTTTCTACGTGATGTAGGGGGTAGAAGGTTATGCTTGGATTGAGGGAGTGTAGCAATTTTAATATATCTCGACTTTGGTTCATATTTTTCTCTTACACTTTTGTGTTGATTTAAAATTGTGTTATAATTGACAACATTTTTTTAAAAAAACATCTCAATGATTCAACCATTGCATTTAGAGACCTTATTTTAAGTTATTCCCTTGGGTTTCTTCCACTAAAGTATTTTTAGGTTGTCTCCACCTTTTAGAAGTATTGGCTATCAAAATTTATTTACTCTAATAATTTCATGATACTTACTCCCCATTTTAGTTATTATAACATCATCAGTTGGATCATTTTAATAATGATCATTATCATTAATTGCCTCATATGGACTATTTGAGTGCATAGGTGCTTCTTTGATTAACTTGAATAGGTAAGTTCATACTTTGTGCAAAGGATGGGGCATGAAAAAGTAGGTAAGGGAGGAGTGAAGGGAGAGGAGGGCTAGGTAAATAGGAGGAGAGGATAGAGCATGTGGGGAGGTGGGAGAGTGGGGTCCAAGAAAAATTGATGGATAAATAAGGGGGAGATATAGATGTAAGTAGGAAAATATTAATAAACATATCATATGAATTGGTTCAATTGATTTTTCATGTTTATAAATATTTAAGTTGAAATAATGATTAAACAATAAATAAGTAATTTTAAAAAATAAATATTTATTTATTTGATAAATATTTATAAATCATTTATATTAATTCAAAATTTTAATGTTAAAATTAATATGATATTTATATATGTTATATAATTTAAATAGTTATGTGTTAATTATTTATGTTTATAAATATTTAAGTTAAAATAATGATTAAACAATAAATAAGTGATTTTTTAATATTAATATTTATTAATTTAATAAAGATTTTAACAAATATTTATATTAATTTAAAATTTCAATACTAAAATAAATATATCATTTATAAACGTTATATAGTTTAAATAGTTATATATTATTAACGAATAGAAATTATTTGATAACATTATTTTAATAATGAGTTTAAAAAAAATAATATAATGAATGGTTTTCAAAGATTATTTTAATGAAGAAGAAGATTAATGTCCACTTAAATTCTTTGTCTATTGGATCTTAAGTATATAATAAATGTTTATTTAAAAAAAAAATGGAGAGAAGAATAATTTATTAATGATAATATATATATATATATTCAGAGGAATAGTTTAAAAAAAAATAAAGGATAATAAAGCTAGAGCAAGTGATTGAATGGGGACGCACCATGCAGAAAACGATATAATGCTGAAGGAGGAAACCGTCTGGTTGCTTTTCATCTGCACGGGAGTTGGATATCGGATTCTCATTCGATTTCTAAGTTGAACCGTAGAAATGCCGAAGTGAGAAACCTTCATATTCTGGAACAAAACTCCACGGGCACGCTGCTATGAAAGCTAATCTCCACGAGCGCCCTCCTACGAAAGCTATGCAGTTCTGAAAATCTCATGAGGCTGGACGTCCAATGGTTTCACTGGCCACATATTCTTTCTAGCAACGAATTCATAGGCGAAATACCCTCGGCACTGAATGCAGAATGCAGTTGACACCAATGTTTTATCTCAAAAACTGAGGGGATTCAATTCCAGGTAGATTCTATTATTATTCCCTCTCAGCAAGTCTCTCATTCATTTCTGTTAATCTCTTGGGCGTTCTAATGAGGGTTGGTTTCTGTTCTTGAGCGTTGCAATGAGGGTGGGGTTTGGTTCGGTTCTGTTCTGGTTTTGATTATTTTCTCTGATTTATGATTTCAACCACTTCTACAGTTAAGGAAAGAGGGCTTTTAGAAAAATCCCTTCCTTGAGTGAATGTGGACAGTGTGATGTGCGTACTTTTCCTTTGCTGGTTCCCTCCCTCTACCTTCTGTTTGGAGTTTCCATTTTGCATTACCTGTTTGCTCCATTAACGTCTTTGCATTTCCTGTCCACTCTATGCTTTTACTGCGTTGTGGGGATGCGGTATAATGCTATTTTCTGAAGATAGAGTTTCAAATTTTTGTGATCAGATGCTCATCTAACCCAATGAAGCGACTTGGAGTAGGAATACAGGGTGGAGGAGGGGGATGGGAGGAAGAGGGAGAGTGGGAGGAGGAGGAGGAGGAAGACATGCCAAGAAGGGGAAGGGGATGGGGAGGAGAGGGGAAGGAGGTATGAGAGGATGCAGAGGGTAGAGGAGGGGAGGGGAGATAGAGTGAGATGGGTTGGAGGTGGGTGTGGGAGGGCGAGGGGAGGGGATTAGGGTGGACAAGGAGGGAGAGGGTAGGGGTATGGGAGGGGGAGGGAGAGTGGGTGGACGAGGATGGGAGGGGAAGGCGGGGATCAAAGAGGGGGTGGAGGTGTGGGTGGGAAGGGGAGGAGATGGTAGGAGAGGGAGAGGGTAGGGGGAGGGGAGGAAGAGGAGGGGGGGAGCATGGTGGAGGAGGAGGAAGGAGGTGGGAGCATGGTGGAGGAGGAGGGAGGAGGGTGGAGGGGGAGTGAGAGGGGAGGGGAGGGGAGGGGAGGGGAGGGGAGGGGGGTAGAGGAGGGAGAGGGGAAGGGGGAGGGGTGGGAGAAGGGAATTTGGAGGAGAAGGAGGAGTAGGAGTGGGAGGAGGAGTGGTCGGGGGGAGGGAGTGGGAGGAGGAGGAGCAGGCGAGAGTGGTAGAGGGGGAGTAGAGGGGAGGGGAGAAGAGGGGGGTGAGGTCTATGCTTGGATGAGGAGGGGGGAGGAGGAGGTCAAGTGGGGGGGTTGAGTTTGGAGGAGGATGAGGAGGGAGTAGGAGGAGGAGGAGGAGGGGCAAGATGGGGAGAGGGGGAGTGGAGGAGGGAGAGAGGGAAGAGAAAGGGGTATGGGATGGGGTGGTTATGGAAGGGGAGGGGGCTAATTTGGAAGAGAGAGTGGGGAGGGGGGAGGAGGAGGGGAAGTGAGAGTGGGAGAAGTAGGAGGAGGGGGTGAGGGGGAGGGGATGGGAGGGGATTGGAGTGGGATGAGGTCAATGAGGTGGAGGAGGGGGAGGAGGGGGTATAGGGGAGGGTGATGGGATTGTAGGGTAGGGTAGTGGGAGTGAGAGGAGATGTAAGGGTTTGGTGGGGGATATGGGGAGGGGGGTGAGTTAGAAGAGGGAGTGGGTTAGGTGGAGGGAGTGGGAGGAGGTGGAGGGGGAGGAAGAGGGATATGGAGAGGGAGTGGGAGGAGTAGGAGCATGGAGGAGGAGGAGGAGGATGTGGAGGGCTTGGGAGGGGGTTAGGGGGAGTGGAGGGGAGGTGAGAGGAGGGGGATGAGGTCAATAAGGTGGAGGGGGAGGATGAGCAGGGTTGGGAGAGGAGGAGAGGGGAGGGGGTTGGAGGGGGAGGGGGAGTGGGAGGAGGGGGAGGGAGATGGGGGGAGGGGTGGGGATGGAGGTGGAGTAGGAGGAGCGAGGGGAGGATGTGGAAGTGGGGGTAAGGAGCGAGGCGGGATTGGGAGCTAGAGTGGGAGGAGGACATAGAATGGGGTGAGGTAGGGGAGGGGGAGGAGGGAGTGGGGGAGGGGAATGGGTAGTGGAAGTGGGAGGATGAGGAAGAGGAGGAAGAGGGAGAGGGAGAGGAATTATGAGGGGCATGATTAGGGAGTTGGAGGAGGAGAGAGTGGGAGGGGGAGAGGGTTAGTGAAGGGGAGAGGAGATGAGGGTGGTGAGGTCAATCAGGGGGAGAGGGAGGAGGAGGGGGGGAAAGGGCTAGGGGGATGTTATGGGAGGGGAGAGGGAGGGGATGGGAGGAGAGTAGAAGGGGAGGGGTAGTGGGAGGAAGATTAGGGACAAGGGGGAGCGAGGGGGAGGAGGGGGTGGGATTGAGAGATGTGGAGTGGAGGGCAGGGAGGAGTAGGAGGAGAGAGTGAATGAGGGGGATGGGAGGGGGAGGGAGTGTGGGAGGAGGAATAGGAATACATCACAAGGAGTGGAATGAGAGGAGGGGGAGAGGGGAAGGAGGTATGATAGGAGGTGGAGGGGAGAGGAAGGGAAGGGAGATAGAGTGAGAGGAGTTGCATGTGGTTGTGGGAGGGCAAAGGGGGTGGATTGGGGTGGAGGAGGAGGGGGGTAAGGAGGGGGAGGGGAGGGGGAGCTAGAGTGGGAGGAGGCGAAAGAAGGGGGTGAGGGAGGGTAGGGGGAGGAGGGAATGGGGGAGGGGAAGGGGTAGTGGGAGTTGTAGGATGAGGAATAGGAGGAAGCGGGAGAGGGAGAGGGATTATGGGGGGCATGATTACGGAGTTGGAGGAGGAGAGAGTGGGAGGGGGAGAGGGTTAGTGGAGGGGAGGGGAGATGAGGGGGGTGAGGTCAATCAGGGGGAGAGGGAGGAGGAGGGGGGAAAGGGCTAGGGGGATGTTATGGTAGGGGACAGGGAGGGGATGGGAGGAGAGTGGACAGGGAGGGGTAGTGGGAGGAATATTAGGGACAAGGGGGAGTGAGGGGGAGGAGCGGGTGGGATTGAGAGAGGTGGAGTGGAGGGGAGGGAGAAGTAGGAGGAGAGGGTGGATGAGGGGGATGGGAGGGGCAGGGAGTGTTGGAGGAGGAATAGGAATACATGAGAAGGAGGGGAAGGAGAGGGGGGGAGAGTGGAAGAAGGTATGACAGGAGGTGGAGGGGAGAGGAAGGGAAGGGAGATAGAGTGAGAGGGGTTGCAGGTGGTTGTGGGAGGGTGAGGGGAGGGGATTGGGTGGAGGAGGATGGAGAGGGTAGAGGGAGGGGAGCAAAGAGGGAGAGGCATCATAGGGTGGAGGAGGAGTAAGGAGGGTGTAAGCGGAGGGAGAGGGCAGGGGAGGGGAGGGGGTGATTCTGAGGGGGAGGGGGAGGGGGATTGGGAGTGGGAGGAGGAGGATAATGAGGAATATGGAGAGGGAGAGGGAGTGGGATGAGGAGTATGAATAGGATGGGTGGGGAGAGGGACTTAGAGGAGGAGCAGCAAGGAAGATGAGGAGGAGTGGGAGGGAATCAGAGAGGTGGAGTGAAGGGTACGGGAGAGCATGGGGATGAGGTTAATGAGGGGGAGGAGGAGGAGGAGGGTGGAAGGGGGTGTTGGTATTTTATGGGAGGGGGAGGGGTAGCTAGAGGAGGAGGAGAAGGAGGGTGGAGGAGGATGAGGGTGTGGGAGGGGGAGGGGAGGAGGTTGAGTTGGAGGAGGGTAATGGGGGAGGATGGGGGAAGGGGAGCGGGGAGGAGGTGAAAGGAGTAAGGTGGATGAGGGAGGAGGGGGGAGATGGAGGGGGAGGGAGGGAGGGAGGGGAGAGGGGGAGGAATGTTTGGTTAGAGGATGGGTTTGGGGGAGGGAGAGGAGTGGGGGAGTGGGGAAGGGGAGGGGAGAGGGGAGGGGAGGGAATTGGGTTGAGGTGGAGGAGGGGGAGGTGGAGGAGTAGGTGTGAAGCGGAGAAGGGAGTAGGTGGGAGGAGGAGGGAGGGGGGAGAGGGGAGAGGGGGAGGAAGTGGGTTTAGGAGGAGGGGGGAGGGTTGGGGAAATGGAGGGAGGGGGGAGGGAGAGGGTGTTGGAGGAGGAGGAGGAGTGGGAAATAAGGGGTTAAGGGGGAGGGGGATGGGAGTAGATGTGATTGGGAGGGGAGGCGAGGGGGTTGAGGTGGAGGAGGGGGAGGGGGAGGAGAATGGGGGAATGGGAGGGGGGAACAAGTCGGAGTAGGAGGGAGGAGGGGGGAGGGGGAGGGGGAGGGCGGGAGGTTAGAGGGGGAGGAAGATGTTGCTAAAGGAGGGGGTTGGGCGAGGGATGGGTTGGGGGTTATATGAGGGTGTATGATTGTGGAGTTACAATAAATTTCAACCTTCAGAATCCCATATTTCTTATCCACCCTCTTGTGGGACAATTGCTTACAAGCTTCCAATAACAACTACACCATATCCATTACATCGTAATTATTGAGATGAGTTTCATTGGCCCAAAAATATTAGCTCAGATTGATGATCATTTATGTGAGGCATTCTGCACCCACCGTACATGCCCCTTGGATGGTCACTCCATTAACCTTTTAAGTGACATTGGCCAACTATCTCCTACAAAAGACATCCCCGTGTATGTAGGAACATAATGGGGCAACATGCTTTAGCATACCTTCGAAACATTCATGACACTTTCCCTTTCTTTTTGTAATAAAAGGAAAGAATGCTTCTGAAATCACTTTCTTTGCACTCCTTCTCAACCTCTCAAATGCAACACTAGTTATTGAACACTAGAAATTGCTCATTTCTAGGACAAAATCCTCTGTTTCACATGAAGATAATAATGCATTTGAAAAATCCATCTAATTGTTTGAAACTAACAACTATGTTACATGTCATAAAAAACAAATGGTGAAACACCTGAACATGTCAGTTGCATGATGATGTGCAAAAGAACATAGATGACATGTTCCTGTAGATGTAGATGATGAACAACTTAACTAGGAGGTTTTAATTTCTATTGGACAACATGTTATGTTGACTACCAACTTGTGGGTTGAAGTAGGGATTGTGAATGGCTCACTTGGAAACATTATTTCCATTCTCTACATCCCTAAAACTTCACCACCCGAACTACCATAATTTTCTACTATTGACTTCCTACACTACAAATTCTCACCATGGGATGCATTGAACCTAATTTTTTTGCCAATCCATCCCATAAAAAGGGATTCTTGCAAGGATCTCCCACTTTAGATGGCATGTGGTTTGACAATCCATAAATATTAAGGAGTGACCTTACAAAAGGCAACAATAGACATTGGAAACATTGATCAATAAGGCCTCACTTTAATTTCAATATCAAGAGTTCAATCTTTGTGAAACCTTTGGATATATATATCATTGTTGTTTTCAATATATTTCCTAATGTAGTACAATCCCTATGTTCAACATAGAAAAAAAAATGAAATCTTGCTTGCCTTTAAATCTTTTCTTTCGCAAGTTGATTAAGGCACCTTCTTATTGTACATATCTACCCACCACTACTATCTATTTGTTCCTTCTTCCTTCTACTTGCTGTCATTTTCTTCTTCTTTTAGATGCCTCTCACTCTTCTTCCTAGGTATGCACACACTTCAATGTGAGAACACTCAATGTTATCATGCTCATTTCATCACCCTTGTGCACACTTCAAAATCCTATGTATGAGGTTCCAAATTTGTGCCTACACCATGAAGCACCAGAAGACCAACAATGCCGACACTTACAAAAAAATTCCTTTAACAACTCATTTTTTATTTTTTAATTGAAATGTATTCACAATACTTATATATACTATTATAGAGCACATAGCAAGTTATCAAATAGTTGGTCATTCATTTTCCTATCCCATGCTCTCTAATTTGCTTTGTCTACACATTTTTCATTATTTGCTTTCATTTATGTTCATTCTTTGGTGCAAATAATTTAATCAATCCATTTTATTTAAGTTGTCTCTTAATTTGCATCAAGCAAACAAATGATTAATTGTGACCTAACATATCTACAAAAGCGAACTATCCTTTAGCCTTCTCAAAATTAACTTTATGATGTCATAAATTTATCGCTTAAGATTTCAATCCTTATAGAAGCAGGCTTGCAAACATGTCATATGATGTTTAGTAACAAATGTTCTCCATTACTTGTACTTGAGAAAAAAATCAACATGATATCATATTATTATACCACAAATAGTTGGTATTAATGGTCTATTTGCAGTAATATGAGTAATATGGTTGTACCATGGCACTAGTGTTGAATATACAAATGAGCAGTTCTGAGTAAACACATAAAAATCTAATTGTTGCAATGTATGTATCATATGATTTTTATGGTTACACGTTGCTTCAAAGGCATGTTATGTGTTTGGTGATTATTTATGTTAAGAATGCAAGAGTTTAGGTGATATGCTTATCAATTGATAAATTATTTCATCAAGGGAGCACATCTATCTTCCAATATCGACTGCCAATGACATCTATTTATAGGGTTTAGTAGATAGTGTATATAGAAAAAAAATAAAAACTACAAATATATACCATTTTAATTTGAAGTTCTAATTACAAAAAGTATTTCTGTTATCCCTAGATGGTGGCACCTCAAAGTAATAATAGGAAATTCAAAGCAAGAATGATGGTTCATTTTATGTTCTATTTGAATTTTAGTGCTCCTATGTAACTTCCACATACTTATTCCCTTAAACACCTAAGTCTTAGTTCAATTTTAGCCTAGCATCTATAAGCTACAGTGAATGAAAATTTATAATTGGATGCCAAAAAACTTGAAATCACTATATCCATTGATATCATATTGAAACCAAAAGAAAATTAAATGTACTCAAAGGTTGATAGTTGGAAATTATATTGTGTATATGTAGTGATTAGACATAAACACTCAGTTCTAGCATGATTGTTTCAAAGCTTTTTTAAAGCAACAATTTGGACCATTCAATCATTGTAGGCTATAGCATTCACTTCTTTAGATATTGTTCATTTTGTCTTAATACAACAGTTATAAGATCTATCTATAAAAAAATATTCTAAGTTTACAAATAAAACTAAGAGGGATGATGATTTTTATTATAATATATGGAACCTTCCCTGAATAAAAATTCAAAATCAATTTAGCATAAAAAATAACTTGGATGCCCTTCCTTGATTTTGCCATCTTTTATTGGATCCACTGGCTCTTTTCTCCCTTGCTCATATTTGAATTCTTTTTGTTGCAGGTCATCTTCCACATTCTTTTGCAATGGTGGAAAATTAAGATCTAGGAACAAGAATTCAATACCTAGAGTGAAGGCTTCCATTGAAAACTCTGGAGATGGCCTAGGTCGAATTTCTTCAAGTATTGTCCTGAGAGCATGTTTTTAATCTTCTGGGAGCCACTACTTCCTCCTCTTTTATATAGCGACCTCCAATGTTGTTAAAGACTAGGTTGACATACCTTGAACTTGGATTTGTAGATCAGTCTAAACTATACTCTCTAACTCCTCTACCCTTGTAATGTTATCAATCTATCCTTCTCTTTTCCATCTTGTGTGGGCCTTTCCTCTTCTTATCCATGACCCTGAAGAATTCAGCAACTAGCTTATAGACCCATACATTGCCCCTCCTCTCCCAAGCGTTACCTCTTTCATTCTAGAAACTTCGGTCTCCTTCATTCTCCCCTTCTTGTGATTCCATGTCTAATTTATATGGTTTTCCATTAGCTTGTATTGTGCATACCATCCAATCCATTAATGAACTATACCGCATGAAATTCCTCCGTAGGTTAAAAGGGATGCTAGATTCATCCTTGCTCATCCTGTCCCATTCCCAATTCATAGAATCATATAAATTCTTATTCTATAATGTGTTATATCTAAGTATTTGCATGACAGAAGGAATGATATGATCACAATTGGGATCATCCATCATCAACACAAATGAAAAACTAAGGGTGGCAGGGAGTAACTTACCATAGTCCGGGCTTATGTAAATTACATGTATAGTAGGAGGAATGATTACTCCTATGACCATGCCACTTATCCTTAATGTGAAATGATATTCCCATCATGTCCCATCTGTCATTCCTGCAATTAAATCTATGACTTCAATTCATGACTGACATATTACATGGGATCATGAACACAATTACAAAATGGGTTGGAGAGAAGCAATCCCATTGATTCTTAAGAACTCAACCTTGTCCCTAGTACCACATTCACCTAATGATAAACTCATGTTTTTTATTCCTAAGGATGTGAAGAATGGAAATCCTACCAAAGGCCTGCACTTCAATATAAATTTGCTTGCATATAGAGGAAATTCACATATCCTTAGGAAAAGAGTTTTCTATTAGGAGATTTATAACTATATTCAAATATTGAAATAGTGTCAATAGTATTATGTACTTGCTTGTATAAGATTTTGGTCAGATATTAACTACTGTTGAATTCCCCTTCCAAACATCAAGATTGCATTTATTACTAATCTTGCACCTGTCCTTTGGAAGCTTATTGTCCAAGATTCTAGATTAAAATTTGGATCATCTTGGACACTAAGCTTCCAAAGGACGGATGCAAGATGAGCAATAAAACAAATCTATATGGATTGTCTTGGACACTAAGTTTCTAAACGATGAGTGCAATTTGATCAATAAATCCAATCTTGATGTCGTAGATA
Organism: Larix kaempferi; assembly: GCA_027924585.1. Taxonomy (NCBI): domain Eukaryota; kingdom Viridiplantae; phylum Streptophyta; class Pinopsida; order Pinales; family Pinaceae; genus Larix; species Larix kaempferi. The sequence goes on along the minus strand of BSBM01000767.1, from coordinate 31,077,107 downwards.
GTGGAAGTCAACAATAGTCAATATTTAATCTTGAAACATACATCACAATTTACACATTTCTGTGACATAAGTTGAATTTTCCAGAGAAATTGTTCTCAATAGTTGCCTCTACTACGATGCCCTAATGACAACCCTGCAACATTATCAATAGACAATATTATCAAAAGTTCACTGTTAAAGTGTTTTAATAGTGATGTATATGTTATCAGAATACCAACATTCTTAAGATAATTTTCTTCTACATGGTAGATTTTAGTACATCATAATAATGTTCACATGTTGACGAAAGCCTTGTTGGCCAAATGTTGTAGTATATTTTATACCTTGTTGAACTACTGCCATGCTGAAGGCAATCTTTAATTGCAGCATATATGCCAAGAACGTCGAAACCCTATTGTAGTAGTCACGTTGTATGCAAACATTGGAGTTCCGACATAAAATTTGTGACGTCCCTTCCTTTATTTTCTGATGTGGTAACATTGGTGTAGTTGTTGGTCAGATGTCGTAAAATGAATCTTTTTGTAGTAGTTATCTATTATATAAGAAAACTTTAGGTATTGTATACAATAAAATCTACTCCCATTAAATATAATATAAAAATAAATTGACATTTGCACCGGTTTTAAATATTTACTTACTCCTATTAAATATAATATAAAAATACTTTACGTTTGCATTGGTCTTAAAGATTTATTTACTTTTTTGGGGGCAAGAATCTAAAATTATAATTTAAAGTTTAGCGTAAAAGTAAGGATGAAAGTAAAATATTTTATTTTATTTTCTTCACTATATTCTCGGTTCTTTACTTTTCTAATCTAAATACTAAAAAAATATGAAATGTAACCATTATCACATTGGAGAAAATTATGAAAGTGGTATTAAAATAAAATAAAAAATCGTAAACCAACTTTGTGATTGTCCTACGCTCAAATAACATCATTAACATGATAATATTTGGAAATTATAACATAATTAAAATGAGTAAGAAGGATGTATCTATAATACTTGTAAATGACCATAATAATACCATCCTCTCATAACTTTTAGTATAATGCTAGTATGTATGATTTCATAACTAACACAAACTTATTTTATTAATTCTTTTATATAGGTACAAGTGGGTTATTTTCAAATTCTTATATAGATTAGATTTTCAAAAAGTTCAAATACACTTAGAGAGAGAGGGAATACAATGTTTGATGGATATTTTTAATTTGATTAAGGTGAAATATTTTCAAATTTCAAATTCATATTTGGTTGGGATATTATGGGGCATTGAATATTACATAAAGTATCGAACTTTTTTTTATTACATTCACTTGTCAAGGTAAGGGAATATGTTTTTGAATAAAAATTAAGATACACAATAGATATAGCTATGTTTTTAAAGTAGATTGAAAATTTTTATTTATATTTTCACTCGTCAAGGAAAGGGAATATGTTTATGAAAAAAATAAAATATAATTAAAATGAGCATTAAGGTTTAACAAAGAACATCAAATCTAACTATAAAAAGTATAACAAATATGATAAAACTCATTTATATAAACAATGTTTTTGTTTTCTTTTTCTTTTCCTTTTTAGATGGAAAAAATATACTCATTTTATTAGTGAAAATGAGTACTTAGATACATTGCCACCAAATTTTTTATATTTATAGCCTAATCCTATTGTATGCTCTAAACATAATAAAAAAGGAAGGACAAAGACTAGTCATCCCAAAAATAGAAATGTAATAACCCGTGTATCACTAATGTTCATGGAGTTTTCAAGAGTACATCAAATCCACGGAAGGAGGAGTGAGAAGACCAAAAAGGATTTATTTCAAACAATTTTCTCTCCAAATGTCCTTTTATAGATTTATCCAAGCACTTGGTAGGGAAATCCTTTCCAAATCATGCTCAATCATTATTTTACGTTTTGGTTCATGAACTACCCTTTTGTCCAATTGATATATTGTCATGTTGAATTTGATGTAGATGTGTGTGAGACTAGTTTGATACACATTTGATAGGATCCCTTTTATTGTACTTACCCTTGATTGCTTGGATATGTCCACTTGCTAACTAATCCTTAACATCCATTGAATGATTACATAGGAGTCACCACATATAGACATATTTATGATTCTCAAGTCCCATGCAATTTTTAAAAGTGTTCTCATTTTATTTGAGCCAAATTGACCTTGTTATTTCCAAGTCCAAGCCTTTGTCCTCCTCCTCCATAGCCCCAGTCTTATGCAAGAGGACCTTGTTAATTTTTTCCCCACCCCATATGAAGAGGTAAGAAATTACAAAGGATTTCAAAATTAGATAAAGAAAATTAATTCAAAGAAGACTAAACTAAAGAAAGAAATTGATCTATTATTGAGTATGTAGATTATTATGCCTCATATGATGAAGATGAGGATTTTGATAAAGAAGATGAGATGATGAGTTAAGATCAGGGTAATTTTTAGGGGCAAAATTTCACAAATTGGCTATTTTATGGGTTATTTTTCAAAAAATAAATTCGCTATTTGGTCATTTTTAGCCTCTAATATCGCCTATATTTACATTAATGTGATTTTTTATCATAATATTCGCCAAACTTTATATGCCTCAGTAGTAAATTGTGTGTTTCATATTTAATATTCACCTACCTATCTATATAAATGTTTTTTTCAATCCAAAATAATCGCCTGCGATACTATACTTAAGTATAATATTATAATCCTTAGAAAATACCCTGGTTAAGATCATGATATCACATGTGGGAAAGAAGATTTAGAAGAAGAATATGTTGACAAAAATATTATAATGTGGATTTTTGAGGAGCCTAGATATTTTTTATTGGTCGATAACATGGTAATTATCCATTTAACAAATTAGTTATGGTAAGGAGGATATTAGGGATATCAGGTGGAATTTGAATATGCGCACATACAAGTTTGACATGTTGAATTTGTGTACTAATTAACTTATTCCATTGAAAAATATGAGTGAGTTAACAAGTGGACAAAGATCACACACCAAAAGTGGTTATTGAAACATGGTTAAGAGAGCCAAATATCTTGTCAGTGCATATTGGATAAATCCCAGTTTGACATGTTGATTTTATCTACTTATTAACTTATATGTGAAATAAGATGTGGTTATTCATAATATTGTAACAAAAAAATGTGATTGAAGTCCACTTTGATAGTATACATTCTTGATGTTGTAAGTGAAGGAGAAGAACATGAAGTTGGAGAATAATTTGCAAAAAATATATATGTTTTGAGGAGGATCTGAAAGGGGGTATGAGTCAAGCAGATGAGCAAGTAAAATATTTTGAATTTGGTTAAGGTATGATGAAAAAGAATTCTTTAATTATGAAAAAATTGATTGATGATTTGATAAATTGAGTGAACAACCAACTTAAGGTTGTGGGCCACCAGGATGATGACATTATCACTCAACAATAGAGAAATAAAGTGTCCACAAGTGTGACGAGGGCTTTGCAAAAAAATAAATACGTTGGAATGGAAATTGCCTCGAGAGCCATAAAAATTGAATGAAGGCCGAGAGAGACTTCCAAGATGAGTACTTTTAGAAGTAAGGTCTTTGATGTCATTGAGCGAGAGAATAAGGTTTAAGGTTTCCATATTGATATCGTACATGGAGAACATATGAACACCACTTCAACCTTAATGGTTGAGAGTGATAAGGCTTCAATGGCTACAACATAGTATATAGTTGATGAGAATTCAAGTTTTCAGGTTGCATGTGCAACAGTTGAGGATGCAAAGGAACTGAAATTGAAGATGAAAGATAACCTTAATCTAATTATCCATTTAATTATTTGTGATTGTATAGGTGTTGACCATAATATTAGTGTTGTAGAGGATGATAAGGAAAGACACACTCATACAATGTTGAATTTTCCAAGAAGCATAAGCAAATGCAATTTCACTAAAGAAGAAGATTATGTTGCAATAAAATATAATGTCAAGAAAGTTAATGGTGATGATATCAAAGTTGTTGAGGTAGGTTGCAGTAGCAAAGTTGGAAAATTTTAACATATTAAGTCAAGGGAATCATGAATAAATGAAAATATTGTAGAGAAAGCACAACAAAAGAGAAAGAATTGGCAAAATTGTTAATGGTAAGAAATTATAAAGAATTTAAAACTTAGGTTTAAAGAAAGTTAATTCAAACAAATTTATACTAAAGAAAGAAATGGATATGTTATTGAGTATGTGGATCAATATGTCTCATATGATGAAGATGAGGATTGTGATAAAGAAGATGAGTTGATGATTTGAGATCATGATATCACAAGTGGGAAAGAATGTTTATAAGAATAATATGTTGACGAAAATATTATAATGTGGAGATTCAAGAAACTTAGATATCTGTTTATTGGTCATTAACATAGAAAGATTCAGAACAGGAGCCTCTTTCGTCTTCTCCATACCAATGATGACTTAGTAGCCTATCACCTACAATTTGTAGATGATATATGTCTATTGCATTCCATTACCATTCAGGAAGCCAAAGCCATCACGGCCATACTTCTCCCCGTTTTTGAAAACTCTAGTATTTCTCTCAACCTGGAAAAGTATGATATTTTCTTTATCAATACTCCCCCTGCTCTCCAAATATGGATATCTCGGCTTCCTTGTTTCAGTAAAATCTTATTTCCATCCAAATATTTGGTGGAACCTATCATCTCCTCCATAATCCAACATCCTATTTGGGAAAATATTCTACAATGGAGAAACACCTCTCCAACTGGGATTTTCTATCTCTGAAAATGTAAAGCTTCCTGAATCTCTTGAATTCTATCCTACGTAGCATGATAACCTATCTCTTTTCTATTTTTTTATCTCCCAATTTTGTCCTCAAATCCCATTTGTATCCTTCAATGTTATTTTTTATGGTGAGGATATAAAGGAAAGAATTGAAGGTGGGATATGGTTAGTTGGACTAAAGTCTTTCTGCCTAAATTTCAAGGGTGTTTGGGATCTAGACACCCAAAATTTTAAAATAATGCCCAGACAACCAAAAATTGGTGGAGATGGCTCATCACCTCCTTTTCCCTATGGTCCCAGATTTGGTCAAAGAAATATGTGCCATATATGGAACACAAGGATCTCATATGACTCCAAGGAAACATTTTAGGCTCTCTCGTCTAGATGGAAGCCTCACAAAACAAAGGTTTGATACAACAACATGAATTATGGGAAATTCAAAATTGATAGGAAGCTTACTTATGGGAAAATGATAAAAAACAATGCCCTAATCTCATTAACTATCCCTAAGGTTATCTATTTATCTCTGCTACTATAAATTATCACGGCAAATCGGTATACCATTTTTGGACCCACTTAGAAATAAATAGTCAATGGAGAAATTGGTTAGATAAAAATCTATCTCCCGATCCTCCTCCATGCTTCCCTTGGGATGACTTTTGGGAAGACCTCCAAAACTCTATAATTCAACTTCATACTAGGAATCCTTGTACTTCATTGGGGTTATAAGAATCAAGGAAACTTTAATATGAAAGAATCTTATTCTATTATGGCTAATCATAGGAGAGCCTCGGAGGATCAATTCTAGAAAAAAATATATATTGGACCCAAAAACTTCATCCAAAGGTCACAATATTTCTCTCACTAGTGGCATAGGGGAAAGATCTGATCTGGGAAAACCTTATTGCTCGAGGATTTTTGGGGCCCTCATGTGTTCTAAACTATACTCGCGTTTAACAATTAAAGAATATATTCAACTCATGTTGCTTCATTAACTCTCTCTGGGACAAAGGGGCCTCCATTTTCGTCAGCAGGAATGAAACAAATGCACCATGAAATATACCATAGCGAGTTGGAGATATCAGATCTCCAACAACACTATAGTAAACTACATTTGGAAAATATTCCTAGGATTCTTGTTATGGGAAAGATGGAATGAAAGGAACATAATAATATTTAAAGACTCATCTCTCTTAGCTTCTCATGTTTGGAAAATATCACCTCAAATATTCTTCAAACTATTCTTCTCAAGTCCTAGAATGTAGAGGACTAGAAAGGAAAACTAGAAGATAATATCATTAATCAATCTTAGGGCCTCTCTCCTCTCCATAAATCTTTCTCTCCTCCTTCCCATGGGCTACTTTCAACCATCCCCACTTATTGGTTCCTCCCAAACCTTAGTTTTATCAAGCTTAACTTTGATGGGGAAAGCAAGGGTAACTATGGTCTAGGATGCTATGGGGGTGTGTCCAAAGATGAATCATGAAATATTCTTCATTTTAATGTGGGATCCATTGAAATAGACAACAACAGTGAAACAACTATCTATTTTATGGTTAGAGAGATCCAAAATGTAGGATACAATAAGCTGGTAGTAAAAGGAGATTCAAAATTAATGATCCTTATCCTCTCCCAACTTCTTCATGGAATTCCTATCAATAAAGTTTCTCCAAGATAGCACCTAGATTCAAATATGGAAATATTGGAGGCATCATTGGTTCGAGAGTTAGACATTGTACCTCACCATATTAGGAGGGAATCCAATAGGCCGACTGATAAGTTAGAAAATTATGGAGTTTACCTACAGCAAAATGAGATTCACAACAACTAACTTGATTTCAAATATCCCAAGCTAAAGGAGGCCTACCCATCTATCAATCACAAGACCTGATCCCCCATGACGGGTGTTATCAATATATCCACCATGTGGCATGATCCATTATTTCATGTTTGGTTTCCTTTCCATTCCTCCACTTGTTATGAGGTTATTATACATGTTCTAGGTAATCATCGATAGGATTTTCACAGAAATAATGGTTTGGTATGGAATGTTTACTCTGCTCAAGTGAATGGTTGTCTCCTAGTTATTTCATGCTCCATATCTTCCTTGCATCATCCTTTCTCTCACAGTAACTATGTATCCTTCCTAGCTTCATACCTCACATGATCTAGGATGAAATAATCAATTAAGAAGTCTTTGTAAAAATCCCAGTTTGGTTGAGCGATGCCCCAATCATTCTCCTATCCAACTTCTTCTCTCATTTTCCTTACATAATTTTCTTCGCCTGGGTAAAATCCTACACTGGTTTCTCCTTGGTTGAATCACCCTCCAGCCTCTTTGTATTCAAGGTATGGGACAAATGCACTAAGAATAAAACCTCCTCAAGACTCATCAATCTCGTATGCCTCATGCTCTACATGAAACAGAGAAATATCGGGCATGTTATGGTGTTTTTCCTCACCCCAATGCTCAATCCTAGATCCAACACAAGGAATTGAGAATCCAAGACCATATTCAAAAGCTAGGACCAGATCAACTTATCATAGAAATGGGTAGGTTCTTGGATCATGTGTTGTCTACTCACACCAAAGACACCAAGTACACTACAACCCTTAGTATTGTCTACTATAATAAGACCCTTTTGGGCCAAGACATCATCGACAACACTAGGGGGGCATTTTTGTGACCAGTATCAGGGAATTTATTTGGAAGATCACATGGAGAACCTATAGGTTTGACCTTGGCACCTTACATAAACATAGATGGATTCAGATGCTCATTTAAATGTGAATATACATGCCTCCTATAGGGAATTTATAAGTAAGGGGTGTGTGCAAGAAGATGAGGGTCACTTTAGATGCAATCCTATTTTTTGAGAACTCGTTCACGTTACATAAATATATAACATGTTTTCGATATTTAGCACTTGGTATGGTAAAACCTGAGCTTGACATGTCATTAGACATGTAGGTTAGGTAACCACAATGCGTACACGTTATATAACTACAAAATGTGTACCCGTTATGTAGTTACAAAATGCGTACGCATTTTGTAAATCTAAAATCAATTTAAATACATAGTCCGGACCACCCACGACGCGTTTCATGTATCAGAAACGCAAATTCGAGCTTGGACGAGGACGATTTGTGTGCCTTGGAGTATCGAAGGAACTCGATTTCATTGGAGGGGAGGCAAATTCACCGGTGGATTGTCATCTAATCAGGTAATTCATTCACCCATACCATTTGCTTGTCATTTCTTAAACTAAATTACCATTTTTTTATAGTTTAAAACAGCCTAATTTTGTAATATTTATAAAATTGGAAATAACCCAATCTCTAATTAAATTCACATCTCCCTCAACCAAGATGAGTGAATAATTACAATGAATCCCTTTTCAAAAACTCAAAAATTCCTAATCCTAAAAAAAAAACAAAAAAACATAGAACTCCTCCCTTTCTACAATGTATCCATCCACATGAAACCCAAATTTCCAACCCTCAAAGGCCATTTACCATGATAATAATTAAATAATTTTCCTCGGAAATGGCCATAACAAGATGAAATGCATGCACAAGAGTGAATAGAAAAAACGCATAAAAAATTAGTAACTTGGTTTCTCAAAATTTCATCACAATCATTTGTCCATGAACATAATCAAAATTTCATCACAAGTGTATGTAGCTATACATTGTCTCTTAGTTAAGCACCCTTAACTAAATTCCAAAACTCATTAACAAAGTGCCTCTCAGGATTGCCCTATCCACACCCTCGATCAATCTACTCAATGCTCAGGGACTGTCAATTCAACTCAAAGACTTGATATAGAAAATCACTATGTTTTTTATTTAATTTTTTGAACTTGCCATACAATGTAGAGATCGATTTTGTAGAGAGAAATTGTCTCTGTTTTGCTCCACGAAATTGTCACTTTTGGTTGGCTTCCATGTTTTTAGAACAATGGAAATGGTGAACACCCTTGAACTACCTAGAGTGTGTCGTGAGAGTGTTTCCAACCATGATCGAGTTAATTTTCACCCCTTTTCTTTATCAATACTCCCCTTGCTCTCCAACTATGGATATCTCGGCTTCTTTGTTTCAATAAAATCTTACTTCCATCCAAATATTGGGTGGAACCTATCATCGCCTCCATAATCCAACATCCTACTTAGGAAAATATTCTAGAATGGAGAAACACCTCTCTGACTGGGATTTTCTATCTCTAAAAATGTAAAGCTTCCTGAATCTCTTGAAGTCTATCCTACATAGCATGATAACCTATCTCTTTTCTATTTTTTTATCTCCCAATTTTGTCCTCAAATCCCATTTGGATCCTTCAATGTTATTTTTTATGGTGAGGATATAAAGGAAAGAATTGAAGGTGGGATATGGTTAGTTGGACCAAAGTCTTTCTGCCTAAATTTCAAGGGAGTTTGGGATCTAGACACCCAAAATTTTAAAATAATGCCCAGACAACCAAACATTGGTGGAGATGGCTCATCACCTCCTTTTCCCTGTGGTCCTAGATTTGGTCAAGGAAATATGTGCCATATTTGGAACACAAGGATCTCATATGACTCCAAGGAAACATTTTAGGCTCTCTCATATAGATGGAAGCCTCACAAAACTAAGTTTTGATCCAACAACATGAATTATGGGAAATTCAAAATTGATAGGAAGCTTACGTATGGGAAAATGATAAAAAACAATGCCCTAATCTCATTAACTATCCCTAATGTTATCTATTTATCTTTGCTACTATAAATTTTCATGGCAAATTGGTATAACATTTTTGGACCCACTTAGCAATAAATAGTCAATGGAGAAATTGGTTAGATAAAAATCTATCTCCTGATCCTCCTCCATGCTTCCCTTGGGATGAATTTTGGGAAGACCTCCAAAACTCTCTAATTCCATTCCATACTAGAAATCCGTGTGCTTCATTGCGGTTATAAGAATCAAGGAAACTTTAATATGAAAGAATCTTATTCTATCATGGCCAATTATAGGAGAGCCTTGGGGGATCAATTCTAGAAACAAATATATTGGACCCAAAAACTTCATCCAAAGGTTGCAATATTTCTCTCACTAGTGGCATAGGGGAAAGATCTGATCCGGGAAAACCTTATTGCTCGAGGATTTTTAGGGCCCTCATGTGTTCTAAACTATACTCGCGTTTAACAATTAAAGAATATATTCGACTCATGTTACTTCATCAACTCTCTCTAGGACAAAGGGGTCTCCATTTTTGTCAGCGGGATCGAAACAAACACACCATGAAATATACCATAGCGAGTTGAAGATCTCAGATCTCCAACAACTCTACAGTAAACCACATTTGGAAAATATTCCTAGGATTCTTGTTGTGGGAAACATGGAACGAAAGGAACATAATAATATTCAAAGACTCATCTCTCTTAGCTTCTGATGTTTGGAAAATACCACCTCAAATATTCTTGAAACTATTATTCTCAAGTCCTAGAATGTAGAGGATTAGAAAGGAAAGCTAGAAGATAATATCATCATTTAATCTTAGGGCCTCTCTCCTCTTCATAACTCTTTCTCTCCTCCTTCCCATGGGCTACTTTCGACCATGCCCACTTATTGGTTCCTCCCAAAACTTTGTTTTATCAAGCTTAACTTTGATGGGGAAAGTAATGTTAACCATGGTCTAGGAGGCTATGGGGGTGTGTCTAGAGATGAATTAGGAAATATTCTTCATTTTAATGTGGGATCCATTGAAATAGACAACAAAAGTAAAACAACTATCTATTTTATGGTCAGAGAGATCCGAAATGTAGGATAAAATAAGCTGGTAGTAAAAGGAGATTCAAAATTAATGATCCTAATCCTCTCCCAACTTCTTCATGGAATTCCTATCAATAAAGTTTCTCCAGGATAGCACCTAGATTCACAAATGTAAATATTGGAGGCATCATTGGTTCGAGAGTTGGTCATTGTACCTCACCATATCAGGAGGGAATCCAATAGGCCGATTGATAAGTTAGCAAATTATGGAGTTTACATACAACAAAATGAGATTCGCAACAACTAACTTGATTTCCAATATCCCACCCTAAAGGAGACCTACCCATCTATCAATCAACAAGACCTGATCCCCCATGATGGGTGTTATCAATATATCCACCATGTGGCATGATCCATTGTTTCATGTTTGGTTTCCCTTCCATTCCTCCACTTGTTATGAGGTTCTAATACATGTTCTAGGTAATCATCGATAGGATTTTCACAGAAATAATGGTTTGATATGGAATGTTTACTCTGCTCGAGTGAATGGTTGTTTCCTAGTTATTTCATGCTCCATATCTTCCTTGCATCATCCTTTCTCTCATAGTAACTATGTATCCTTCCTAGCTTCATACCTCACATGATCTAGGATGAAAGAAGCAATTAAGAAGTCTTTGTAAAAATCCCAGTTTGGTTGAGCGATGCCCCAATCATTCTCATATCCAACTTCTTCTCTAGTTTTACTTACATAATTTTCTTTGCCTTGGTAAAATCCTACCATGGTTTCACGTTGGTTGAATCCCCCTCCAACCTCTTTGTATTAAAGGTATGGGAGAAATGCACTAAGAATAAAACCTCCTCAAGACTCATCAATCTCGTATGCCTCATGCTCTACATGAAACAGAGAAATATCAGGCATGTTATGGTGGCTTTCCTCACCCCAATTCTCAGTCCTAGATCCAACACAAGGAATCGAGAATCCAATACCATATTCAAGAGGTAGGACTAGATCAACTTATCACAGAAATGGTTAGGTTCGTGGATGATGTGTGGTCTACTCACACCAAAGACACCAGCCACACTAAGACCCTCAGTATTGTCTACTATATTAAGACCCTTTCGGGCCAAGACATCATCAACAACACTGGGGGGGCATTTTTGTGACCAGTATCAGGGAATTTCTTTGGAAGATCACATGGAGAGCCTATAGGTTTAACCTTGGCACGTTACATAAACATAGATGGATTCAGATGCTCATTTAAATGTGAATATAAATGCCTCCTATAGGGAATTTATGAGTAAGGTGTGTGTGCAAGAAGATGAGGGTCACTTTAGATGCAATCCTAGTTTTTGAAAACTCGTTCACGTTACATAAAAATATAATGCGTTTCTGATACTTAGCACTTGGTATGGTAAAACTCGAGCCTGACATGTCATTAGACATGTAGGTTAGGTAACCACAATGTTTACGCGTTAAACAACTACAAAACATGTACGCGTTATGTAGTAACAAAACGCGTACACATTTTGTAAATCTAAAATCAATTTAAATACATAGTCCCTACCACCTGCGGCGCATTTCACGCATCAGAAACACGAATTCGAGCTTGGACGAGGATGGTTTGTGTGCCCTGGATTATCGGAGGAACTCGATTTCGTTGGAGGGGAGGAAAATTCAGCAATGGATTGTCATCTAATCAGGTAATTCATTCACCCATACCATTTTTTTGTCATTTCTTAACCTAAATTACCATTTTTTATAGTTTAAAACAACCTAATTTTGTAATATTTATAAAATTGGAAATAACTCAATCTCTAATTAAATTCACGTCTCCCTCAACCAAGATGAGTGAATAATTACAATGAAACCCTTTTAAAAGACTCAAAAATTTCTAATCCAAAAAAAAATAAAAATAGAACTCATTGCTTTCTACAATGTATCCATCCACATGAAACCCAAATTTCCAACCCTCAAAGGCCATTTACCATGATACTAATTAAATAATTTTCCTAGGAAATGGCCATAACAAGATGAAATGCATGCACGAGCGTGAATAGAAAAAATGCATAAGAAATTAGTAACTTGGTTTCTCAAAATTTCATCACAATCATTTGTCCATGAACATAATCAAAATTTCATCACAAGTGTATGTAGCTATACATTGTCTCTTAGTTAAGCACCCTTAACTAAATGCCAAAACACATTAACAGAGTGCCTCTCAGGCCTGCCCTATCCACACCCTTGATCAATCTACTCAACGCTCACGGACCGTTGATTCAACTCAAAGACTTCATATAGAAAATCACTATGTTTTTTATTTAATTTTTTGAACTTGCCATACAATGTAGAGATCGATTTTGTAGAGAGAAATTGTCTCTGGTTTGCTCCAAGGAATTGTCAATTTTGGTTGGTTTCCATGTTTTTAGAACAATGGAAATGGTGAACACCCATGAACTACCTAGAGTGTGTCGTGAGAGTTTTTCCAACCATGATTGAGTTGATTTTCACCCCTTTTCCTACCTCACATATCCTAATAGTCCCTCGCCCTTGTCATTTACATATCCAACAAACCTAATCTACACTCAGAAAGACCTGCGGCCCTGACCTAGTAACTACTCCAAGAAACCTATCTTAAAACCCTTCTAACATTCTTACCTATCTTGGACCTTCTTCCCTTGGATGTTGTCGTAACTCTACATCTATCCTAAACTTCCATCCCTCTTAAGACTTTGTTTAAGACACGGGTCTGAGTTTTACCACTTGACATGCCCCCGGGCATGTTACCTTAACCATCTTTCTAAGGCTAACAAGTCATATCTTATTCTTACTTATTCATTAACTGAATGTTGTCACAGTCTTAGGACTGTGACATTTAAATTTAGTTGTTCTATCTCAACTTAATCTTCATCATCCTAATCAACCATCTTTTCATATCAATCACATATCATAATACTTGGATCAAATTAATAAATATACATGTGATACTTCTGAGATAACACTGTCATATTCCACTTGTGATATCCTATTAAGTTGACATTGTTGTTATTGTCATTCTAGTCACAATCTCTAGTTGATTATTCAACATCTTAATCATTGATAGTCATCTCAAGTACATATGTAATCATATTGGAAGGACAAACTCATACATATCCATTTCATTCCATGGCACTTTGTCCTCCCCTCCAACCAGAAGGCGTAATTTGTTGAAATCGATAAATTTAATGTTAGCTTATGAAGTTGATGGAAATATTGTTTTATGTAAGGGACATAAAGGCCAAAACATGTCAAAACAACACTCCTAAATTCTAAGAAGTTTAAACCCAAGTTTGCATGGAAAAGTCACCAATAGGGTTAAGAAGTGCCTTAACTTTTAGAAAGATGTTGAATGAAACTTACCTTTTAATTGTTAAATGTTTAATTTTAAGTTTTAAATGTATGTAAGTGAATGCCCTTAAATTGCTTACTTGAGTTTGATTTAATACATTTTCAATTTTGAAGAGAAGTCATTATATACCATGTATATGTTTATAATGATGTTCGTATTGATGTTTTTATTGCAATTGCGGCTATGGACACAAATGTCGAGATACTGATTGAGCTTGCCCACTTGAGGGGCATTAGTGCAGCTTTTAGTGGTGGTGACAGGATTCGCTGCTCACTTGCATCAACCTTGGATGCAATTGTTGACACCATTTTAGAGTCTAGCAATGTACTATATGATATTACATCATATAGAAAAAGAAAAATACAAGAATATGCTAATGGGATAGACTACAATGCAATAAAAAAGTTGAAAAATATCCAAAGAGCTCATATTTGCATTGTTTAGGGACCTTCAGACGGGGGAAATCCCAAATGCAAACAGGCCTCATATCTTCATTGAGTGGTGCACGTTTCAACCATTTGTTGATAACTAGATGGATGGATGGTACATGGTTTTTGATATGCCACCACATAACAACAGGGAAATTCCCTTGTATTTCCTTTGAAAGATGTATGCAGAGTTCATGTTACATAAACACGAAACTATTTTGATATCTTGCAATTTCAGGAGATCGGTGGAAGGATTCCCCAAAACCGACCCAATGTGAGGCTTTGAGACTAGGATCACCCTATCTCTACACCTCGCAGGCAGTTTCCTGGGCCAGATGTCCCACCTCCACATCATTTTATTCCACAGACATGTGATGCGTTTTTGAGTTTGGCACAGGAAACTGTTCGCCATGGCACTATGGTTCAACATATGAGTGAGGAAGGGACATCTGTCCCTGGTATGGTACATACACCAGGTCTTCACCATGCAGGACCATCATCTAGTGCAGGACCATCCACTAGTGCAGGACCATCAGCACATCGCCAGCCTAGTATTGAGCCTCACGAGTGCACATCATTTGGTTGTCCTTGCTATGGTCTTGCCTCAGATATTTCCTTCAGTGGGTTTTTGAGTGAGGTATGTAGATGGTTAATTGTAATAAATTCTTCATTTATTTTCGTCTTTGTACACATATATATAGTTTGAGCTAATATATTAATTTTGTGAACTTGCAGTTGATGCTTTATACCGGCATCGAAGCCCGAGAGTCAAATGTTCCAGACTCTACAGGGGGGCATGGCATTCCATCCACTGATCCCATTGTTGGTGGAGGGATTCATGATGCTACCCATTTGGCAGGCCCATCTTATATAGCACCCATTGCCATATCTCACACCAAGGTAAACATTTTAAAATTTTATTTTTTAATACTTGTTAATTTGTTAATTTCCACATACTTTACATTTTAGTTCACTAATGTTATCTACAGTCTAATATTTACAATTATTAAACTTGCAGATGGCAGATCCTTCACTGGGGCAAGCTAATGTGGAGGTATCACCCATGGTCGTGTCGTCCAAGGAAACATCTGGGCTCCAGGTAAACAATTAAAAATGTCCTTTTTTAAACACATGTTTGTTTGTTGAATCATGCATGTCTAACTACATGAACACTTGCTGACTGTAGGCACCAACCGAGACATTTGGACCATTGCCTGGATTTGTATCTCCCACTAGTCCATTCGTGAACAAGGGTCATGTGTATGTGAGGGGGCCTACTCCTAGAAAGACTCCAGCTGCCCACGACCATGGGCTTACTCATACCATGGTAATGTATATCCTTGAATGATATTTGTTGGTTAACTTGAAATCCAGTGCATAAATAGTTTTTGTTTGTTAATGTTTGAATTGCATATTTATTGCATCAGGAACCCGATTTGTCTACTCAAAACCTCGCATCGATGGTTGATGCAGCAGTCAGTGATGCATCTGCAATGGCAATTGATCACACATAGGTATGTAACTATTTCAACACGATATTTACATAGTTTATTATTTTTGTATATTGTTTATTCATGCATGTCTAACTATTTCAACATTTGTTTATTGTAGCCACCACCACCAGGAGCAGTTCCTGGCCTCCCTGGTTCGACCATGGTTGCGACCATCCTAGATTTGCAACCAATGGCTCCATCTGCTACACAAAGAACGCAATCCCCCTTTTTCAGTTGAGGTGAGATGTCCTTTAGTGATCAAGTGTTTCATGCACTTTCCATGCACAAGTTGATAATTGATGATTTAATTATTGAGCTAATGTATTATTACATAGTTAGTTGAATTTAACAATTGATATTTAATTTGCAGGATCCAGAGATGCACACTAATCCTAAAGATGTTCCTAAAGGATCAACGTCGGGAAAGAACAAGAGGAATCTTGAGTTTTTATGTGTCTTATGGGATATATGTACATTTGGATACATGTACATGTGGCTTGGATAGTTTTGGACACATGCGCTTTTGGATGCTTTTGGATATATATGTACTTTTCGATACATTCACTTTTGGATATATATGTACTTTTCAATACATTCACTTTTGGAGACATGTACATTGACTTCATTATGCATGTACTTTTGGAGACATGTACATTGACTTCATTGGATACATGTACTTTTTGATACTTTTGGATATATATGTACTTTTGGAGACATGTACATTGACATTTCACTTATAAATGAATGATACATTTCACTTTGTATTTGTTCTTTCGGTTTCCATATGTTCTTGTGTAAATCTATTGTGTTGATTTGTGTGGATTATCTATTACTCATGAATGCACTATGTCAAAAGAACAAACTATTATATTTAAAGGTTTCAACGAACTCACTCATGCACACTAATTGGACAGGTCTAATTAAAATTTGTGAGTTTGGATGATTAAATTACAAGTTAAGTCAATGTTCAAGTGTAATTTAATAAAACTAAGTGCAATACATGCTACACATTTCATCAACGCCCAATATTTGATTGTACAATTAGACTCAAAACTACATATGAGTAACTACATACAAGTGCTCAAAGCAACATTGGTGAAATGAACAAACATTACCTCGGGATTCAAGAAATAAAGTCCCTTCTATTGTTGGTTGGGAAGGATATGCTTGGATATCCTTATGGCTTGGAGGTCATCTTCATGTAGATAAGTACTCTTGTTGTCATGTGTCATTAAGTTTTTTTCATGTGGTAAAACCCTTCAGGGTTAGGGTTTGTTCATGGTTTCATTGTACTTGTTTTCTAAACATATAATTATTCTAAGAAAGGTTACTAGGTTTTCTTCCCCATTAGGGTTTATCAGGATAAAATGTTGTGTCTCTTGTGCATTGTTATTCTTAACTAGATCCTACATGTTAAATTCTTTATATAAATGTTTTATGGTTAAATTTATGCATTGAACTAATGCTTATAATTGGTATAAAGCATTTATCTAGATAAAGTATCAAAAATTTAACATGGTATAAATGGTGAGTTGTCAAGAAGGAAATTATACAAGCCTTAAAAAACATAAACCCTAGGAGGACCAAAAGTCACCAAGTGTCCGAGACGGAAGGTCACCAAGTGTCCCTAAATGACATTTGCATGTGACTTGTACCTCGACATAGCTCGAAAATCGGAGGTCGGATCGACAAACCATTGACTCTGTTGGTCTCCTGGCGTGCACTTATCTCTAGGGGGCCCTCTCCCTCGTGTTCTCATGGCCCAGTGACTTCATTGTGCATTCATTTTGTAAACTAGGGTTTTGCTCGGTTTCCTTCAATGCAATCTCGCATTGGTGGGTCAAATCTACAAAACCCTCCACCGAGCCACTATTGGCAGTGTTCCCATGTCAGCATTGCCCATACACACTTGCAGGAGCCAATGTCACACAATCTTGCTACTCCATTTCTTTTTTTGCTCCCAGACGGAAAGTCACCAAGTGTCCCTAAACGACATTTTCATGCAACTTGCAGCTCGACATAACTCAGAAACCAGAGGTCGGATCAACGAACCATCAACTTCGTTGGTCTCCTGGCATGAAATTACCTCTAGGGGGGTCTCTCCCTTATGTTCTCATGGCCCAGTGACTTCATTGTGCATTCATTTTGTAAACTAGGGTTTTGCTCAGTTTTCTTCAATGCAATCTCACATTCGTGGGTCAACTCTGCAAAACCCTCCACCGAGCCAGTGTTGGTAGTGTTCCCATGTCAACATTGCCCATACACACTTGCAGGAGCCAATGACACACAATCTCACAGCTCCATTTTTTTTTTCCACCCCGGATGGAAAGTCACCAAGTGTCCCCGAACGACATTTTCATGCGACTTGCAGCTCGACATAACTCGGAAACTGGAAATCATATTGAATAACCGTCGACTCCATTGGTCTCCTAGAGTGCGATTACCTCTAGAGGGGCCTCTCCCTCGTGTTCTCATGGTCCAATGACTTCATTGTACATTCATTTCGTAAACTAGGGTTTTGCTAAGTTTCCTTCAATGCAATCTCGCATTGGTGGGTCAACTCTGCAAAACCCTCCACTGAGCCAGTGTTGGCAGTGTTCCCACATCTACATTTCCCATACACACTTGTAGGAGCCAACAACACACAATTTTACTACTCAGTTTGCTTTTTTGCTCCTGGACGGAAAGTCACTAAGTATCTGTGAACGGCATTTTCATGCGACTTGTAGCTCGACATAACTCGAAAAATGGAGGTCGAACTGACGAACCATCGACTCTGTTGGTCTCCTGGCATGTGATTACCTCTAAAGGGGCCTCTCCCTTGTGTTCTCAAGGCCTAGTGACTGCATTGTGCATTCATTTCGTAAACTAGGGTTTTGCTCAGTTTCCTTCAATGCAATCTCGCATTGGTGGGTCAACTCTACAAAACCTTCAACCAAGCTAGTGTTGGTAGTGTTCCCACGTTGGCATTGCCCATACACACTTGAAAGAGCCAATGGCATGCAATCTTGCTGCTCCATTTTTTTTTTGCTCCGGGATGGAAAGCCACCAAGTGTCCCTAAACGGCATTTTCATGCGACTTGCAGCTCGACATAACTCGTAAACTGGAGGTCGGACCAACGAACCGTCAAATTTTTTGGTCTCCTGGAGTGCGATTACCTCTGGGGGGCCCTCTCCCTTGTGTTCTCATGGCCCAGTGACTTCATTGTGCATTCATTTCGTAAATTAGGGTTTTGCTCAGTTTCCTTCAATGCAATCTCGCATTGGTGGGTCAACTTTGCAAAACCCTCCATCGAGCCAGTGTTGGGAGTGTTCCCATGTTGGCATTGCCCATACACACTTACAGGAGCCAACAACATGCAATCTTGCAACTCCGTTTTTTTTTTTGCTCCCGGACAGAAAGTCACCAAGTGTCCCTGAACGGCATTTTCATCCGACTTGCAGCCCGACTAGAATGCCCGTAGCACCAAAATCGTGGCTCTATTCATGAATTCGTCAATATCGGTGGCTCCGAGGTTCCGGGTTTCAACTAGGGGACCCCCCACAGTGTCCCTTGGAGACCCGAAAGTGGTTCCAATGAGCCATCTCTAGAGCTAGGGTTTTGGTCAGTGAGGGCCATTCCAATTTCGCTCAAGGGGGCCATTTCTCGTCTGGAGGCCCCCAAGCGTGTGTGGCCACCATGGATAGGTCCATAATGGCCACATGGAACTATGGGATTCGACAGAATCCAAGTACACTTGTCAGCTTTGGTTTTGTGGCCCCAGAGCAAATCCTCTAAGTGTGTCTGAATGGCCCCAGGGTGCCCAACTAGAATTCCCATAGCATCGACACCGTGGCTTCTTTCATGCATAGGTTTTCCATAGAACGCCTGATCAATAAAGGGAATGTCACCTTCTCGGCGGAGAGAAGATCCCCCAATGAAATCAAATTAGGCCCATCATTGAATGAAATCAAGCTAGCTAAGGTGTTGAATTTAAATCATTCATGTCATGTCCAATTGAATTTTAATGGAGTCAATGAAGCTATCTAATGCAATAGTTGTTGGTTAATCTACGAAACTAGGGTTTTGCTCAGTAAGGGAGTGTGTAATTTTTGCACACGGGGGTCAAATTTGCAAAATCATCCACTGGGAACTTATGGCTAGCATTCCCAGCTGGAACCTTCCTAGACACACTTGCAAGACTCCATAAAACTCAGTTTTGTTGCACGGTTGGAATTCTATGCCCCCGACAGGTATCCAGTAGGTGTCCCTGAAGGCCTTTTCGATGCGAGATGAAACGAGCCATAGAATGACGACCATTGCTCTGATCGATGAACCGTAGACTCTGTTGGATTCAAGATGTCCAGATAGTGCTAGGGGTGCCCCTCCCCTCTGGTCTTGTGGCCTAGGTGTCACCTTACAGGTCCATCTTGCTCACTAGGGTTTTGTTTAGTGAGGGAGTGTGCAATTTTTGCACATGGGGGTCAACTTTGTAAAATCCTCCACTGGGCACTTACGGCTAGCGTTCCCATCCAGAACCTCCCTAGACACACTTGTAGGACTCCGTGGAACTAGGTTTTGCTGCACGGTTGGAATTCTATGGCCCCGGCAGGTATCCAGCAGGTGTCCCTGAAGGCCTTTTGGATGCGAGACGGAATGAGCCATAGAATGACGACCGTGGCTTCGATCGATGTACCATTGACTCTGTTGGATTCATGACATCCGAATAGTGCTAGGAATACCCCTCCTCTCCGGTCCCGTGGCCCAGGTGTCACCTTCCAGGTCCATCTTGGAAATGTTGAAATATTGTAACTTCAAAGAATATTATATTTGTATATTATTTATTCCGGAGATGTTCCATACCTCCGATGTGATTATACTATAAATCCGGAGATGTTTATTCCTCCGATTTGGTTGTGGTAACTAGGGTTATTAGACCCACCATGTGGGGGTCGGCCCAGTCAGTTATAATGGGGTATTTAACCTAATGGTTAAATACGAGCCTACATGTACTTGTGTAAAATACATATCAGAGTAGTGTATAAATAGAGGAGGTGTGTTCCTCATTATACACACACACTCACTTGAGGATAGCACACTTGTGGAGGAGAGGTCTGCTATTGTGGAGAAAGAGATCATGTCTCAGGGTTTCATCTTTGTATATTGTTGGTCATCTATATTGAGGAAGCTTTGCTGGGTTTTCTACCCCATGAGGGTTTCCCAGGATAAATCTTTGTCTCTTGTGTTTATGCTGTGCTTGTTGTTTCTTCAGTGATCCTGTATATGCTATTATTGTGAAATGAAATGTAATGCTGCTATTTTATGTCTTAGCATATTAAATCTTAACATGGTATCAGAGCTAACCTGAAGGAAGACAAGGTATGGCACTAACGACACTTCCTTTACTTACGACAATTTGAAGGTTAGGGTTTTACATAGCAAAAACCAGTCATCGTAGAACTTTCACTATAAATCCGTTTTGGCGAAGTTTTCGGATCTGAAATTGTTACAGGACGAAGATTAAATCTCCAGGTACCTTGTGTCCAAAGGACAACCTCTAATTCGTTGTACTTTGTGATTTATGATCAGTACAAGTTAGGGTTTCTGCCTCTTCCAGATCTCAGTCAAATTTAGGTGACCTAGGAAAAAAGGTCATAACTTGGGCTAGGAAGATCCAAATGAAATTTCATAAAAAGTGACAGGTAGTAAACAGACTGTACTATCTCAGGAAACTTTTTCAGAGGCCGAAATTGAACTAGTGACACGTGGAATGCCGTACAAGTGCGCTCTCCTGTTTTATCCCATAAACAGGTCACGTTGCGACACTTGACATAACTCTCTCTCAGAGAGTCCAATTGAGGTCAGACCTATCAGGATGGAAAGATAACAGGTCGATATATCTCAGGAAAAGTTTTCAGAGGTCGAAGTTAAAACAGTGACACGTGGCATGCTGTACAAGTTCGCTCTCCTGTTTTATCCCATAAATAGGTCACGTTGCGACACTTGGCATAACTTTCTCTCAGAAAACCCAATTGAGTTCAGACCTGTCAGGATGGAAAGATGAAAGGTCAGGCTACTGCAGATAAAGGGTTTCAGACCCTGTGGAGCAAAAATTTCAGATTTATAGCAGAAACAATCAGGTGCATATTTCTGTCAAAACAGAATTATTTTTGGAGCACCTTTATTCATGGCTTCCGGAATTTAGGGTTTCGGAGAAAGTTAGAATTTTTGGAATCGGAGTCCACGGCTGAATGCTACTCAGAAAAATCAAAATTTAGAGACCAAGTTCGAATTTTTTGGTTGGGTGGAAGACCGGGCTTGATCAAACCCCAGTTCGGGATTTTGATCGGAAAGATGGAAAATTAGGGCTTCAGCAAAAGTTGGAATTTTTGAAGTCTGTAACCACGGCTGGAAACTCCTAAGAAAAATAATAGTTTAGAGCCTTGGATTGAACCTTTTGTTTGGGCAGAAGGGTGGGCTTCATCAAACCCTAGTTCGAGATCCTGTCCAGAAGATCCAGAAGTTTCAAAGGCAATTTTGAGGGGTCAAATTTTGGAAATTCCAAAGTTGAAGTATGCTAGTTTGATCAACTCAGCAAGACATATTCTTTCATCCATTGAGAAGTGTGAAAGTCAAAGGTTGAATCTTTAGGGGTTTCTCTAGAAAACCCTAATTAAGCTCCAGATCAAGTTTCAAGGGGAGTTGAGGCTAAGGCCTTACATAAGAAGACTACAAGAAGTCTCGACAGGTATGACTTAAGGAGGCTCAGGTATGTCTTGAAATCTAATTCTTGATTAAGTTCATGATGTGTTTGTCTTCATATTATTTGTTAGTACAATCTTGATTAATGTTAGACTTATCTTATCACCCTAGTAACAGTATGAATGCATGTGAATGATTGAAGACATTCATTGATTAGGGTTATATGATTGTACTAATGCATTATGATGTTGTGTGAGGTTGATGTTGTCTACTAACAAGATACAGGTACATCACAAAAGACAAATCAGGCTCCATGACCATGAAAACATGAAGACAAAGACTCATCCATAATCTTTGTTCTACTTACGAGGTATGTATGACTTTGTTATGTTATGCTTAACCTATGAGACATGCAGGTTCTAGCTCAGGATCTCTAAATCATTGAAGAGATTGTTTAGGTATGTTGTACATAACCAAGTAGGTATACTAATCCAGGTATGTTTCCCATGAATCTTACCTTGTGTTAGGATCCCTTATATAAGTATACTTGGAATGATTGGTTATGCTTATTCATAAAGTTAGTAATCAAGGGATTATGCATATTATATCTTTTATCTTGATTGATGATATGCATGAGTAAAAGAAGACTTCCCTGAAATCTTGAATACTAATGTTTATTAACTATAATCATGACTATACATTTTCAAGATTATTTAGTACTATAATGTTTTGATAGCATTTAGAATATAATAATGAGTGTATGTTTGTGTATGAGATCATGAGGATGACTCTTGAGCATGCACAGTGGTACAGAATGAATAGAAGTTCAAAAGACATACAGAAGATCAAGCGGGAGGCAGCCACACAAACATAAAAGATAAGTATTTGAGTTGTTATTTGAAATAGTAATGATATTGCCTGTAATAGGTTGTATGCATATTTGTATTCCTAGAATATATCATGCTGAGTGTAAATATTCATAGAACATTGAACAGTATACTACTAATATGCATATGATTGGTAAGTTGGACAAACATTCCATTGTTGCTTGTCTAGAATGAAACCTCTTTGCTGACATGCTGAGAGTTGTGCACACTCTCGATAGTATGTTCTAGTAGAGATGGAAGGCATCTAGATAGCCACTGTATGCATACAGGATATGGGAAAGTGTTGTGCCAAAGTATTGGTCAAAATAGTTGCATCACTATGTAAATGATATCTGTATGCATAATAGGTTATCATGTCAATATGATTTGATGATTATGAAGTATTACTAATCATGTACTTAATTTTGATTTGTAGGAAAGGTCATGAAGAATGATGAACAAGTGATGGATGTTCAACAAAAGGATTTACAAATCAAACACACTATAGAAGGATTGTGGCTAGAAGATTCTCCTAGAAAGAGGAAGAGAATCATGATGAAATGTTTGCTCCAAGTGGCTAGATAAGACCATTCTCTTAATGGTGTAATTAAAGAAGAAATGTGAATCAGGTTTTGATAAGCTTAATGATCACCATGGGTGATGTGGATCTCAACCTTTGCTACAAGGTTGAATATGATTTCTATACACAGATGACATGGATGCAAGAAGGAACTCACCACAGAGTTCAAATGATATTGAGGCTCATATCAGTAGACCCATCTGATGAGAGATGGCATAGATAGATGACTGTAGAAAAGAAAATAAAAGTTCTTAGATTAATGTATTACTTCCTAGGTCTGGAAGTATGGAAAGGCTCAGTAGGAATCCTTCTCAACCAGAGAAAGTATGCTGAGAAATCTTGAGAAGACTTGATATGATGGAATGGCCACTCTTATGGATTCCAACTTGAAACTGTTAGGAGATGACTCATCAGAGTTAGTGGATATAACTCTGTACAGTCAAATTATTGGGTCATTGTTGTATCTAACATATACTAGATTAGAGATATGCCTTGTTGTGAACACCTTGAGTCAGTATCTAGTGGAAACTAGATGTGTTCACCTGATAGTTGCAAAGCATGTGATAAGGCACATAAAGGACACGATAGAATGCTATCTTGAAGATCATGACTTCAGATGGTTATTCAGATTCTGATTGGGCAGGAAGTGTATCAGACAGGGGATGTTATTGTCTGGGGTTAGCCATGATCTCGTGGTTTAGCTGGAAGCAGTCTAGTGTGGCTCTCAGCACAAGCGGAATATATGGCTGTTTGCTCCGCTAGTTGTGAAGAAGTTTGGCTTCAGGATTGTTTGACTTAGAGATAGAACCAACTGAGATCCTATGTGATAATTAGAGTTGTATCAAGATGACATAGAATCTAGTGTTCCATGATAAGTCAAAGAACATAGGGAACAAACAAGATATGACACGGAAAGGAACTATAAAGTTTGAATTTGTAACATGTTACCATTGTACTAACCAAACCTTTACCTCGAGTGAAGAAGTTACCAACATACTAACCAAGCCTCTGTCTCGAGTGAAATTTGAATACTTTCGAGACAAGCTTGGTGTAGCTCAAAAGGACCCTCCTCGAAAGGGGGAGTAGTATAGTCACTGATGATGAGATTGTCTCATCGAACAACAAGGTCGATGATGAAGTAACCTGTTCTCTACACCTAGATACTTAGAAATATTTAGATTTAGGACTCGTATACTTAGAATACTTAGTTTTACTTATACATGCTTTTGATGTTATATGTATTAGTAAGAATACACGCTTTTGATGATAGATGTATTGATGAGAATACATGTGGGGATTGTATCATCCTTGAACACATGTTCTAAAGTGAGCCGTAGACGTATGATCTCCGAAAATGAAGTCCTTACTGGACAGGTAGGATTGTATCATCCCTGGACTTCGGTCCCTGAATAGATCCGTAGACGTATGGTCTCCGAAAATGAAGTCCTTAGTGGACAGGTAGGGATTGTATCATCCCTGGACTTCGGTCCCTGAATAGATCCGTAGACGTATGGTCTCCGAGAATGAAGTCCTTAGTGGACAGTTGAGGGGATTGGATCATCCCTGGACTTTCAGTCCTAAAGAGAGCCGTAGACGTGAGGTCTCCGAGAATGAATTCCTTAGTGGACAGTTGAGGGGATTGGATCATCCCTGGACTTTCAGTCCTAAAGAGAGCCGTAGACGTGAGGTCTCCGAGAATGAAGTCCTTAGTGGACAGTTGAGGGGATTGGATCATCCCTGGACTTTCAGTCCTAAAGAGAGCCGTAGACGTGAGGTCTCCGAGAATGAAGTCCTTAGTGGACAGTTGAGGGGATTGGATCATCCCTGGACTTTCAGTCCTAAAGAGAGCCGTAGACGTGAGGTCTCCGAGAATGAAGTCCTTAGTGGACAGTTGAGGGGATTGGATCATCCCTGGACTTTCAGTCCTAAAGAGAGCCGTAGACGTGAGGTCTCCGAGAATGAAGTCCTTAGTGGACAGTTGAGGGGATTGGATCATCCCTGGACTTTCAGTCCTAAAGAGAGCCGTAGACGTGAGGTCTCCGAGAATGAAGTCCTTAGAGGACAGTTGAGGGGATTGGATCATCCCTGGACTTTCAGTCCTAAAGAGAGCCGTAGACGTGAGGTCTCCGAGAATAAAGTGATGGGGATTGCATCATCCCAGAACCACTAAGTTCAAAATGTACGTGATGGGGATTGTATCATCCCCGGACTTAGGTCCCTGAATTGATCCGTAGATGTGAGGTCTCCGAGAAGTGGGGATTGTATCATCCCCGGACTTAGGTCCCTGAATTGATCCGTAGACGTGAGGTCTCCGAGAAGTGGGGATTGTATCATCCCCGGACTTAGGTCCCTGAATTGATCCGTAGACGTGAGGTCTCTGAGAAGTGGGGATTGTATCATCCCCGGACTTAGGTCCCTGAATTGATCCGTAGACGTGAGGTCTCCGAGAAGTGGGGATTGTATCATCCCCAGACTTAGGTCCCTGAATTGATCCGTAGACGTATGGTCTCCGAGAAAGTGATTTTTGATGTGGTTACTTGTATCGGTAGGATACTTGTATTGATGATGTGGTTACTTGTATCGGTAGGATACTTGTATTGATGATGTGGTTACTTGTATCGGTAGGATACTTGTATTGATGATGTGGTTACTTGTATCGGTAGGATACTTGTATTGATGATGTGGTTACTTGTATCGGTAGGATACTTGTATTGATGATGTGGTTACTTGTATCGGTAGGATACTTGTATTGATGATGTGGCTACTTGTATCGGTAGGATACTCGTATTGTTGATATGGTCACTTGTATTGGCATGAATACTTGTACTGCTGATGATCGTATGATGACGATACTGATGATCATGTGATGATGATGCTGATGATCGTGTGATGACGATGCTGATGATCGTGTGATGACGATGCTGATGATCGTGTGATGACGATGCTGATGATCGTGTGATGACGATGCTGATGATCGTGTGTGATGACGATGTTGATGATCATGAGATGACGATGCTGATGATCATGTGATGGCGATGCTGATGATCGTGTGATGACGATGCTGATGATCGTGTGATGACGATGCTGATGATCGTGTGATGACGATGTTGATGATCGTGAGATGACAATGCTGATGATCGTGTGATGACAATGCTGATGATCGTGTGATGACGATGCTGATGATCGTGAGATGATGATGCTGATGATCATTTATCGTGAGGATCCAGATGATGATATTGTTGTAGCTGTTCAAGTGCTACAGAAGATAAAGACTCAATACTGAAGATGTCGATGTTCCAGTATTGAAGATGTTCCAGTAACTGCTTGAGTTACTAATGATGTTGAGAAAGCTTCCAATGATTTATAGATGTATCATGTATGATGTTGACGACTCCTTGCTCGTGTAGATACTGTTATAATATCCTTCTCGTTAAGGGGGAGTGTTGAAATATTGTAACTTCAAAGAATATTATATTTGTATATTATTTATTCCGGAGATGTTCCATACCTCCGATGTGATTATACTATAAATCCGGAGATGTTTATTCCTCCGATTTGGTTGTGGTAACTAGGGTTATTAGACCCACCATGTGGGGGTCGGCCCAGTCAGTTATAATGGGGTATTTAACCTAATGGTTAAATACGAGCCTACATGTACTTGTGTAAAATACATATCAGAGTAGTGTATAAATAGAGGAGGTGTGTTCCTCATTATACACACACACTCACTTGAGGATAGCACACTTGTGGAGGAGAGGTCTGCTATTGTGGAGAAAGAGATCATGTCTCAGGGTTTCATCTTTGTATATTGTTGGTCATCTATATTGAGGAAGCTTTGCTGGGTTTTCTACCCCATGAGGGTTTCCCAGGATAAATCTTTGTCTCTTGTGTTTATGCTGTGCTTGTTGTTTCTTCAGTGATCCTGTATATGCTATTCTTGTGAAATGAAATGTAATGCTGCTATTTTATGTCTTAGCATATTAAATCTTAACAGGAAACTAGGGTTTTGCTCAATAAGGGAGTGTGAAATTTTTGCACACGGGGGTCAACTTTGCAAAATACTCCACTGGGCACTTATGACTAGCATTGATAAGGAGATGTTGATGAGGAACCTAGAGATGACAATGATGATGAAGATGGTGATAATGATGAAGATGTTTATGATGATATTGAGGGTGATGAAGATGATGATGATGATGACGAAGAAGATGATGATGATGAAGAAGATGATAATGATGATGAAGATGATGTATCTAAGTGGTTATCTATAGGAGGCAAGCATCAATCTTCAACCATAAATGAGCATGTTTTAAAATAAATTGTTAGGATACATATCTAAGAGTTTATAAGATCTCTATGCATTTGTCCATCAAATTTGCTCAAGGAGATTGTAGTATCTAGTTAGAATATGTTAGTGGAAACCCTACGTTGATGACACGATGGTTGGATAAGGGAAAAGACCCAAAATCTAGGTAGATTTGGGTGAGCATTGAGTATGGGGAACCAAATCTATGAATATGTGTATTGTTAAATATAATTTTGTTGGGTGAAGCCAATAACCAACATAATCAACATAATATAAGAGTTGTTTGGATTTGGGATAATAAATGTGTAGGTAGAGCTCTAGGCATCAATGGTTGATGGGTGTCTCCATCCACATAAACAATCCAGATTAGCTATGTAATGATCCCATTACAAAACACATGTGTATTCAATCAAACAAATTAGCGTTAGAGCACCCAAGGAAAGTTTCATCTAACTCTACCCAATCCCATAATATTAGGGTTTATTGATCATACGTAAAAAATGGCATATTCATAAACTTGACATACAAAAGAAATTTTGGCATATTTATAAACAACATAAACATAAATTTGGCATATCAAGAACACAAAATTGACATATTCATAAAAAACATACATGGGAAAATTGAGCATATATCAATATTCAATTACAAATAGTATAAATAGTATAGTATTAAAAGTATGTAACATACCTCATCATGATAAATACCACCTATTATCATACAACCAAGCCCTGTAGATCATCTCTTATACTGATGGTCTCCATTAGTCTCTCGTTCTCTGTATCTGGTAAGAAGTAGCATACCTTCGATGGATTTTGGCTAGGCATTGTTCATACCTGGAGGTTTGTACAAATGATTAAGTTGGTAAAGTGATACACACTTGCACCTGGTTTTTAATCCCTGTAAACATATCCACCCTTCTTTCTTGCATTGTTGTCCTATTTCAAGTATTCACCTTTAACAACCATAGACTCGATTGGGAAGTGGTTGTTTTCATCGTTAGTCATGGACACAATGAGGGTTTGATTTCCATCTATACATCATGCCAACCAGTAATCACCACCCCATTCACTATATTTTGAGGCAACCACTCTGTATATGTGCCCTACATAATATGATTGTAGGTATATGATCAAAATATTTTTCATGCAATACAAGGCCATTAATGTGCATTTGAAGACTATGTAAATAAACAAAGAAATGTTAAGGAAATGCATCATACCAGGTTGTACAAGGTCCGAGACATGATCAAAATCTATAGAAATAGATGATGGGTCTTCTTCCAACGGAGTTAACTCAACAATTGCACGTTGTTCAAGTGGAAGTGATATTCTATCCCATCCATCAACCCAATCTAATGATTCACACCCATCCCAGTCGGCATCACAACAAGGTGGGCAAAAACAAGTGAGTTTTCTGGTCCAAATTTCAAATATTGGGTTATCAAAGCTTCGAACTGAATGAAAGCCACGAGTCCCAGACACAGTCTTGCATTCCCATGCATGTGAACGATCTATGTCTACCACCTCCCAAAAAAATATCTCCACATGTCTCTTTCTTGTGGATTTTACACGCATAGTTGATTCCTCTCCCATTACTGACGTGCACCACCTGACTATAGATTGACCATTTTGAATAGTAGATTCTGTAGATACTTTCAATTCCTCTCTTTGTAGGGTTGTTTTGACACATGCTTCAGCTCCATCATGCACTCCTTTACCATGCCGAGTCTCAAAATAACTCCAAATATGTGGCACTTTGTAGTTTTTATGCAATGAACACAACCATTGAAATAGGCGTGCATTCTTGAACAAACCAACACATCCATCAGACCAAATCCAATGTCGATCCATCTGTATGTTCCTTCCCTTCAAGTGATCATAGAACATGATGAAGTAATGACGTACATAGTGGAAGTCGTGGCACCTATCATCACTTATGTAGAAGTGATATTCCTTCAGAATTTCTCTTTGCTCTTCAGTGCTATTTGGGCCATGCCTATATGTGATATGAACCATCAAGGAAACCTGCTAAGAGTGATAATAATGACTTTGGATCTCATTTTGAGGTTGCAGAGTGTAGTTCTCGGCAAAATCAACAACTGAAAGTATAGTACTACGAGGAAATGTATCTCTACATATTCTAAACTATTCATCCTGCCATCATGCCAAGTGGACATGATGAACATAATCATGTGTCTTTTCAATAAATTCCTTAACGAAGTCACTAACTGGTACCTGGTGACACAAAATGATCTCAATGTTAGTTTTTTTTGTAAGCAAGGATTGAAATGTAGCTATTCAAAATTAATTTTATAGATATAAATGCATACCTGAGATGTCACCAATTGTATTTTTTTCTTTCTTTCCCTGGGACTATTTCATAGCTGATATATTTGAAACTTTTCATGTCTACAACCATTTTCCTAAATTCACTGTCTCGACTCTCGTGCATACATTGGCTCAATAATGCCATTCCAACACAGTTGGGGCATGTTCCATCCAAATGAGATTTTTCATAGTATGTTTTCCCCTCAAGCCTATTGCACATGATGCTATGAATGAATTCTCTTGATGAAGTCAGTGGTATTGTTAAGGAGCAATCTTGCACATGGTTAGTATGCAACACATGACAAATGTACAAAAATGTTTCATAGTAATATTCATATTCCACATGGTATCTACAACAACAAGTGTTATGAAGAGTATTTATTCTAACATACCATGGCTTACATTTCTCAAAAGATCTTTGCCCCAAGTTCAATTGTCTATGTTCAGTCCTAAATTTATCGTATAGCTCTGTCTGTGTTATATCAAGAAGATGCTTAGTATGTGGTTCACGATCCTTTGAACCCCTTCTCAGTTTTAGCACATCCTTTCAGTTTGAAGAAGGCCTTGTGTGATCATGCCAAAAACTTTGCACTAGTCCCATTACTGCATCAAATACTTCATGTCACGATGTGGCAACTGACCAATAAAGGCCCAAAACTTTGTCTGATCGGTTGTGTCAAGATGTTCTTTTCTAATAGAATACCTACGGAGGGTTTTTACATTCAAATTAACTAGTTTGCATGTAGGCCTGAGAATACAAAGGACCGTGGTGTTACTATTTACAATTGCTTGTGACAACACAAGATGAGCCGCATTGCGGTCCTTTGAATGTGTCTTCTTACAAATTTTACCAAATGCATCTACCAAGATTTTATCTATATGACAACTTGGTTCAGAATTCTTTATCATCTTTATCCCTAACTTTTTCCTAACAACATTCATGCTCCTAGATTTTAACAATGATAAAAATAGTCTACATTTATCTCCATCACATTTAGAAACAAAATATTTATCAAGTATCTGTTGAGTTTGATAAGCAATACTATGTTTAGATAGCATACCTTCAATGGAATTGAGGAGACTTTCATCAACTTGTATATGCTTCGGAGTTCTTCGATGTGTGCTTGCTAATGGAGGTAAGGGGGTTGGAATTCTACCATGTAGCGCATCACCAAGATGTTTTGGCGTTTTAGTAGTAGTGTGGTTTCCTTCATTCTCTTCCTAGTAGTTGGATGGTGGAAGTCCAACATCCTCATCGATGGTCTGTGGAAGTCCAACATCCTCATCGATGGTCCGGATAACATTTTCTTCTTCAACAATAGGAAACATGTCCAAGGCCTTGCTGACTTCATCACTTGTATAACCACATCCGGATAAAAAAATTTGTGTTTCTTCATGAGCTACATCTTGAGATGGTAACTTATCACTTTGAATTGAAGTGGGAATTGAAACATCCCCTAATGAGAACCTACGTTTTGCTTCTTGATTACTTCCATGGGGTGCTTGTTCAATAACTATTGTGGAAATTGAAGGTCCCTCTAGTGAATGCTTCCTTTTTTCTTGTCGTGGATTAATAGGATGAACCATGGTATCCTCTACATTTGTATTTGTATTAGTTTCCAAAGCAAGCCTCCGATTCATCATGTTTATTCTTTTCTTTTCTTTCTCTTCTTCAATGACTTCTTGAGGTCTCTTCTTCCTTGCTGATTTTCTTCCTCGGTTACGTGGATTCCCCATCACCACAATGATCAATTCAATATAGTTTGTTTTTGTTGATCCTCAATTACAAGCTTTCAAACCTTTAGTGCTTTCTAAAAATATAGATCCTTCAAGGTGCTTCAATCTTCCTTCTCAAATGTTCATCTTTCCCATCAAAATAATCATGAATGAGAAAATTTACCTTTGGTGCTCTTCAATAATAAGCAAATGAAAGTTAAATCATAAATTGTTTGGGCTCTTTGATTCTCTTGTACAATTGTGTATATCAACCATCACCATGAAATGGTCTTGATGCTTGATATCTTATCTTGTTTGCTCCTCAAATATAGGCAAAATGAATCTTTCAAAGACCTTATCTTTGGTGTTATTCAATTGGAGATTCTTCAAGCTTGCCGATTATCTTCTTCAAATATGGCAATATAACCCAACACCACACTGAGCAACCATGAAATATGTCCTCAATGTTGCACCTGCATAACAAAAATAATGATGGAGATGGTGTAAATTGTGAGTATTTCCAATGGTGGGCTCGTGCTGTTCTGTAACATCCCGATAATTTCATAAAAATTTAAAATTTTTGATATAGCATTAAATGTTGAAATTAGCAATGTGGAAATAATAATTGCTAAACAAAACAACATTAAATACTGAAATTACTATTACAAGAAATAAAATAATTACTAAATTCCTTAACTAATAACAGTTTAACGAAAGCGACGTCACATCAACTTCTTTAAAACAATTATACATTAGTTTTACTTGTGTTATCTATAATCAAATTTTCTTGCGATAAATATTATCTAGACATAGTACTAACAGTGTGCTTTTAAATGAGGATGAAGGGGTCCTACGAGGTACCCTGAGGTTTACTTAGCTATGATAGCTAAAGCATTTGAACCGGTTTCCTTGTGCAGAAATATAGGTAAGAACATTATGACAGTCAAGTGTAAGAGAACTATGTTTTTCAATTATTTGTCAAAGTAATGTAGAAACTCTCACTACTTCCTTGCATGAAGGTTAATAAAGGTATGGATTTTCTATTCTAATTCTAAATGTGTTACACTACTCATGATTATAAGTCATAAAACAAAATCTACAAAAAAAATAGATTCTTTACAGAAAGTCAAGGAACGATACTTAAATTATGTAATTCTCCACTATGTGCCAGATTACGATGTCTACTAGCATCAAATCTCTACCAAGCATACTTATTCAATAATTAATACAACATTTCAATTTACCCATACTCTTGTTTGCAAAGGGATAATATATCATAATTATTCTATGTGCAATAATATTAGTTTTCAAGTTAGTAAAACTATATCTTTGTACACGTTCCTTGTGTAATATCTATGCACAGAGTTAACATAGTATAAAGGTTGTCTTATCATATAAATAGAGTCACAAAAGTCACTCTTATGGAGTTCTAGCTATATTCCAATATAGAATGCATAACTATAGGTAAGATGACCTATTATGAAAATCATGCTAACCTATATTGTTATATATCCTAATATTAATACTTATAATGCATGATATGCATCGACTTTATACTTGAAATTCCCAATGCAATGAACCCCAACTTGAAAGGAGAAAACGACATGCCTTGAATAGTTTTAATGTTGATATGTTGGCAGACTATCGGAGCCAGTCTTGGTATTAAATTTTCTCATCTACTGCGTTGAGTGGGAAGCTTAGTGGACGCCACTGTGGCTGTAGTTCACCTGATGGAAGTCACAATTGTTACAAAAATATTGAGTTGTTATTGTGTTGTTCCTTGGTCTACTGTGCTGGTGTCATGATAATGAATGTAGCACTAACCATAGTTGTTGCTCGGACCTCGATGTGCATTGTTGGCTTATCCTCCATCGTTGATCTCACGTGTTCGTGGTTTTTGGGATGAAACCCCAATCCTTCGCTATGGATTGCAATTGAGTGATTCTCGGCTTTCATTTTTGCCGGGTAGTGGTAGTGTGGTGAGGCTGACCAAAGCGTATTTTTAGTTTTGTAAATTATGTAAAAAATCAAAATATTTTGTGCACGCACACACATGAGTGCAAAATGCAACTTAAATATTCATTGGTAAGTTTCAAAAAATAATAATAAATATAATTTTTCGAGAAAAATTGAAAGAAAAATATGTAAGCCCCAGTGCACTTTGTCTAGATCATGTTCACATATTTCATTTTTTTAAATTATTACTTTAACATTAATTTATTGTGCACGCACACAAACTACTTGTTAATTGCTCTTCAAATTTTTAATTACACACATTTCATTAAATGAAAATTCGACACGATATATGGCATTGGTATATTTCGAAAAAAATATCATTGGAAAGCCAACATAATTATCTACATTTCATTTTTCAACCGCATGTCAAAATTCATCTGGAAAGTATGAGTTTCGAGGGCTTCAATTTAATACATGGGTAAAATTTCTATTTTTCACCGTCATATTTGGCCAAAAAGAGTTACCCATCTTCATGCAATCACCCCTATGAAAGTTGGATCAAAGTAATGCTTTTGGTTTTGGGTAGCATGATAAGAGAGTTTAACGGTTAAGATTAAGCGCTTAACCTTAAACCTTAGCATGAAAAAAAATAAGGTTTTCAGTCCTCTATTTAAAGTATTGTAAGAGGATGTAAATAACAAATAAATAGAGTTAGGGTTATGTCTGCAATGCCAATATTTGAGTTTAAAGTTTTGTAATTGATAATTAAATTGAGAATGATACATGAATGCTGAAATGAATGGTACAATATATGATGTTTATTATTTATGAACGATAAGTAATCTATCTATTGTTTATGTGTAAATATTCTATATGAATAATTTATTGTAGCTGTTAAAATTTCTAGAATAAATAATGCCTGAAACATTGGATGTATAACACCCTACTATCGAAATAGAATGCATAGTGTTAGCTGTCAACAATGGATAGTGATTATAAAAATAAACTATTTTCATACAGAGAAAATACAGGAAAAACTAAATATTTGTTTATAATGTGTTTTTCTATATTCTGAGTCTAACCATACATAAATGATACTTCAGAATTTAAAAGAAATGCTAGAGTAATTATCTAATCATTCATATGGAATTTTGCCTATCATTCATCTGTCTTAATTTTACTTCTCTATACTAGAGTACGATGCAAAAACAACATGGGGAAAAATATAGAGAAGGTTATTGAATCGATCATTTCATCTAATAAATCATTTTCATTCAGAAATCATACTTAGGTCAGAAAATAAAACAAATTCTTCTATATTCTTTCAACTATACTACTTACTGATAAATGCAGAATTTAGTTGACTGAAAATAACAACAGAATTGTAGAACCTGATAATTTTGTAGGAGAAACAAACTACCCAAGGAGCCTGTTCCACCCAACCTACTCCTGAACACAACCAAATTACTTGCCTTAGGACCCCCGAGCCTGTTCACTGAACCACTAGGAAGAAGAATCTGTAGAAGCTTTAGTTTTTCAACTTGCAGTAGAAATGTATCATCAGTCACAAATAGTCAGCAGTCAAAGAGACCTGCACCAACACTTCTGGTTTCTTTTTCAAAATAACTAGCAGACTCACAATGCACTTCCAATTAGCCTCCCTATTCGAGTCTCTTAGTGATCACCTGATACACTTGAAGAAATATTTCTGCAGAAAATATTGTGGAGCTGCCTGCTCAATTTGAATTGCCTTATATAGGCTTCGTAGGCCTTTTAGTGGTTAACCTGGTCATTAATGAGCTAACAGCTCTCTTTCCCCACCTGGGGAATAATGCCACAAATTTAGCGGTGGTTGTCCCATAACCAACATCTAGTGGTGGAGTGCAAATGCTGCCATTTGTACCATGCCTTCTAACAGTTTCCATTCCTCCTAATGGGTCAGTGAACACTCATTCAACAATTCCCTTGGGTGTTTGTCTCCTGTTTAATTTTTTAAATAATAATAATAAGTCATTACAGTCACCCTTGACTAGATTTGGTCTTAATTACAAAACTTTGTAATTAAAATTTGACATAATGTATTTTGCAAATAAAATAATTAGTCTCAAAATTTGGGTAGGTGACATACACCCCCCCTTAAGTCTCAACATCGTCCTCGATGTTGTTTAATCACTCTCTAAGTGTTCATGAAACAAAGTTGGTTATGTTGACCGCATACTACTCTCCAACTCCCAGGTTTCCTCTTATGGGCTAAGGTGCTTCCGTTGCACCTTTACCTGCCCAATGTGTGATTCCGAAGTAGATTTTCCCTCCTTTCGAGGGTACAGTCCGGTTCCACCTAAAAATCACCATTTTCTTCCACCTATACATCATTCCAATTTACAACATGAGTAGCATCATGTACATATTTCTTTAAAAATGAAATATGAACAACATTATGTATCTCTATATTTGGTGGCAAAGCCAGTTGATATGCCATGGGTCCAACCCTTGATAAGATTTCGAAAGGACCACAATACCTGGGTGCCATCTTGGCATAGCTTCCCAATTTCAATGAACTCTTTTTCAGTCTTACCTTAAGAAAAACATGTTCACTAACCTGGAACTCTTTATGAGTCCGTATAAGGTCTACTTGACTGTTTTGCCTATCTTGGGCAGCTTTAAGATTTCTTTGTACCTGTTTCACAATTAGTTCTAATTCCTACAATAATTCAAGTCCTAGAATAACTCTATTAACTGGGTCATTCCAAGAAACTGGTCTATCACATTTCCTACCATAAAGAATTTCAAAAGGGATAAGCCTAGCTAATGCATGATAATGGTTGTTATAT
Source organism: Larix kaempferi (assembly GCA_027924585.1). NCBI lineage: Eukaryota > Viridiplantae > Streptophyta > Pinopsida > Pinales > Pinaceae > Larix > Larix kaempferi. The sequence goes on along the minus strand of BSBM01000767.1, from coordinate 31,040,010 downwards.
GTGAATTCTGCTAAATGCAAGTAGTCCTCCCACTTACCAGGCTGGTCCTTAACATACATCCTTAACATCATCCATTTGTGGATGAAATGTTGTGCTAAAGTTTAAGGTTGTATTCAACCCTTTAAACAAAGATCTCCAAAAGTTTCTAGTAAAATTAGAATCACGATCTGAAACTATTACCTTTTGTATTCCATGCAATCGAAAAATCTGTTTCATAAAGATTTCTACAATATCTGGGGCGTTATGAGTAGTCTTTACAAGTATAAAATGTGTTGTCTTGCTTAGTTTATCCACCACCACTATGGTAGAATCATTTTGTCTCTAATTCTTGGGTAATCCAATAATAAAATATATGCTTATGATCTCCCATTTCCAGCTAGGTATAGGTAGTGGCTATAACAGTCCAGCCGGATGCTGATGTTCAACTTTTACTTTTTGACAATCAAAGCATTTAGCTATATATTCTTCTACTTCATCCTTCATTCTGGGCCGGTAATACCTTTTATGTAACATAGTGATGGTTTTCTAATAACCTGGATGACCAGAATAATGACTTTCGTGCATCTCATCTAAAATCAGAATTTTTACTTTTGATATGTTCGGTACATACAATCCATTTTTGTACAATAGAAGTCCATTTTATTTTAAACTATAATCTGCCATAAAATTTGCAGAATTGCTTTCTGCTATGTTTTCATGTAATTTTCTGTATTCTTCATCAGTTTCAATCCCTTCAAAAATCTGATTTTCTAAATATGTTGAGTATGTACTGATGGCTGAAATAAAATTCAACTTTGCTTTATGACTTAATGCATTAGCAACCTTGTCCTCTTTCCCTTTAATGTGCTGAATTTCAAAATCATATTCACATAGAAAAGTTAGCCATCTAGCTTGTCTAGCATTCAAATTTGTCTGATCTAATAAACACTTCAGCCCCATGTTATCTGTCAACAAAGCAAATTTTCTTCCAATAAGATGGTGACGCCACATTTTTAAGGCATGAATTACTGCTAACAATTCCATATCATAAGTAGAATATTTTTTCTCATATATTTTTAGCTTTCTAGACTTGTATGGAACAACATGTCCCTCTTGTGTTAGGACTCCACTGAGTCCATCATTACATGCATCGGTGCATACTATAAAATCCTTATTAGGATCTGCAATCCTCAGAATAGGTGCTGTAGTTAGTAGTTCCTTCAACCTTTTAAAACTGTCTGCACACTTTTGATCCCATACAAACTTCTTCCCATTCTTCTGTAAGGAGATTATGGGGTTTGCAATATTTGAAAAAATTTCTATGAATTTCATATAATATCCGGTAATACCCATAAATGATTGTACATCCGACACATCCTTAGGAACCGACCATTCATTAATGGCTTCTATCTTATCGGGGTCAACCGACATTCCTTCCTTAGAGATTATGTGTCCTAAATACTGAATCTTGTCCTTGTGAAAGTCACACTTACTGAATTTAGCATATAACTAATGGTCTCTCAAAACTTGTAAGATAATACGTAGATGTTCATCATGTTCTTCCTTACTTTTAGAGTATACTAGAATGTCATCTATGAACACAATGACGAACTTATCCAAATACTTGTGCAGAATGTTGTTCATCAAACACAAAAATACTGTTGGGGCATTAGTCAACCCAAATGGCATGACCACAAACTCTTAATGTCCATAACGAGTTCTAAAAGCTATTTTAAAAATATCCTCATCCTTCACACAAACTTGATGATATCCTGACCTTAAATCAATCTTTGAAAATATCGTTTCTCCACGCAGCTGATTAAATAGATCATCGATACGAAGCAACAGATATCGATTCTTGATTGTCATTTTATTCAGTTGGCGATAATCTATACAAAGCCTTAAAGTGTCATCCTTCTTCTTAACAAAAATAGCATGTGCTCCCCAAGGAGACATGCTGGGTCTTATATAGTTTTTATCAATCAGTTCCTTCAATTGTGATTTCAACTCATTTAACTCCAGTATATTCATCCTATATGGAGCTTTAGAAATCAGTACCACACCCGGTATTAATTCAATGGTAATCCTGGAATCTCTTTAGGAAAAACATCATGGAATTCTTTTAGGACAGGTATATCTTCTAGTTTCAGTTTGTCCTCTTTAATAATTAATTCCTCATTTACTACATTCACAGTAAACATCCGGCATCCTTTTCTAACTACTCTTTTCACTTGCATAGCTGAAATATGTCTAAGTGATGTCCTTCTAGGTATACCCTTCACTTCTACTGTTTCTCCTTCATCATTTAGACAGGTAAAAATTTTCTCATAACAATTCAGAATAACATGATGTGCTTCTAACCAGTCCATTCCAATTAAAATTTCATAGGATCCTAAAGGTAAAAATTCAACTTGGTTTGGGTCTTAAGCTGATTCATAGATAAAACACAACTTTCAACAAAATCACATACTTTTCTTTTTGTCCCTATTGCCAGTCTAACTAACTAGGATTTATTGAATTTTTCTATTTTCAAATTAAAACTTTCTACAATATCTGGTGATATATTAGGCTAGCACCTGGATCAATCAAAATAGTAATATGGTGGTTTTGTAGCATACCTTTGATCTCTACCATAGAGACTTGATGCTCTGCTTGCCTATTGTCTAGAGCTGCATTAATTCTGGGCATCTCCCTTTCCAAGTCTCCCACAGTAAGTTCAGCTTGTATGGAATGAATATTATTAGTTGTTTGCTTCCTTTTGGGGCATTCTGAAGCATAACGAGTACCTTGACACTCAAAACATTTTATAGGTTCCTTTTGGCCATTAGTTATGGTAATATTGGGAGTATTTCTAGGAGCTGTAAAATTCTGCCGCTGATTATTTATGGGATTATTTCCTTGGAAATTCCAATTTGAAAAGTTTTTTCTTTTGGAAGCCAGAATTTCCACTGAACCTGAAATTTTTCTTTTTCAGCTCAAAGTTGTTGGGTTTATGATTTTTCCAGCTAGATATCCCTTCTCTTTTTCGGTTAATGTCATAACAGAAAGTTGCTTTCCTCATGGCCTCTTCTAAGGTCTTTGGATTGTCATACTCTATTCTGTCCTTTATGTTGAAAGGTAGACAACTCAGGCATCTTTGAATCTCCGGTTTCTCTTCCACGAGGTATGGCACATACCTTAGAAAATTTAGAAACTTGTTGTTCATCTATTTCATGTTCATAGTTCCCAGCTTTAAATCATAAAATTCCTTGGATTTTTCTTCATAATATTGTTCAGATAAGAACTTCTTCTTGAAGTATCATTTAAAAGTGCTCCAATTTACATCCTTGTCCCTGATGCCCTTCACCCTTTTGATGTCCTGCCACCAAATGTATGCCTTTTTTATCAGGTTATATATTTCCATCTTTGCCTTCAATGATTATGAATAATCATAAATTTTAAAGTAGTTTTTCATGCCGGACAACCATGCTTCAGCTGTCTCTCCTTTCTCAGTTTCACCATTGAAAGTTGGGGGTTTGATTTTCTTGAATTCCCCAGAAATCTGTTCGTACTATTTGTGGCTTTTTCTTTCGGGTTTGAAATCCCCTTCGCTGTTATCACTTGAATAATTACGTTTCTTTTTGCGTTTTTCATTAGCAGCTTCTGATGATGTTGAAATGTTGTCTGCATCATCAGTTTTCATTTTCTTACCCCTATCTTGATGAGGTAAGTCTTCAATCTTAGAGGTATTTTCAATCCCTCTATCCTGTTCATTAGTTGGGCACTACTCGAATAGTACTTGGTTAAGTTCCTCTTGTGCTTTCAGAATTCTCTCATTGTCCTATGTTACAAATCTAATTTCTGCTTTTAACTCCTAAAATGCACATAACAATTATGATGAATTGTCATTCATTTCGCCATGGAATTCTTCTTCATGGTGCTATCCAGTACTATGACTGTTTGGTCTAAATCTGTCCTCCATATGTTCAGTTGATCCTTCCATACATGTAGCTTAGAAAACAAATTTTCTGTATAACAAAATATAATTTAAATTGAATTAGTAAAGAAGTCTGCTGTCATAAAATTTTATGTTGCGTGTTCATTGGACCTTTTCAGGCCGAGAGTTCGAACATGAGTTCTGATACCACATGTAACATCTCAATAATTTCATAAAAATTTAAAATTTTTGATATAGCATTAAATGTTGAAATTACCAATGCGGAAATAATAATTGCTAAATAAAACAACATTAAATTCTGAAATTACTATTACGGAAAAAAATAATAATTACTGAATTCCTTAACTAATAACAGTTTAACAAAAGCAACACATCAACTTCTTTAAAACAATTATATATTAGTTTTACTTGTGTTATCTGTAATCAAATTTTCTTGTGATAAATATTATCTGGACATAGTACTGACAATGTGCTTTTAAATGATGATGAAGGGGTCCTACGAGGTACCCTGAGGTTTACTTAGCTATGATAGCTAAAGCATTTGAACCGGTTTCCTTGTGCAGAATTACAGGTAAGAACATTATGACAATCAAGTGTTAAGAGAAACATGTTTTTCAATTATTCATCAAAGTAATGTAGAAACTCTCACTACTTCCTTGCATGAAGGTTAATAAAGGTATGGATTTTATGTTCTAATTTTGAATGTGTTACACTACTCATGCTTATAAGTCGTAAACCAATATTGTTACACCCAAAATCTACTCATCATAAGATTCAGTGTATACACCCCTAAAGATATCTTGACTAAGTGATCAACCAGGGAGGATTTGTACCCAATTGTGCTAAGTTTTGAAGGGTCGTCGCAGGTTGCACATGAGCAACATGCAACGTCGCACCTTGCCCCATTATAAGGTGTGACGAAGTCAGTTAGATGGAAAAAATAGCTTCTTCGAGGTCCTTCTCGAAGCTTGTTGACTTGGGACCCTATCCCTGACCTCTTGGAGGAGCTGGCACTTGGTTCCTAATACTTTGGAAAGATCCCTTAAGCCTCTCCTACCATCTCTCAACCTATCCTATCCATACCCTATCCACTTAGTCCTATATGAATGAAGCTCACTCCCATCCTAAAGGGAGGAAGTCTATGGTATCTACATGCTGGTGAAATCACCCTTGGAACATCTCCACTCACCTATTAGAGAACTCATACTTCCTTGGAAGGATATGGCAATTGGCTTTGTTGGAGAAGGGCTACAGCATTAATCCTTGGTTGTAGTTCTATATCTCTATTATGTACTTCCCTCTTTTTACAGTAATACAAATGCTTTCCACCAATATTGTTCATGTGTGCAATGATATTGAGTACTTTACCTGCTTAACTGTTTACTTAGATCTCTTATTGTATAGATGCCTTTTACTTGTTTCTCTTGTTTCTTGTCTTGACAGGTCTTGCAGCTTGGATTTGATGACCATGGGACGTGGAGTAGCATTCAGGAGAAAGGATTGCGAAGTGAAATGTAAGATATCTAATACTTGATCCTTAAGTAGATCTAGGAAATGCATTAGTAGTCTGTTCTATTTGTTCTAGACTCACTTTGAGATAGGGAGATCCTGCTCGCGTCCGCTCGAGTGGATTGTCCGATAACAAATATGGTGACCATACTGGGGAGTATAGAATCTGGTCAGTAGTTGTCAATCTGAGAGTCATTTTTCAGTTGATTGCTTGACACGAGCCTTTTTATTTTATTTTTTCCATTTACTTCTTGAAGTGGATTTTACTGTTGGATCTCCATATTGAATACTCTAATCTACTTCCTTTGATTTTATAAGACTCATTCCCAAACCATTCCATGGTTCATTGCTGAGAGATCTGATTCATTTTTGAATTTAGACTTCGCCTGTCACACCTGGGTAGTGGGAACAGAGCGACAGTGTGTCATTTCTGGCCTCTGTTCTTTACCTGTTAGTTACTCATCGCATCCCTTGCATTGGTAAACTGTGACATCGTCGCACCTCCCATGTAGGTAAACCACGACGTCACACTGTGTACAACAACAGAGTGTGCCAATTTGTTAAAATTTGGCATGCAGGAATCTCCTCTCCATTTGACAGTCTAGACTTTGGTTTGGTGTATGAACTCCCTCTATGCTACAAAATCCAGCCAGAGATCCCATTTTTGACTTGTGTTTTGAGAGTTTGGTTTTGTTTGGATTGATTTCAGGTTCCATCTTGGACAAGCTTGAAGACCAATAGTGGTGGATACCCTTGTCTCCTCCACCTTTATCCGCTCACCCTTGCATTCCCTTCCTTCCATTCATGATCTGATCATTACGTTAGATCAGTTTTCATACCTCATTCTCATCATTGTTTGAGCTTTGCTTGCTTGGTTTGCTTACTGCTGCTTGCTTTTGAGTTCAGTGTGTCCTCCAGCTTGATCGAGTGCTTGTCTTTTCTCACGTTTTCTGAGTGTACTGAGTGCTGCAAGTAGTGTTTTCTTTTCAATCATTTAGATATGAAAGCTCAATTGTCATCAAGTTTATTCTTTGACACATACATTGAAAAGTTTAAAAGTGCTGCTTTCCCATCATTTCTTAAGCATTATTGAAGAAAATTGTTGAGCATTGGAACGTTTTCATTTGTGTTTTGGAAAAGTTGAATGAATGTATGATCTATTGTGTTTTTTCTCGAATTATAAATCGCTCATTTTCTTGAAAGACTCAAAGTACACTTCAATTTTTGCAAAATTGATTCCATGCTAAGGAAAGATAGATGCATTTTTAAATTTTGTTGCTTTTAGACCATTGGAAGTGAAATTGAAAAACTTGCATATTCCATTTCAGAATCCTATCTTTTTATTGCCTAGTATCATTCTTGTTTTGAAAAGGAAAAGAAAAAAATGTTGTGATTTGGATAGTAGTGTTGTGATTTTGTGTGTTTCGTTGAAAAAAGGAAAAGAATACTTTCATAGTCAAGTTTTGTTTGAACTGGGATGGTGTTGCATTGTATTGTTTTGGCAATCTCAATGGAAATAAAAAGATTTCTCCTTCCCATAGCTAGAATTCATTGAAATAAAAGAATATTTCATGCATGTAGCCAGGGCTTGCATTATGCTTCTGATTATGTACTCACCTCATGCATTCACCCAACCATCCAAGATAAAATTAACGATAGAACTAGGTAAAATGTTTAGCAACTTGTGTGTAAGTTAGAGACGTGTTCCGACGTCATTAAGCATGGCAGTTGTCATTATTTTCCAGCACTATATCACGGGGGTATTGTAGTCTTCCACGTACTTATTGGTATATCGAGATCCTTCACGTACCCACGAAGTACCATAATCTGTACTTGGCGTATATCGAAGGGTGTATCACGTACTCGGTAGTATATCAGAAGGTCTCTTGCCGAACGATTGTGCATTAAACAGCACCACTACGGATTTGAGCTCCCACGTACCTTGCGTTTATCGGGAGACACCACTAGGATTCCTGAAACCAACTGAGTTAACCATTTGGCCGTCTTGGTAAAGCAATACACTGAGAACAACACTCGGGGAGAATATCACACACGTACTATCCAGGTAATCGGGTATGCAAGCAAGGGTATGGTCCCAATCCTCCTTGTCGCGTCATATTGTTGGACCCTGCAGTATATCGTGGTTTGCGATGCCTTGATAATCTCGTGAGGTTCCAGACCTTTGAATCCACTCTGTCACATAAATCTGCTTGTTGCCTTAGTTTGAGTAGGTTTTTATGGACTGCTTTTCTTTTAGCATATCGTTAGGAGAAACATTGTTTCAACCATCTTGGCTGATTATCCTAACGCTCTGGTGGATTTTCCCTCGAGAAGATCCCGTAGGATCTTAAACTTATCACCTGAATATCCCCTTAATCCGGAGGTTATTTTGAGGATAAGAATGAATCAGCATAACACGGTCGTAGTTACTGAAGTGGAAAATCCCACTCTGAATGTTGGAGGACTTTTGTTTCCACAAACTCCTCCATATTCACCTACCTCTCATCCACCACAGGATGAAGGAGCACAAATCCCCACTTCACAAGACCTTTATCCCATCATCTTGGGAGAACCTGGATCGTTGGAATGGATAAACCAACCCTAGGATGACCCTATAGTAACTGTTGGTCCTTTAGCAGCTTATTGAACCTCTTCTATAGACCACCCAATGGCTCATTTTGCCATCGCATCACCACCTTGTGGGACTACTCCAGATGACCCTTTAGCCTTCTTTCGTGGCCAATTAGCTCACTTTCATTCCATGGCTGAAGAGTTTCGGTAGTCAAGTCTACAACGAAGGATTAAAGACTCATCGTTACCCCCTTACCGACCCATTCCAAAGCATCTGATATCTTTTGGATCACTGGAACAATCTTCCCACCACAAGACCACTAATAAGACTGGTCAACCTTCATAAGATTCCAGTCCTGCACCTCAAGTGAACCAACCGGTGGAAGGCCAATAGTCCAACACACCTGTTACTACCATAGTTACTTTATGAGTTCCTCCCCCACCTCAAAATTTGAGGGCAGGATATTCCATTCCCACGGATTATCCCATTGGTAATGTTATTACTATGGTAGATAGTCAACAACCTACATTGGTTCAACCGTTGAATAGTGGTCAACCTTTTGTGGCTGGGGGGAAACCCCCATTTCCTAACCAGAACATAGGTGGTGGAATCCCCAACGGACCTTCCGTTGGACCTCCCCAACCCGCTAGATCATCAACCATGGAATTATCTAATGTTGGGGGCCCATCCAATGTAACTCAACCCTCATAGGGTCAAGCGTATCAAGGTTCTGTTAACCCTGCGTCGGGCCAATCTAATCCCGGAAACACACCATACAAGATACCTTATCCCGAGAATCCATACACTCTATGGGGGAAACAACCTGTGTTGCAACACGGACCCCAACCCACTATCCCTCAGGTACTGCCACCCCCGATCAACCCTCCCCTACCTCCCGCTGGAGGCGGCGAGCCCCAACCTAACGTTGGTGGAGGCCCACCTCATTTTATCAACAATATCCCTCACCCTTCCAGCGGTGGCGGGAATGGTCCACCACCCCCTCCCAGCGGAGGCGGCAGGGGACCACCCTATCATGGTGGAGGAGGACATTTCCCTTCAGGTGGCGGAGGTGGTCCACCAACCCCTCTAGGTGGAGGCGATGGAGGACCTAATTACTATGGTGGCAATGGTGGTGGTGGAGACCCTCATCCTTCCCGCGACAGAGGTGGTGGGGTCCCCCATCCTTCTGGCGGTGGAAGTGGTCCACCACCACCTCCAGGTGGAGGTGGTGGTGGGCCATCTCATTACGGTTATGGACCCCCACCTCCTCCCGATGGTGGCGGCAGACCTCCACCCCCTCTCGATGGTGGAGGTGGACCCCCACATTATTGGAATGGACCACCTTATGGTGGCGGACCCCCTTAAATTCCGAGCGGCACACCTCCCTACGGCCAATTTCCTCCTGGTACACCTTACGGTCATACTGGTCCTTACATTCCTTATCCGTATTATCAATACGTGCAGCTTGACCCGCAGCTACCTTTCCTAGCTACTTTGGACGTCCCTGACCTATCCCATTTAACCAACGATCCTATTTACCATAGATCTAATTGGGCACCAATTCCAGTGAAACTTTCGTTTGATATCCCCAAATTTGATGGCAAGCCAGGTGAAGACCCTAAAAATGACATGATGACATACCACTTATGGTGTTTATCTAATTCCTTAATGGACGATTCAATTCGTCTTAGATTGTTTCAAAGGACTCTCACTGGTTCGGCTGCCAAGTGGTACATTGAGTTGCCACCCCACTCTTTTCTTGATTTTGGTTCTCTTGCCATGAACTTTTTGACGCATTTCTAGCTACCCATACGGTATGAAACTGGTACCGAGATTTTAACCTCGCTCCATCAGAATACCGCCACTCATATTTTGGATCATATCCACGCGTGGCAAAGGAGACGATGTCTCATTAAAGCTCCTATTCCAGATCATCTCCTAGCAGACTGGTTTAGAAAATCCCTCATCCCTACCATAGCAAGAGATGTTTCCATGCGAGATGCTATCACCAAAGAACAAGCCATCGCAAGTGCCCATGTACTAGACCTAGTCTACACTCAATCTAGCACTTTGTTTGATATTCTGCATGATGCACCCTGTGACATTAATGACCCTGCAAAAACGCATAAGGGAATCCAAACTAATGGAATCATTGGTTCCCTTAACACCCAAACTGCTTCTAGCACTGTTGGATCATCCAGCCTCCATTGTTCTTCCCCATTACCAACTCAGGCTAGCCACAGCACCACCAAATCCACCACTCCTGCTCTAACTGAAGAGGTGAATTCTGTCCAATCAGCTTCATCTCAGAAGTTTGGAGGCAAAAAGAAGAACAAGGGGAAACCCAAAAATTCTTCATCCCAGCAAGAACAAAAGAGAAATCCTGACGATACCAAGCAAAAACGGAAGCCAAAATATCCTTGTTTACTGTGTGGAGATGACCACTTCTCCCAAGAATGTCCCCATAGAGACGAAGTACAAAATTTTCTTAGGGGTAAACCAACTCCCGCAGTCCTCAATGATCCGTTTCCTACTCAGAACCAGCAGATGATTTCTCAACCCCCCCATCCTAGGGGGAAACATCCAATACCATGCACGTTCTCATGGTGTGTAATGAGACGATCAATTTGAACACTCTCTTGCGATCTTACGAATCAGTCCCTTCGAAGGAATCCACTGGAAGTAAAGCTGAAAAAGCTTCCGACTCCTTAACTGACATGACTGTACCATTAACTTCTCTCACCATTGAGAAGCCATCCTTAGACTCGATATTGCGACCTCCCAAGAGTACGATTCAAAAAGTTGTTTTCAATCCTAATGCTCAGGCAGCACAAAATTACAATATCGTAGAAGACTTGGCACAAGCTCCTTGCGCCATGTCTACCCTAGAAGTTTTGCAGAATTGTCCTAATAAACGTAAAACTCTCCTTGCAGCCATCGGTGTAGTTGACCCCAATTCCTCAAATACCATCATGTTCCGACTTGACCACTTCAAGCTGGGGCTCTCCCACCAGCTTGCATTCCAATTTTTTGCGAACATTGCTGGGAAGATTGTCCATAGTACCCTTTTAGACGAAGACGCCTCCACTTCTATCACGTCGATCGCCTGTTGGAGAGCCATTGGCTCCCCCAAATTGAATCGTTCTCCTACCACATTGAAAGCATTCGATGGGTGTGGCTTTCAACCTCATGGGCTCTTACAAGCTCTTGCAGTTGAGTTGGGTGGAAAGACTGTAACCGTTAACATGGAAGTGGTCTTGACCCCAACAAATTATAATCTCTTGCTTGGTCACAATTGGTTTTACGCCATGCAGGCGGTAGCCTCTTCAGTCTTTCGCATAGTACAATTCCCCCACCGAGGATGAATTGTTACTATCGACCAATTAGATTTTTGCGCACAGATGCGACTACTCATCCTGGTGACCATGTTCCTTCCATTGGACAAATGTCATAACAGTATGAGAGTATAGGGGTTGGCCTTTTGGAAGATTCATCTCTCATGGGTGTTTTTCCAGTGATGGACCACCCTAATCATGTCGCTACAGTGAACATGATCTCCACAAAGATTTTATCTCACTCTACTGATACTTGGCTTGTACTGGATGAAGCCACAACACACCTCCTTGTAGATATAATGCCTCCTTCACCCGCTGAACGTATTTATGAGGCTATCCAATCAGCACCAGAGGACCATTTAACCGTGGCCTCTCCATCCTATTCTCTACAACGGACGTCATCTCTACCTGATCTCTTACTTCAGACTTTTCATTCAGACAAGTCCATCATGGAAGTTATGAATGTTGACGATGGTCCGTGGGATGATCTCCATCATAGGTTGTCTTTTCTTCCTCCTTTGGAGTACATAGAGGACAACATCCACACCCTCTTCTCATCAGACATCTACCCGTTCCCTCATTCCCCCATTCTTACATGTCTTACGGACATGGAGGGCAACTTGGCCAACATTGATCCAACCACCCCGGTAGACATCTCGGTGAAACGTGGTATAGTGGAACACATTCGCATAGGCCAAAAGTGTTCCCCTGAATAAATAGCTGCTGGCACAGCATTATTCAAGCAATTTTGAGACATATCTGCTTGGTCCTATGAGGAGATGCCTAGGATAGACCCCATGATTGTTTCTCATGAAATAAAAACCTATCCAGACATCAAACCTGTATGCCAAAAGTTGCGACCGGTACACTCCTAAAAGATGGCGACAATCAAGGCTGAGATTGAAAAGCTCTTAAAGGCTGGTTTTATTTATCCTGTCCCATTGACAGATTGGGTCTCAAACGTCATCCCTGTGAACAAAAAGCAGGGTACCATTCGTGTCTATGTTGATTATCGAGACCTTAACCGGGCTTGTCCAAAACACAACTACCCGAACCCCTTCATTGACCAGATTATCGACAATTGTGCCGGAAGCATCATCTTCTCATTTATGGATGGCTTTTCTGGTTACAACCAGATTGATATCAACACCTCCAACCAACACAAGATGGCTTTCATCTTCCCATGGGAAACGTTTGCATACCGCAAACTCCCGTTTGGCCTTAAAAATGTTGGCACCACGTTTCAGAGGGCTATATCATATGCCTTCCATGACATTAAGGACTTTGTGGAACCTTACCTGGACGATCTCCCTGCTCACTCAAAGCAACACGAGTTCCAAATTGATCATCTAACAGCCATTTTCCTCAGATGCAGATGGTACAATGTCCGTATGAATCCTCATAAGTATATCTTTTGCGTTGAGTCCGGATGCCTCTTAGGATTTATTGTTTCGAAGGATGGGATCCACATTGATCCCTTAATGGTGGGGGCCATCATCAACCTGCCACCCTCGAGTGATGTGACGGAACTTCAAAGTCTCCAAGGGAAGGCAACTTATTTAAGATGTTTTGTTTGCAATTTCGCAGAGAAGACTCAGGGGTACATGAGACTGCTCAAAAAGGACATCCCATTCATTTGGGAAAACCAAGCTCAAAAATCCTTCGACAGTATCAAACATGCCATCATGCATGCCCCCATGCTCCAACCGCCCAATTATTATTGATATTATATCTTATATCTCACTGCTTCTGCTACCACTATCGCCATGGTTTTGGTACAGGAGGATCAAAACGCCCAGGAACATGTAATATACTATGCAAGTAAGGGTCTTGATGAAACTGAAACTAGATATTCACATGTCAAAAAACTCGCATTTGCGGTGGTCATCGACGTCCAAAAGTTCTACCACTATATCTTGCTCCGCACCACCACCATCATCGTAGAATCAAAACCCATGTACCACGTCTTAACACGTCAAGTGCTTGGGGGAAAGTATTCATGCTGGATCGTGATACTGCAAGAATTTGATCTTCTCTTCGAGAAAGCCAAGTCAAAAAAGTCTTTGGTGTTTTCTGAGCTGATCTGTGACATTCCCCGTCCTGATGCAGATATTGAGCACAATGACTCTTCTGGATGAATCATTGTTTCTCATTAGTTTGATTGATCCATGGTATGGAGATATATTATTATATCTTCAAACCTAATGCTTCAACCCTCAACTGTCTCGCAACAACCGTTGTAAGATACGTCCCCATGCGAATTATTATTTAATCATTAATGATACTTTGTATCGCCATGGCATTGATTCAATTCTTCGATGTTGTCTCACTCACGATGAAGCTAAATGCATTCTGAATGACTGTCATGTTGGGGCATGTGGCGGTCACCTCTCTGGGATGGCTACAGCCCAGAAGATTTTTCGCGTAGGATATTATTGGCCTACCATCTTCAAAGATTGTATTGAGGTCATAAAAAAATGTCCTCCTTGCCAACATTTCCATACGAAGAAGTGCACCCATCCTGCCTCATTACACTTGGTTATTGCCGTGGGCCCCTTCATAAAATGGGGCATCAACTTTATGCATTGTAATCCTACCTCAACCGGGGGGCATAGTTACATCATTGTAGCTGTGTATTACTTTACAAAGTGGGCCGAAGCTATGCCTACATACCAAAACGACGGCAAAACCGCCGCACTCTTCATGTTCAATCATGTAATAGCACAGTTCGGAGTTCCTTAGGCGATTGTTACCGATCATGGTTCCCATTTTCAGAACCATATGGTTGATGAACTAAGTGATAGGTTGGGTTTTCGCCATGAAAATTCAACACCCTACTACCCACAGTCCAATGGACAAGTCGAGGCCATTAACAAAGTCTTGAAAACTATGGTCCAAAGGATGGTAGGTATGCAGAAATCCAATTGGAATAACATGCTCTTTTCAACGTTATGGGCCTATAAAACCTCCATTAAAACCACAATAGGTTTCACTCCTTTCCAACTAGTCTATGGATTGGAGGCTATCCTACCTATAGAGTGCGAAATTCTGTCTCTACAACTCGCTGTCAAACTTCTTCCTAATACTACTGCCGAAGAAGAACATCTCCTGCACTTAGCAAAACTTGACAAGTCCTACCGAGATGCCGCTCTTGCTAATGAAGCGCACAACAAATGCATCAAATCCCAATATGACAAGTCAGTTGAACCTCGTATCTTTAACGAGGGTGACTTGGATCTCACTTATGACCAGAAGCATGATAAACTAGGAGCAGGAAAGTTCAAATCCATGTGGCATGGACCTTACATTGTCAAACATGTTTTGGAAAAGGGAGCTTATGAGCTTGAAGACTATGATGGAATCTCTTTGGGTGAACCCCGCAATGGGCTTTACCTAAAGAGATACTATGCCTAAAATTGTCACGCTTAGACTTTCTTATATGTATTGTACATGGCGTGTTTTTTGTGTTTTTGTGTGTTATGATGCTTTTATTTTTTAGTGTCTTTAGATCTTGTTTCTGCTCCTTATACCATGTTCTGTCTGCGTGTGCAGATGGCAATGTGCTATGGATTCGTGGACGGCACCAGCTGGCATACCCGTAAGCTTGCTTCAGCAGCTTGGGTACTATATTCCCCAATAGGTGAGCTCATTAGCTCAGGAGGAAGTTGCCTAGGGTTTGTGACCAACAACGTCGCAGAATATCAGGCAGTAATCAGAACCCTAGCTAACACCATTTCCTTGGGTATGAACCACATTGTCATCCACATGGAGTCTCAATTAGTGGTTTCCCATCTTAATCGGGTTTATGCCATCCGTGATCCCACCTTACTCTGTCTCTTCAGATGAGTACGTCTGCTGGAAAGGTCAATTGAATCCGTTCAGTACCTACACATTCCACGAGAGTCAAACACAGTTGCTGACTAAATGGCCAACTTCATTTTGGATTGGTACATCACACACACATAATATTCATAATATGTAAAAGCATTCACAACATGTAAATAATGCAATGTATAAAAGAAAACATGTAAACAAGATCACATCACTCATCATTTTAAAACACATAATGTATAAATCACCGAGAATGTCTGTATATATATATCACTCAAAAGTAGTGCTGGTACAAAATCTAAAGCATGATGGCTTTCAGTGAGTCTCTACAAAATATAAAGCATCGTATCTTTCAGTAGTACAAAATTTGAGGCCTCTAAGCTCTCAGTACAAGTATATTAGTGTCATGAGGTCTGATTCCTAACCCATACACCACCCCTAGCATGAACAGCCTGCTGTTGCTGAGTAAGGAAGCAATCCATGGTCCTCGCTACCTTGCAGAGTAGGGAATTGAAGTGCATGGACGCTCCAACCCCAAACCTCTGCATAGGTCTCAACAGGTCATCTATCGCTGGCTTAGGAACCTCTACTGTCAACTGGGATAAGTTCCTGTATACCTCCTCTATCTCCTCGATGGAAGCATGAGCACCTGGGGGGCACAACTACTTCCCCACCTCTGTCTCTCCTCACCAGAAGGGAAAGTACTACCGATCGTACGGGCCCCACATCTGCACACACATGTTACATACTTGTCAGCACTACAAGAAAAAAATGATAAATATGCAAAACTAAAAGTACAAGGGTTTTTGTTCTCACCTATGTCACCCCATACTGCACCCTTGGGCAGCACTAAGTCAAAATCCTCTCTGAAATCCATACCACTGTAAAGGAAGTCCTCAACCATGAGTAACTGGCCTTCTAGGCAGTTGAAGAACTCAAGACCAAAGCTAATGATAGGTCCTCCACCATGGCGGGTCATCACCTCAGCCCATCTGAGCATGTGGGGATCTCTAGGCTCCCTGTCATCTAGTACTAGCTATGGATGCAAGAGAGGGATCTGCTCCAAAAGGAACGATACCACAATCGATCCATAACCAAACTGCTTGAGCTCTCCCCACCGACACTTGGTCAGCTGAGCTTGGAGGTTTTCAAGGAGAACCTTGCACCAGTTGAAAACCCTGGGGGACATGTAGTCCTCCATATAAAGCATCTGAGTCCGAGTAGCTGTGTGTGGGGCTTAGCTTCCCACCACTCTAGTAATAGTAAACAGTATGGTATGCAGTGGGTAGCTCACCACATCCCTAATAAGAATCTTCCCACTGGAAGATCGAGCAATAGCGGTACAATGATGTGACACCATGTCATCGACTGTGCGGTCACTGGCCCGTGTTCCAGTAAGCGATACGGGGTCCCCTCTCTAGGACAAACCTGTGAGAAAATAGATGTCCTCAACATTTATTGTGAGGATGTGCTCACCAATTACGAAATGTTGTTGGGCCGCATCCCAACTCTAGAGCATGTGTGATAGCAATGGGATTTGGGATCTCATCCCCTGAATCTCAAAGAACTTGAGCAAACCATAGTTCCTCAATGCATCCATGCATTGTGGATCATTGGCAGCTTGTACATCTTCTACTTCATGTTCTCTTTCCCGCCACTCTAACACCATGTTGGCTTGTTAGCAACCTGCCAAAAGGGACATTTAAACACTGTTAGATCCTACTTCAACCACAAGAAGTTCTTTTTTTGAGTTCATTTTGATGTTTGGGAAATGCACCTCCATCGTCGCACTGTACTTTTTCATACAGTGTGATGTCATTGCACTTCACTTATTTGGGACTTGCACCGAGTCGGTCTCGTCACAGCTCCCGAAAGGGCCAACTGCGATGAGCCAAGAGTGCAATAGCCCTCCATGAATTCATCAAAAAACCCAAAAATTAAACCTAAAAACAAAATCTAATCCACTGGAAAGTTGCTTGATGAAGTTTAGGCTTACTTGTTTTTGACGGTGAGTGAAATGGTGGATTGTAGCTCCCGGAATCGGCAAAGGAAATTTTGGCTCCAAATTGGCACTTCTCCTCCCAAATTGGAAAATGAAACAATGAAAACTATTTTTGGCCCATTTTTCTATTTAAAAATAGAATGGAATATTCCTTTTCAAATATTTTAATACTCTTGGGCCATTCATCATAGTTTTTGACCATTTTTCTCGTATTTGGGGCTATTTGACACATTTTCTAGTGTGCGGGAGTTGTAAGTAGTCTTTTGTGCCATTCCTCGTATCACAATGGTCATCACAGGTATGAACACTCCCTTGAATGTTTTGTCGTTATTTTTGCAATGGTTAGTTTGTAATTATTGCATGATGATGAGTTTACTCTTCGTTTGGTCTTGTACTCATGAAACTATGAGAACAAGTACCGAGTTATGATTTATCACTTTTTCGGGCTCGTTAAATTTCCATGGAAAATGACACCCTCCGGAGTCTACCATTAAGCTGTTTTCAGACTCTCGAAAAATGAAAAGATTGCCAAGCGAACTTGTCGTGTTCACGCTTGTTAAAGTATTTGAATGGTCGTCTTCCTGGTGATAGTTTACCCCTTTTTCAGACAAGGAGGCACTAATTACAAAAAAGGTATACTCCAGCCAATCATGACTGGAAGAGTCCTCTCCCACATTGTTTTACCCTTTTTAAGGCAATGAGGCTAACTTTACGAAAAAGGACCATTGGAGTCTTCTTTAGTTCTTTTCAGACTCTCTAAACATGAAATAATGACCAAGTTTACCTTCTATGGACTCGTTAAAATTTCCACATTTAAGGGCCCATCATGGGACGAACCCCTCCTATCCCAGGTTCAGAAAACATTTGGGATTGGACTCATCTATGAGATGAGCTATACCGAGCATCTGGTTACCCTCATCAAGCTCGTAAAAAACACATGAGGCACTCATCATTCATGATGGGGAAAAATGAAAGAGTTTGTGTTAAATACCTTGTTAGTGGTAGTATGTAGTTGTTCTTGAACATGGCACTCATCTGCATTTGCATACAGCACTTGGATCATCCGTTTGTCCTCGAGTTCCACTTATTTATTGAGTCTTGTTACTCTTTTGAGTGATTAAAAGAAAAGCTTCCATCATCAGTCGCTTTGAGAATTTGTGTCGCACTCGTTGTGTCAATACTACCAAGTCATGCCATGCCCATGTTTAAGAATATGTCTATCATTTATCATCTGTAGTCAGTACACCCACCATTACGTTGGTCTACTCTGAGTCAGTCTTGCATGTTACTATACCATGCGATCTACCCTATACAATTTTGTCGTGTTTCATGTCGATTCATGGGGGATTCATCATGGCCCTTCTTCGACGGATTCATCCTTGTCGACTTCAACACATCATCCGAGGATTGAATCTAGAAACCAATCAAGTACCTTGGCCCTGCATGCCTCAATGGAAGGTTACCTCACTTTCATCATGAGTTTACATCATTGACTCTTGATTGAAAGATTTCATCTTGCATTCGACTTCAACTCATTTATTCACGCTTGATGATATGTATTGTGATACCTTGCGAATCATTGACATCAATGGTGATCTCCCTCGCACTTGTTAATGGTTTACATCAATGGCTGGTAATCAAGCGGTTTCTACCATGTTCGACGCCAAGACATTTGTAATCACATGGATAGATTCGTATCATTGCGGGTTCAGCTTGAAGACCTTGGAGAGTCATGTTTTACCCAGGTTGCAATGGAGTTTGTATTGAGTTATATCACACAGATCCACATTTGTATTGGTCGTGGCTGTGTTATCATCTCATCATGGATCTACACTTGTGTCTAGTAGCCATGATTGTGTTCAGTTGGTTATTACTACCATGGATCTGCACTGTATTGGTCGGCAGCCATGTTGCACTTTATATGAGATTGTCAGTTCAGAGTCAGTTGTACTGCAGTAGTGTCCTTCGTCTGACAAGTCTACTACCATTACTTCTATCAAAGCACTTCACCTGTCTATCTTCAATGGCTTAATGCTTTGGGGGGCATTCTATTACACCCAAAATCTACTCATCATAATATTCAATGTATACACCCCTGAAGATATCTTGACTAAGTGATCAACCAGGGAGGATTTGTACCCAATTGTGCTAAGTTTTGAAGGTTCGTCGTAGGCTGCACATGAGCAACATGTGACGTCGCACCTTGCCCCATTACAAGGTGTGATGAAGTCAGTTAGATGGAAAAAATAGCTTCTTCGAGGTCCTTCTTGAAGCTTGCTGACTTGGGACCCTATCCCTGACCTCTTGGAGGAGCTGGCACTCGGTTCCTAATACTTTGGAAAGATCCCTTAAGCCTCTCCTACCATCTCTCAACCTATCCTATTCATACCCTATCCACTTAGTCCTATATGAATGAAGCTCACTCCCATCCCAAAGGGAGGAAGTCTATGGTATCTACATGCTAGTGAAATCACCCTTGGAACATCTCCACTCACCTATTGGAGAACTCATACTTCCTTGGAAGGATATGGAAATTGGCTTTGTTGGAGAAGGGCTACAGTGTTAAGCCTTGGTTGTAGTTCTATATCTCTATTATGTACTTCCCTCTTTTTACAGTAATACAAATGATTTCCACTAATATTGTTCATGTGTGCAATGATATTGAGTAGTTTACCTGCTTAACTGTTTACTTAGAGCTCTTATTGTATAGATGCATTTTACTTGATTCTCTTGTTTCTTGTCTTGACAAGTCTTGCAACTTGGATCTGATGACCGTGGGACGTGGAGCAGCATTCAGGGGAAAGGATTGCGAAGTGAAAGGTAAGACATCTAATACTCGATCCTTAAGTAGATCTAGGAAATGCATTAGTAGTCTTTTCTATTTGTTCTAGACTCAGTTTGAGCTAGGGAGATCCTGCTCGCATCCGCTCGAGTGGATTGTCTGATAACAAAAATTTACAGAAAAATAGACTCTTTACAAAAAGTCAAGGAAAGATAGTTAAATTATGTAATTCTCCACTATGTGCTAGATTACGATGTCTACTGTCATCAAATCTATATCAAGGATACTTATTCAGTAATTATTACAACATTTCAAGTTACCCATACTCTTCTTTGCAAAGGGATAATATATCATAATTATTCTATATGCAATAATATTAGTTTTCAAGTTAGTAAAACTATAGTTTTGTACATGTTCCTTGTGTAATATCTATGCACAGAGTTAGCATAATATAAAAGTAGTCTTATCATATAAATAGAGTCGCAAAAGTCACTCTTATGGAGTTCTAGCTATATTCCAATATCAAATGCATAACTATAGGTAAGATGACCTATTATGAAAATCATGCTAACCTATATTGTTATATATGCTCATATTAATACTTATAATGCATCGACTTTGTACTTGAAATTCCCAATGAAATGAACCCTAACTTGAAAGGATAAAACGACGTGCATTGAATAGTTTTAATGTTGATGTGTTGGCAGACTGTCAGAGCCAGTATTGGTCTTAAATTTTCTCGTCTACCACATTGAGTGGGAATCTTAGTGGACGCCACCATGGCTGTAGCTCACATGATGGAAGTCACAATTGTTACCAAAATACCGAATTGTTATTGTGTTGTTCCTTGGTCTATTGTGCTAGTGTCGTCATAATGAATGTAGCATTAACAATAGTTGTTGCTCGGACCTCGATATGCATTGTTGGCTTATCCTACATCGTTGATCTCACGTGTTTTTGGTTTTTGGGATGAAACCCCAATCCTTCGTTATGGATTACAATTGAGTGATTCTCGTCTTTCATTTTTGTTGGGTAGTGGTAGTGTGGTGAGGCCGACCAAAATACTGCAATGTAGGTTTCGGTAGTTTTGCTTCTCAAAAGAATTCTTCCCTGAGTTTGATCCTTGAACCTATTGGGAGTAAACTTGCTATTTGCAAACAAGTTTAAGAGTCGAGCCTTCTGTGTAAGTTGAGAGGGCAGTACTCAGGGTTTTTGCTAAAGTAAAGAAAATGAACCAGAGTGTGAATCTCATGAAATGTAGATCGTGGTTATCGGAGTCTGAAATTCTTTTTTGTTGCTTCTGATAGGTAATTCTTACTGCACTAGTTAAAGGCGACTCATCCCTATGTAATGCATTACTTAGGTATTTTTTAAGTTACATTTACATGTATTACTATAACTATTTAAATGTAACTTCATAAAAGCTAAGTTTAACTTCTGAAGGGTTTGATTGCAGGTGATAGTTTCGTCAAAGGGATACCGGCCTTCGAAACGTGATGGAGGAATGGCTTCTCAACCACTGGTAAGCCTTGGTGGTTCTTAAACCTCGTAGGTTCTTCTGGCATGCTAAATCCGGTGTTAGATGTATGACGAGAGCTAGTAATGTTTCCTGGAAAAATTTTTGACCAGTGTTTGAAATTTCTAAGAGCTATTAAGAAATATATCGAGATTAGAATCCTTGGCTTGTTTTTATACTTGCTCTTGCAGTGTTTCACTCTATCCTTTTAAAATAAACTTGTTGCAAATGTAAAAGATTTAAGGATGAACCCTTGGTTGAATGTAATGGAAGATACAGCATTTTCATTGATAGTTTTGTATTCAGAGATAAATCATTTCCTCAAAAATTTGAGTTCTTGATTAAAATGTTTACTCTAGTGCTTGAATGATAATACGAACTGTGATTTTAATGACCCCAACTTACTTGTAATTTCAGATGGTTTCTAGATGCATGCAGTTGATAGATGGGTTTGGAAATGTTGTTTTGATTCTGGCCGAGAACCGTGAACCTAATTAAAAAAAGATTAACCCTATGTTATGAATCGTTCTAATTTAGGATAGCTATGAAAACTTAATAGCTGGTGAAGAAACAATACTTATGGAATTATTATGGTTAGTATCATAATATACTTTGGTTTGAACTTGTCTTAAATAGACAACCATTGTATCTACGAAAGTTGGATCAAAGTAATGCTTTTGGTTGTGGGTAGCTTGATAAGAGAGTTTAACGGTTAAGATTAAAGTGCTTAACCTTAAATCTAGCTAAAATAAAGTCTTACGGTTTTCTTAATAAATTTTTAAATTGCTACAACAAAAATAAGGGTTTCAGTCCTTTATTTAAAGTATTGTAAGAGGATGTAAATAAAAAACAAACAGAGTTAGGGTTATAACTGCAATGACAGTATTTGAGTTTAAAGTTTTGTATTTGATAATTAAATTGGGAACGATACATGAATGCTGAAATGAATGGCACAATATATGATGCTTATTATTTATGAACGATAAGTAATCTATCTATTTTTTATGTGTAAATATTTTGTATGAATAATTTATTGCAGCTGTTAAAATTTCTAGAATAAATAATGCCTGAAACATTGGATTTATAACACCCTACTATCGAAATAGAATGCATAGTGTTAGCTGTCAACAATGGATAGTGATTATAAAATAAACTATTTTTGTACAGAGAAAATATAGGAAAAACTAAATACTTGTTTGATAGTGTGTTGTTATATATTCTGAGTTTAACCATACATAAATGATACTTCAGAATTTAAAAGAAATGCTACAGTAATTATCTAATCATTAAAATGGCATTATGCCAATCATTCATCTGTCTTAATTTTACTTCTCTGTACTAGAGTACGGTGGAAAAGCAAAATGGGGAAAAATAGAGAGAAGGTTATCGAATCGATCATTTCATCTAATAAATCATTTTCATTCAGAAATCATACTTAGGTTAGAAAATAAAAAAAAATATTCTATATTCTTTCAACTGTACTACTTACTGATAAATGCATAATTTAGTTAACTGAAAATAACAATAGAACTGTAGAACCTAATAATTTTGTAGGAGAAACAAACCACCCAAGGAGCCAGTTCCACCCAAACTACTCCTGAAGATAGCCAAATTACTCGACTTAGGACCCCCGAGCATGTTCACTAAACCATTAGGAAGAAGAATCTATAGAAGCTTGAGTTTATCAACTTGGTGTAGAAATGTAAATCATCAGTCACAAAGACTCAGCACTCAAAGAGACCTGCACCAGCACTTTTGGTTTCTTTCTCAAAATAACTAGCAGACTCACAATGCACTTCCACTTAGCCTCCCTATTTGAATCTCTCAGTGATCACATGATACACTTGAGAAAATATTTCTATAGAAAATATTGTGGAGCTGCCTGCTCAATTCGAATTTCTTTATCTAGGCTGCCTAGGCCTTTTAGTGGTTAACCTGGTCATTAATGAGCTAACAACTCTCTTTCCCCACCTGGGGAATAATGCCACAAATTTAGCGGTAGTTGTCCCATAACCAATAGCTAGTGGTGGAGTGCAAATGCTGCCTTCTGTCCCATGCTTTCTAATAGTTTCCATTCCTCCTAGTGGGTCACTGAACAATGATTTAACACTTCCCTTGGGTGTTTGTCTCCTGTTTAATTTATTAAATAATAATAATAAGTCAATACAATCATCCTTGACTAGATTTGGTCTTAATCTGAAAACTTTTTAATTAAAATTTGACATAATGTATTTTGCAAAAATAATTAGTCTCAAAATTTGTGTAGGTGACATGTTTGAAAAAATCATAGGATTTGTTGTTTTTGCTTAAACAGAGTAAAGTTGCTTTCGGACAGGGACAGCCCACTATTTATAGAGTTACAAAATGCGCACATGATATGAAGAATAAAAACGCGTAGCGATATGGTTAAGTACAATAAATAGGTTAGGTGCATGGCTAGGGCAATGAATAAAATCAAAAGAAAAAAATATTTTGTATGGTTACATACAAAACAAATGTTCTTAGTGTGGGACAAATGTTTTGTATGGTTTAATACCCCCCAGCTCTCTCCCAATAATCCCTAGATACCCCCTATCTCTTTCAAAATATCTGTCCCTCATTCTCTCTACATCCCTCCCTACATGTTTCCTTCTCTCCCTTACTCCAGCCATGTCCCTACCACCCCACTCTCCATCTCTCCACCTTCTCTTTATCTTCATCATTATCCCTCCCTATAGAACTCTCTCCCTTCTTCTCCCATAATCACTAGTCCTCTATGCCTTTATCCCTCCCCCCTACCCTCCCTCTCTTACCTTGTTCCTAGAGCCCCTCCCCCATAAAGGCTTTTAGACCCTCTTCTTAACATGAATCCCTAAGTGCATAAGTGCACAAGATGATGAGGAGGAGGAGGGTGATGACAATGAAGATGATCGTGATGGAGATGAAGATGATAAAGATGATGATGTTGATGAATATGATGGTGATGACGATGAAGATGTTGAATATGATGATGAGGGTAATGAGGATGATGATGATGGTGATGAAGAAGATGACGATGATGGAAATGTTGATGGGGAACGGGGAGATGTCAATGATGATGAAGAGGAGGATATAAGATGATGATAATGATGATGGTGGTGGTAGAGACGTTGATGATGATGATGATGGTGATTATGATGGTGATGATGAAGATGTTGATGATGATGTTGATGGTGATGGTGATGAAGATGATGATGATGAAGAAGATGATGATAATGTAGATGTTGATGAGGAACCGAGAGATGACAATGATGATGAAGATGGAGAGGATGATGATGATGGTGATGGTGATGAAGAAGATGATGATAATGATGATGAAGAAGATGATGATGATGGAGATGTTGATGAAGAAGGGGGAGATGACAATGATGATGATGATGTCGATGAAGATGATGATGATGGAGATGTTGATGAGGAAGGGGGAGATGACAATGATGATGAAGATGTTGTTGATGATGATGATGGTGATGATGATGAATATGTTGATGATGATGGTGATGGAGATGGTGATGAAGATGATAATAATAATGATGATGAAGAAGATGATGATGACGATGGAGATGATGATGAGGAGGATGAGGATGATGATGAGATGATGATGATGAGGATGATGATGATAATTTTGATGATGATGGTGATGATGATGATGATGGTGGTGATGATGATGGAGATGTTGATGATGATGGTGATGGTGATCGTGAGGATGATGATGATGATGATGATGATGATGATGATGATGATGATGATGAAGATAATGATGAAGAAGATGTTGATGAGGAACCTACATATGACAATGATGATGAAGATGTTGATGGTGATGGTGATGGTGATGGTGATGGTGATGGTGATGGTGATAGTGATGGTGATGGTCATGAAGATGATGATGATGGATATGAAGGAGATGATGATGATGTTGATGAAGAATATGATGATGATGGATATGTTGATGATGATGGCGATGGTGATGATGATGATGATGATGATGATGATGATGATGAAGATGATGATGAAGAAGATGTTGATGCTGCTGATTATGATGATGATGGTAATGGTGATCAAGATGATGATGATGGTGATGGTGATGGTGATGGTGATGATGATGATGATGCTGATGGTGATTATGATGATGGTGATGATGATTAAGATGTTGATGATGATGGTGATGGTGATGGTGATGGTGATGGTGATGGTGATGAAGATGGTGATGGTGATGGGATGGTGATGGTGATGGGATGGTGATGATGATGATGATGGTGATGATGAAGAGATGAAAATGATGATGAAAATATTGTTGATGATGATGATGATGGTGATGGTGATTATGATGGTGATGATGATGATGATGGTTATGGTGATGTTCAAATAATGATGATGATGATGAAGAAGATGATGATGGTGATGAAGATGATGATGATGAAG
Source organism: Larix kaempferi (assembly GCA_027924585.1). Classification (NCBI taxonomy): domain Eukaryota; kingdom Viridiplantae; phylum Streptophyta; class Pinopsida; order Pinales; family Pinaceae; genus Larix; species Larix kaempferi. The sequence continues at coordinate 31,014,110 of BSBM01000767.1, read as the reverse complement.
AAGAAGAAGATGATGATGGAGATGTTGATGAGGAACCTAGAGATGCCAGTGATGATGAAGATGTTGATGATGGTGATGACGATGAAGATGTTGATAATGATGATGATGGTGATGGTAATGATGATGAAGATGTTGATGATAATGGTGATGGTAATGTTCAGATGATGATGATGATGATGATGATGATGGTGTCATGATGGAGATGTTTCTCTAATGAGGAAGATGATGATGATGATGGTGATGATGATGAAGATGTTGATGATGATGATGATGGTGATAAAGATGATGATGATGATGGAGATGTTGATATTGATGGGGAACCTAGAGATGACAATGATGATGAAGATGGTGATGGTGATGGTGATGATGATGAAGATTTTGATGATGATGGTGATGGAGATGATGATGAATATGTTGATGATGATGGTGATGGTGACGTTCAGATGATGATGATGATGATGTTTAGAAGATGACGATGATAATGATGATTATAGAGATGTTTATTTGATGAGGAATATGATGATGATGATGATGGTGATGATGATGAAGATGTTGATGATGATGATGAGGGTGATTAAGATGATGATGATGAAGAAGATGATGATGATGCAGATGTTGACGGAGAACCTAGAGATGAAAATGATGATGAAGATGTTGATGATGATGATGGTGATGATGATGATGAAGACGTTGATGATCATGGTGATGGTGATGATGATGATGATGATGATGATGATGATGAAGATGATGATGATGGAGATGTTGACGAGGAAGGGGGAGATGACAATGATGATGAATATGTTTATGGTGATGATGATGGTGATGATGAAGATATTGATGGTGATGGTGATGGTGATGAAGATGATGATGAATATGATGAGGATGAAGAAGATGATGATGATGGAGATGTTGATGAGGAACCTAGAGATGACAATGATGATGAATATGTTGATGATGATGATGATGGTGATGATGGTGAAGATGGTGATGATGATGGTGATGGTGATGAAGATGATGACAAGGAGGGTATCCACCTTATGTATATATTCAGAATTATTCAACTCCCTATAGAAATCTCGCCCTTCATTCGCCCTTAATCACTAGCCCTATGTGCCTTTATCCCTCCCCCGTGCCCTCTCTATCTCAACTTGTATCCCTCCCTCCCTATCTCTTTCTCTAGATCTATCCCTGGATATGTCCCTCACTCCTTTTACCTCCCTCCCTCTATGTCTATTTCTCTCCCTTACACCATCTTCGTCCCTACCACTCCACTGATTCCTCCTTCCCTATCACACACACACACACAACCTCCCACTTTCTTTGTCCCTCACACCCCCCTCTATTCTCTCTCTCTCCAACCATCAATCTCTCTCTCTCTCTCCCTCAAACACATACACACGCACACATTATGTCCCTTTCCATTCTCAAACCCATTCCCCTCCATTCATATCTATCTCCACCTTTCTCCCTCCATCCCTCACCCTACGTTCTCTCCCTCCCTCTCTCATCACCTCTCTCTCTCTCACCTTCTATCCCTCCCTCATGTTATCTTTCCCTCAAGCTATCCCAATCTATCTATCAATCCCTCTCTCTTTCACACTTTATGTCCCCTCCCCCTCCTCTCATATTATCTCTCTCTCTCTCTCTCTCTCTCTCTCTCCACCACTCCCTTCATGTATCCCACCAACACTTTTTGTCCCTCCCTTCCTATCTCTCTATTTCGTTCTATCCCCATATATCTCTCACTCCCTCTAAATCCATTCCTCCCCATTGTCCCTCTCCCTCCCTCACTCTATGTCTCTCCCCCCCTTGTATTCTTTATTTCTCTCTCACATCCCCCTTTCTTTCATCCATTATCCCTTGTCACTCAAGTCTCACTTTCAACCTCTAACCCTATACCTCTTCAGAACCTCTTCTACACCTAATAGTGCTCTCAAGCTCCACTTCCCTTCACCCCTTGTATCCCATCATCTTCTCATTCCCTTCATCTCTCCCCAATCAAGCTTCCAACATCCTTCTAATCCCTTGACCCTTTCCCACCCCTATTAAATATTAACCATAGATTCCCTTGAACCTTCCACACCCTTTCTAAAATATTAACCAAAAATTCCCTATAGTCTTCCACACCCCCTCTCTCCTAAGTATTAAACATATATTTTATGATTTACATAACGCGAGCACGTTTTAGCACTACATAACATGTGCGTGTTATTGAATTCTAAAAGCGCAGCAATATTTTTGAATTTAAATAGAATGTGCTCATGTTTTGTAGAGCCTAAACCAAGCCGACTCACTTGCTCGCATGTCAACAATAATCCTATGTGTATGCTTTGGAGTTTTCTTCGGTAATTCCAAACCTGTGCTATGGTAATGATAAACCAAAGCTAATTGGGTATTTCTTCCAGTTTTTGGAGAAGCCTATGCTTAGCCACTAGTTACAGTATGCTACACACAATCATTTTTTACAAAATTTTAAACACAAATAGCATTTTTCCCGCAGATTCCAAATATGTAACTTTTATTTAAAAATATTAATTTTTCCTATTTTCTTTCAATTTCTTTTGTGTCCTACCTCCTTAACTCATGAAACACACTGTTAGTGTTTCTTCCATAACTTTTTCAATTCTTGATCATTTCGAAAACAAATTTCACGGTGCACAAGAGGACACTAACATCCACGTTCTATGAAAAACCATTTTCAATATTTTTGCATTAAGACCTTTAAAGGCTGCACCCACAAAAGAGGTACTATTTTCGAGGTTTGATCACTTAGAAAATTATAAAAGAATTATAAAATTACTAATTTAATTTTTGAAAAACAATGGTGCAAAAGTGCTATACGTTCTCTACATGCATGCCCATTTTTGTAGCTTGATTCCATCATTTAGGCCCTCAAAGGATGCATGCACAAAAACATATACCTTATCATTTGCCTGAAAAATAAGAAAGTGTATGTTAGGAAAAATGAAACTTGACATAGCTATGCAAATTTTCAATACATAAAAGTTATATATTTGGAAACGTGATTCAATTTCCTACATTCCATCTTTTTTACTCAATGCAAGATATTTTGCGTAAGTATCTCAAAAAATCCAAGTAAGTTGAGGGATGCCTGATTTTTCAGTTTTCTATTGCATCTAACGAGCCAAAGGTGACCCTCATTAGATTGCACTGACCCTATGGTATTCATTTGAACACAACAATCAGATTCATCTCCTCAAATTCTCTTTTGTCATCAACCTCTCCACCTGGAGTTGTCCTCAGGAATCAAGCCAAAACCTCGCACTCCAGGTGCCAATGGTTTAAATGCCTCTCCTATTTTTATCACCATTGATGATTAATATTGTCTCTGAATTTTTAACTCATGAATTTTTTATCTATTCAAAACATTCATTTTTATCTCATTTTTATCAAGTTGTCATAACTATTACAAAAACAAGATCATAGAATAATACCATAAAATAAGATGTGGAAATGAAAAGAATAAACAAAATACAAGAGAGACACCAATATATGTGGTTCACCAATATGGAATACGTCCATGAAGATAGTTCCAGTCTTTTTATTATACCATCTATCAAATGAAGGGATACAACCTGCATCACATCCACTACAATTTCCTCCTCACTCTCTCACATTATCTCTCACACAATCACAAATATATTTTCCAAAATACTACAATACAATACAAGACACAACCATATTACAATGTCTTCCTTTTAAAGGGGGATTACCATGGGAAAATACCATGGGTCCATAAAACACTGGCCCCCATACCCCCATCTAGGGGTGATGGGCCTCCATGTGGGGGATAAGCCCCTCTGCTGTGACGTGTGTACAGTCCACCTAGACATCATATAAAACTAGGGTACAAACATGACTAAGCAACAAGATCTATGAATAAGGAATATAATGAGACTCCACAACCAACAATAACCCCTGCCTTGTGGGGGACTTTTAGCTTTTTAGACTAGTATCCTTTTCAGTTAACAACTCTCTCAACCAAATCGAACTTATCCTAGGTTCTGAATCATTGTGAACTCTTGGCAATTCTCTATGTACAATGTTTTCTACTTAATATAGATTTAAAACTTATAATACATCTTAGTGTGTGTGGGTGTGTGATTACTTGGGCCATAATTATTTATTACGTTGATTCCCAATTACTCTCTAACAATAAAATACTTATATTTTAAGAAAGATACAAATAACCTACATTTGTGAGCATAACATTTTGAATGAAAGTAATTATTAACTATTTTTCAAGTCTAATAAGCAATAGTATGTTTAAATATCCCACCTTTAAGAGAACTATTGACACATTCATCCACCTGTATACATTTTGGAGTAATTTGACACACTGGCGTCAATCAAGGTAATGGAGTAGCATTTGTACCATGGAGCACTCCATCAGAAGGTCCTGATGATTCAACAAGATATTTCAAGTTTTGGTTGTTCAGATCCTTGCTAGTAGCTAAATGGAGGAGGATGGACATCCTCATTGGTGGTCTCAAAAAAATTTACTTGTTCAATAGTATGTTGGACCTCATAGGTGGTCTCAATAATATTTACTGATGTTCATCAGAATGCTCTTCATGATTTAAACCTAAATTTCATGATTTGCATAACCAATATAGGAAAAATGTGCTTGTATTCACTCATCCAAATCATCTTCAAATGGTCGTATATTTTTTTGGAACTTTCTTGATGTTGGTTGAATTGAAACATATCGCGATGATAACCTATGCTTTACTTCTTGACTAAGGCCATGAGGGGCTTCTCTATACATTGTACTTGAAAATGAGTGCTCCTCTATTGATTTTTTATTCTTATCCTAGTATAAATTGGTAAAGAGACTTGTATCGTATATGCTTGGAAATTATGCATGGCTCCAATTCACCCTGTCTTCCCTTGCTTTTTCTCTAAATTCTTTGATGATCTCAAGAGGATTCTTTTTTCTTTCTAATATTGTTAATCTATTATGTTTGTTTCCCATTGTCACAACAATTGATTCTAGTATCTTGTTTTGGGTGCTTTATCAATCATAAGCCAATAAAACAAAAAATTGCAATCAATTTTCACCCAACAGAAACCTATAAAATGTGAATTGTAATTAGAGTTCGATAGAAATAAGGTTTTGGTGGGACCAAGTATATTTTTTATAACCTCAATAACACGTGCATGATAGTTGTGAATCAAATGCATGACATGTACATATCGCATCCATCATATGTACAAAATGCGAGCGTGATTTTGTACTTCTTCATCCATCCAGGCCTTTATGGTCATTTTTTCTAGCAAAAACAACACCTCCACACATTTAATTTATATAGTTGTGTTTCTACGAAACTTTTAGGTGTCTCTAGACTTCTATTCATCACAAATAAAACCAACAAACATATTAGAATTAAAAAATAACTAGCTTCCTTCTATCATCAGCCCTATTGTATTAGAAGGTAACAATTTACATACAAATCCAATCTCAAGTTGCTATAGGAAAGTGATATGCACTTCTCCATCCTTTTTTGGGTTCTATAAGCATATATATTCTCATATGAGCATATCAATGGATTAGCATAGCGCAATTCTAAGATTCATACATATCAACACAATAACATATTCATATACATGTTTTCATGTGCCATGCATTGCGCAAAACACTAAGAGAGGCCTCAAGAACATAATATTCCCAATCTAGGTCATTTACGCTTCTCCTAGAGATCAATGCTAGCTAATATAACCTAGATTTGAAAGACACTTACTCTAGATAAAATCTATTTTGTTTGATCTTGTACAAAACCTCCATTGAGAAAAATGCAGTGTTTCACAATGCATAAGAAGAATCCATCTCCTTCATCATTCAATATATTCTCTATCCCTAGAGCACTAGACACCATCCAAAAAATACCTAGTTGACTCTAGTGAGAGAGTCTATCCTACTAGGATATTCAAATTATTGGAGAAAAACATATAATAATAAGATAATATGGAACACTATCATGTTCTCCCAAAGGAGGATGCACCCACAATAGTGCCTAGCTCCTAGGAGAGAACACCCCTTGTTTCTAGTATATGTAGTTATCATTTACTTAGAGTCTGATAATTTAGTTAGTTATATGCACCTTTCCATCCTTTGGCTCATGTGCATTATATTTTACTATTATTTATCTCAAATGGTTAGCTATGTGCATCATTTTGTGGACCCATTGCAAATCCATATAAGTCCACTAGTCAAGATGAATACGGATAATATGTTTTTCCTTGAGGTTCTTCATTTTTATTGTTCTTTCTTTCTTGTTTTTGGGATATATTTCTTCAATATATGCTCTTACTTATTAGTGATACTTTTTTTGGGGTTGATTATATTTCGAACATCAACAAATCCATAAAATTATCAATGCGTATATCCTACGTGTAGTCTAGACACTTAGTTTTCAGGGTCATCATCAAATCTCATATCACACCATATTTGGTGAAAAAGCAATACTCATAATTAAGGAGACTAGTTCCAAGACTTGTCATATTAAATTCATTTCCTCGTTGACTATGTCCAATTCACCATGGATTATGACAACATTTTTGGCAGTAGTTCAAGAATTAAAGAGAATTTAATCACTTGCATCCTAGAATTATTCAATAGTTCTTAGTTAATCAAACTAAATTATAAATTGTTACACTACCTATATGCACATTTCCATATCATCTTCTCTCAAGTGTACTTCATAAGTTTACATGTAACCCTGCCCTTTCTCTCTACATATGCAACCTCATTGATCCAACACAACATGTACTTATGGCCCTATAAGTGACAACTGCTAAACCTTACTAAAACATAGAACCCCCTTTCTCTCTATATATGCAACCTCATTGATCCAACACAACATGTACTTATGGCCCTATAAGTGACAACTACTAAACCTTACTAAAACATAGAACCAAATAACAGTAATCACATCAATCACTTGATGTTCCATCTTACCACACTCTTCTAGGAAGAAAAACTCTTTGTCCAACATCACCACACTCAATATTCATATTATAATGTTGTTCTTATCAACATTGCAATACCATTCTTGATTGTCATAAATTGCATGCATGATGTGTACAAACCACATGTGTGATATGTACAAATCCCATGTGTGATATGAACATATCGTGTGTGCAATGTGTTTCAGTAGCCTACATGTCAACAACGTGGAAAGGTTCACAATTGTTGAGCCTATTTCTTATAAATGTTAGTGCAATCTTGTTTTTGACAACATTATCAGGTTTTGCAAGACTTTGGTTGCACCTAAAATGTCCACCAACTTAGTGCACATACCCTCATGTTTATATTCTATAACTAAAAGAGTCTGAGAAAGAAATTTTGGAGAATAAATGAATACCCATTATTTATAAATAAGTAATTTTAAAAAATTGATCTAATTATTTATTTAATAAATATTTAAAAAATATTTATATTAATTTAAAATTTTACTGTTAAAATTAATATAACATTTATATATGTTATATAATTTAAATAGTTATATGCTAATTATTTATATTTATAAAGATTTAAGTTAAAATAATGATCAAGTGATTTTTTAATATTAATATTTATTTATTTAAAAAATATTTAAATTAATTCAAAATTTCAATGTTAAAATTATATCATTTATATATAATTTAAATAATTATATGTTATTAGTTAATAGAGGTTTTCTATAACACTATTTTAATAATGAGTTTAAAGAAAATAATATAAAGAAAAGGGTTGGCTTCCCACATTGCTTTTGGATTATCATTGACAATCATTTAGATGTTGTGCAAAGACTCAATTACAAATATGGTTCACATTTCATGATTGGTTTTGGATGATCATTGGCAACCATTTAGATGTTGTGCAAAGACTCAATTACAAATATGGTTCACATTCTATGACGGTTTCAAGTTACAATGTTAGGCCTAATTGAAATGAAAATGGCTTAGAAAATGAAAAATTAGTAAGTAAGATTTATGTTGGAGAGAGTTTATGTCAAGGTTGTTGACACCCCAAATAAACTATGACTTGTAGTGTCTCATGAGCTTTTCAAAACTATAACAAGCCCATAATCAAATACCCAAAAACACTTTATAAACTTATCCTTTGTTTCTTTAGGTCATTGTTAATGCTACTCATGTTTGGACCACTTACACATTCTAAAGCTAACTACCATTAAACCTCTATAGTATAGCTAAATAGATATCAAAGTCTAGAATAATTTAGATGATTCTATATAAGTTACACACTATTCTTCTTAAGAATTAAATTAAAAAACACACAAAAATACTAAATACAATAATAATTAAAAGAATATACACGTTACTCACTAATTAGTACTCTTTTTAACGTGACATATTAATTACTGTTTTTTCAAGATGTAATACTTGAATAATTGGGAATTCAAAATCATTTTAACAAAAACCATTCTTTTTTTCCAGCCGAATTTTAACAAAAAACCATACCATACAAATGAATTCAATTTTTAATTATTGAAAACGTAAATAATAAAAATCATAAACCCTCTTCAACTGGCCAATTTGAAGAAAACTTTAAAGTTTTCACCTCTGCCATTAATAGATCAGCGTTAGCAACACCTCTGCCATTAATAGATCAGCAAGGTAAAAATGGAATCTTGCGGGTTGATATTGTGAAAAACGCCTGAGTTCACGACGGAAGCCATCATTAGTTGCTTCATTGCATTCCATTATATTCTATCATTAATAAAACCTAAATTGTAACCTAAATTGTATATGAGCGTGGTCTAGACTCTGGCGTGTTTCGAATTTCATTTCAAATAGACTGCGTGGTCCGAATCTAGAAAATAAGGAGAGTAATTGCATAAGATCTGGAGAAGCCGCTTCTCTCACTTCTAAATGTAATGGTGGCCGGAATACAGTCGTTTCGTAAAGTTTGTTCTTCTATGATTCCTATTGTTTTTGGTGCGCACGGAATCCCAATGCCAAATGGAGAGTTTGAATTTGACCGTTGGAAGATAACAATATTCTTAATTAAAGGTAGTGAAATTCAGATATTCAAGCATCTCCTTCGAATTTGAATTCGTGTGACATTTAACGGCTAGTGAAAGTTACTCATCTTTATGGCGGTGGGGTGGATTTTCTCATTTGCTTTTTTTTTCAGCAGAAGCTTTTCTCATTTGCTTTCTCTCATCGTTCACTCTATCATGGAGTGCTGTGTGTTTGTTCTGTCTGTTCTTCTGTCTGTCAAAAGATTCACTACCCTAGGGATTCACGGCCTTGGGTAGTGAATCCCCGGCTCAGACGTTTGGAAAACGAAGGGAGACGCGAGATATCGAGGAGTGGTGCCGAGATAGTGAAGCTCCAAGCTAGAGCGCAATGGTCTTCGCCGAAATTCCCTGTCGCCACTGAAAAGCTAACAAACATTTCTCTTGCAGAAGACCCTTTAGATCCATTTCAAAAAAAATGAGGGGCTTCTGCGGTCTCAGCAAACCGGCCAACGTGATGGTAACATCCGATCCAGGCCGAGATAGTTGCGTCCAATACCCAGCGGTCTCTACGTGGACCAATTGCAGGTTGGACGTGGTTGTCGTCGGGGTCAAAGAACTCCTCATTCTTGAATGGCTTCCCGTTGCTGTTGATGTTCATCAACAATCCCAGATACTCTGATCCCAAAGCGCCCATGAGAGATTTGTAGGGCGTGATCATAAAGGCGATTCCCTATAGTAGTGCTGAAGGAGGAAACCGTCTGGTTGCTTTTCATCTGCACTGGCCACAGTTGGATACAGCGCGGCCGAGTCCGAAATGAGAGTGATCTGGGAGGGCGACCACGGATTTGAAGCGGATGAGTGAAGCATTCGCCTTCAAGATCGAATCGGTTTCACTGAATCATTCGAACACGAAAGTGGTATGTCTATGGCGCTGCTCGTCAGGCTCTGCTGCAAATATATGTGGCATGACGAGGGAGGTGAAAGCTATCAGAATGAGTCTGCGCCGTAGAAGCATCAAAGCCTTTTCATGGGCTGATGTCACCATGATCTGAGACAGATAACTTGAATATCAAGACTGGACTCCTGATTTGTGATATGGGATTCTCAAAGCCCTGTTTCGATGATGGCTTTGTTTGTGGGCGTCGTCGAAGTTGAATAGGAGATGCCGAAGTGAGAAACCTTCATATTCTCGAACAAATACGAAATCTCTGCAGTTCTCAAAATCTCATGGCGCTGGACGTCCAATGGTTTCACTGGCCACATATTCTTTCTAGCAACGAATTCATGGGCGAAATACCCTCTGCACTGATCGCAGGATGCAGCTGACACCAATGTTTTATCTCAAAAATTTCGGGGATTCAATTCCAGGTAGATTCTATTATTATTCCTCTCAGCAACTCTCTTAGAAGCAATCTCATTCATTTCTGTTAATCTCTTGGGTGTTGTAATAAGGGTTGGTTTCTTTTCTTCAGCGTTGCTATGAGGGTTGGGTTGGGTTGGGTTCTGTTCTGTTTTTTATTATGTTCTCTGATTTCTGATTTCAACCACTTCTACAGCTAAGGAAAGAGGTCTCATAGAAAAATCCCTTCCTTCCTTGAGGACTGTGTGATGTGCGTACTTTTCCTTCCTTAAGTGTCTGTGAACAGTCTGATGTACTTACTTTTCCTTTGTTGGTTCCCTCCCTCTATCTTCTGTTTGGAGTTTCCATCTTGCATTACCTGTTTGCTCCATGGAGGTCTTTGCATTTCCTGTCTACTCTATGCTTTTACTGCGTTGTGGGAAAGCCCTATAATGCCATTTTTTAGAGATAGAGTTTCAAATTTTTGTGATGAGATGCTCAAACCCAATGAAGAGTCCATGGATCCATTATGTTCTTCAATCCTCATTTATTTCTACCTATCAGTCTTTTCTGCCAGGGATTCCGGGTTATATTTTGATTTAGGGCTTTTGGGTTTATTTGTTGCCGTCAACTTCTCTTCTCCACGGGCTAATTGGCAAAGACGTTTATGAAATTATTATTTAATATTTTATTAATTAAAAAATGGCAAAGATCTTTATGAAATTGAAATTCTGCCTATTCATTTTTTTAAGATTTTTGTTTTCGGTTGCTTGGGCGTTTAGTTATTTCAGACTTCCTATGAATACATTTATGTGAATATAGTTTACATTTTAAGTTTAGAGCTTTGCAATTAGCATCTCCAACTTTTTTTATGAATATGGTTAACGATTTTTATTATATTATTTATTTAAATATGATGTCATATAACTTTTTTATGAATATGGTTAATGATTTTTGTTATGTTATTTATTTAAATAGCGTGTCATATAATTTTTGTGCTTTCTTTTTTAAAATATGTCCAAACCATAAACATTTTCATGTATACTAGGAAGAAACCTGGAAACCTCATATCTTAATATTTTATTTCGTCCATATGTGACTCAACTAAGGGAGGTAAAGGTTTAAACAAAATGTGAGTGAGTTTTTTAATCATTAATAATTGATATTTTCAATAGTTATATGTTTTTTTAAAGTGGTAAATGATTTTTTATTTTATCGTTTTTTCTTAATGTTGGAAAAATATGATATTAAATTATTTTAAATACTAAATTTAGAAATTAGTAACTAAAGGAAGATTACTTTTGGTATACCATTCATCTTCTCATTTTGTTTTGTTTTTTTAAGTTTGACATAATATTAGAATTAGAGTTTTGATTTTTTAAGTTTGACATAGGATTGGAAATAGAGTAATGATTAGAAATTAGAATGAGAGTGGTATTATTTTCTAATTTTTATTGAAAAAACACTTTATTTTTTTTTCGAGAACTTAGTTCTTTTGAAATATTTTTATTATATTATTGGAATTGATTTAGTTAATAGATAATTGAACTTTGGCTAATTAGTTACTTAACTATATATGTAATATTTAGCAACATGGATTGTAAAATACAAATATGTAGTGGGAGGAGGAGGAGGAGGGAGCGGGTGGAGGAGGGGGGTGAGGTGGAGGAGGGAGAGGGGAAGGGGGAGGGGTTTAGAGGGAGTTGTAGGAGGAGGAGTGGGTGGGAGGGGTAGAAGAGGCGTGGAGGGGAGGGGATAAGAGGGAGGTCAGTTCAATGAGTGGGAGGTGGAGGACGAGGCGGGGAGGGGGAGGGGCAGGAGGAGCGGGTGGCATGGGGAGAGAAGTAGTAGAGGGGAGTGGAGGAGGGGTGGTTAGGTGGAGGAGTAGGAATAGGGAGGAGGAGGAGGAGGAAGAGGGAGAGGGATTAGGAGGAGGAGGAGGATGTTCGGTTATCCACATCATCATTTTGAGGACCTTGCATGCAATTAGGGTTTGCATGCAAACTCTAGGGTTTGCATGCATCCCAGTCACTAGGTTGATGCCTCCAGCACCTTATCCACTTCATTCTAGCACCTGTTAGCTTCTTACATCAGAGCTTTAGCCCTGCTATTCATGAAGGTGCCCACTTCTCACCTACTGCTAGAGAAGGGCGCACTTCTTCACCTACCACTACAGTTCCACTTCAGTTACACTCAGTTAGCTCCGATTCTCCCTGATTTGAGGCTAGTTTCACTCCCGACTGACTGTTTCACTCCGTTGGACCTCCAAATTCACTAGAATACTTGTTCTGACTTCAGTTAAGCCTCCCATGCACCCTCCACTGAGTCTCCTTCCCTATATCAGTGATACACACTTCAGTTACACTAGTTACACTCAGTTAGACTTAGATTGACACCTGGATGACTAGTTCTTGTGCATTGATGACCACCATTGATCGATGATGAGGACTCCCAGTTGGAGCCAAGCTACAACATTAAGTAATTCGAATGACCTTCTTAGTCAATTCGAATTGCTCACTCATTGTGAGATTATTGTATTGTAATTATTCACCCTTATTGGGATATTGAGCACTGTGCATGTCTTACCTAGTTTTACACCATATTTTCTATGTTCATCTATTGTGATTGATTTACTTGTTCATTAGATCTACCATTACTAATTTTACATTGTATCAGAGCCATGGCAGGGACAATATCTCTCTTGTACAGGTGTTCTACATGAAGATTGAGCAATTTTTGCTCACTTTGCAACAATTTTCTGCAGTTGAAGTTATTGCTCCATAATGGTTCTTGTTTGCTTGTGATTTGCAGGTTTCTTACTTCCCCCATTTGCATTCGCTATTGCAAAGATGGAAGCTTCTTCTTCACAAAATTTTCTTACTCCATTCAACTATGATAAATGGAAACCAAAGATGATTACATGCTTGAAGAGACAATGTCTTTTTGATATGTGCATTGGTAATACAAGAGATTTTGATTCCGATGAAGAGGAGAATGATTGGCTCAATGATTGTGATAGATCTTTTGGAGCAATATGTCTTGCTATGTCTCCTTGTATGCGCTACCTCAGTAAGACTGCTGAAAATCCAAGTGATCTATGAGTCCAACTTGAAAGAGAATTTGGAAAGCAGGAAAAAGAGGATCATGCTAGCCTTTTGGAGAACAAGCCCAGTGAGATCTCCTTATGTGTTCTTTCCGATCATGTCTTGGCCTCAATAATTGTTCAAGATGAAGAAGAATCTGTAGATTCAAAACTCACTCTCTCAAAGTCTTCTATTTCGAATTCTGAGCAAGATAAACAAGCTCATACTCTAGATTCCGAAGAGGTTCCTGAATCCTCTCTTTCACATGAGTTTGTGAGCATGTAGAATAATGATCTACTTGAAGTTTTGGAGGTAAAATCTGATTTTGGAGGTGAAGCATTTGCCCTACTTGATTGCATGCCTCCTATAGACTTATGTTCTATCATTTGCAAAGTTTCTCAAATTTTTAATGAAGATGAAGAGCACTACCATTTGCTTGAGTTCAATTCTCATGCACTTTTTGCTGATTTTGGTTTTGATCTCACCCTTATTGGTTCAAAGGATATCTCAAGAAACCATTCATCTATTTTTGGAGCTGATTTAACTTCTATTGATAAGAAGTTCAAGTTTCAAGATCTATTTGATCTTATTGGAGCTTATCCTACCTCACTTGGTTCGAATCACAAGTTCTAGGATCATCCTTATATTTTCAGATTTGTTCTCACCATTTTCGGTATGAAGAGCAAGTTCATAAAGTCTCCACATTTGCTTGCATCCACTGATGGAGAATTCAAGCACATGTTTTTGGAGCATGATCCATTTACTCCCAAGAGTAAGATACCTCCAGACATATCTACTTGATTTTGGATTAGTTAAATCTTTTGGTGTGCTACAGTCTATTTTTCAGGGGGGGTATTTTTCCCATTAGGTTTTCCCCATTTCCTCAGTTTATTGAATGTTATTAGTTTGGATTATTATTGTATTGGGGTGACCTTTCGTCTTAGTTACCAGGGCCCTACATTATTTTTTTTGCACCTCATAGTCTAGCTTGAGGGGGGGTGTTCGGATATCCACATCATCATTTTCAGAACCTTTCATGCAATTAGGGTTTGCATGAAAACTCTAGGGTTTGCATGCATCCCAGTCACCAGATTGATGCCTCCAACACCTTATCCACTTCATTCTAGCACCCGTGAGCTTCTTACATTAGAGCTTTAGCCCTCCTAGTCATGAAGGTGCCCACTTCTCACCTACTTCCAGAGAACGACACACTTCTTCACCTACCACTGCAATTCCACTTTAGTTACACTCAGTTAGCTCTGATTCTCCTTGATTTGAGGCTAGTTTCACTCCCGACTGACTGTTTCACTCCGTTGGACCTCCAGATTGACTAGAATACTTGTTCTGACTTCAGTTAAGCCTCCCATGCGCCCTCCACTAAGTCTCCTTCCCCATATCAGTGATACACACTTCAGTTACACTCTGTTAGACTCAAATTGACACCTAGATGACTAGTTCTTGTGCATTGATAACCACCATTGATTGATGATGAGGACTCCTAGTTGGAGCCAAGTTACACCATTCAGTAATTCAAATGACCTTCTTAGTCAATTCAAATTTCTCACTCATTGTCATATTATTGTATTGTAATTATTCACGCTAATTGGGATATTGAGCAATGTGCATGTTTTACACAGTTTTACACCATATTTTATATGTTCATCTGTTGTGATTGATTCACTTATTCATTAGATCTGCTGTGACTAATTTTACATGGTATTAGAGCCATGGCAGGGACAATATCTCTCTTCTACAGGTGTTCTACATGAAGATAGCTCAATTTTTGCTAACTTTGTAACAGTTTTCTGCAGTTGCAGCTATTGCTCCGTAATGGTTCTTGTTTGCTTGTGATTTGCAGGTTTCTTACTTCCTCCATTTGCATTCGCTATTGCAAAGATGGAAGCTTATTCTTCACAAAATTTTCTTACTCTATTCAACTATGATAAATGGAAACCAAATATGATTACATGCTTGAAGAGACAATGTCTTTTTGATATGTGCATTGGTAATACAAGAGATTTTGATTCCAATGAAGAGGAGAATGATTGGCTCAATGATTGTGATAGAGCTTTTGGAGCAATATGTCTTTCTATGTCTCCTTGTATGCACTACCTCAGTAAGACTGCTAAAAATCTAAGTGATCTATGGGTCCAACTTGAAAGAGAATTTGGAAAGCAGGAAAAAGAGGATCATGATAGCCTTTTGGAGAACAAGCCCAGTGAGATCTCCTTATGTGTTCTTTCCAATCATGTCTTGGGCTCAATAATTGTTCAATATGAGGAAGAAACTGTAGATTCAAAACCCACTCTCTCAAAGTCTTCTATTTTGAATTCTGAGCAAGATAAACAAGCTCATACTCTAGATTCTGAAGAGGTTCCTGAATCCTCTCTTTCACATGAGTTTGTCAGCATGCAAAATAATGATCTACTTGAAGTTTTGGAGGTAAAATCTGATTTTGGAGGTGAAGCATTTGCCCTACTTGATTGCATGCCTCATATAGACTTATGTTCTATCATTTGCAAAGTTTCTTAGATTTTTAATGAAGATGAAGAGCACTACCATTCGCTTGAGTTCAATTCTCATGCACTTTTTGCTGATTTTGGTTTTGATCTCACCCTTGTTGGTTCAAAGGAGATCTCAAAAAACCATTCATCTATTTTTGGAGCTGACTTAACTTCTATTGATAAGAAGTGCAAGTTTCAAGAGCTATTTGATCTTATTGGAGCTTATCCTACCTCACTTGGTTCGAATCACAGGTTCCAGGATCATCCTTATATTTTTAGATTTGCTCTCACCATTTTTGGTATGAAGAGCAAGTTCATAAAGTCTCCACATTCACTTGCATCCACTGATGGAGAATTCAAGCACATGTTTTTGGAGCATGATCCATTTACTCCCAAGAGTAAGATACCTCCAGACATATCTACTTGATTTTGGAGCAGTTAAATCTTTTGGTGTGCTACAGTCTATTTTTGAGGGGGGGTATTTTTCCCATGAGGTTTTCCCCATTTCCTCGGTTTATTGACTGTTATTAGTTTGGATTATTATTGTATTGGGGTGACCTTTGGTCTTAGTTACTAGAGCCCTACATTATTTTTTTTGCACATCATAGTCTAGCTTGAGGGGGGGTGTTCGGATATCCACATCATCATTCTCAGAACCTTGCATGCAATTAGGGTTTGCATGGAAACTCTAGGGTTTGCATGCATCCCAGTCACCAGGTTGATGCCTCCAGCACCTTATCCACTTCATTCTAGCATCCGTGAGCTTTGTACATCAAAGCTTTATCCCTCCTAGTCATGAAGGTGCCCACTTCTCACCTACTGCCAAAGAAGGGCACACTTCTTCACCTACCACTGCAGTTTTACTTCAGTTACACTCAGTTAGCTTCGATTCTCCTTGATTTGAGGTTAGTTTCACTCCTGACTGACTGTTTCACTCCGTTGGACCTCCAGATTGACTAGAATACTTGTTATGACTTCAGTTAAACCTCCCATGCACCCTCCACTGAGTCTCCTTCCCTATATCAGTGATACACACTTCAGTTAGACTCAGATTGACACCTAGATGACTAGTTCTTGTGCATTGATGACCACCATTGATTGATGATGAGGACTCCTAGTTGGAGCCAAGCTACACCATTCAGTAATTCGAATGACCTTCTTAGTCAATTCGAATTACTCACTCATTGTCAGATTATTGTATTGTAATTATTCACCCTTATTGGGATATTGAGCACTGTGCATGTTTTACACAGTTTTACACCATATTTTCTATGTTCATCTGTTGTGATTGATTTACTTGTTCATTAGATCTGCTGTGACTGATTTTACAGAGGAGGAGGAAGAGGGAGAGGGATTAGGTGGAGTAGGAGTAGGGAGGAGGAGGATGAGAAGGGGAGCAATGGGAGGGGGTGGGAGGGGGAGAGTGGGAGTGGAGAGGAGGGGGATGAGGTTAATGAGGGGGAGGGGGAGGGGGAGGAGGAGGGAAGATGGGATTGGAGGGGAGGGGTAGGGGGAGGGGAGGGGGAGGGGGAGGACGAGGAATGGGTTGGAGTGGGAGAGGGGTAGTGGAGGAGAGAAGGAGGAGGAGTAGAGAAGGTATGAGGTGGAAGAGGGGGAGAGGAGGGGGGTGGGTAGGGGAAGGGAGAGTGGGAGAAGGATAAGGAAGAGGGAGGGGGAGTGGAAGGGGGGAGTGGAGGATAGGTAGGGGGAGGGGAAGGGAGAGTGCGAGGAGGATGAGGAGGAGGAGGAGGAGGAGGAAGAGGGAGAGGGAGAGGGATTAGGGAGGAGGAGGAGGAGGAGTGGGTGGATGAGGATGGGAGGGGAGGGGAGGGGAGGGGAGCCTAGCAGAGAGGTGGTGGAGGTGGTGTGGGAGGGGGAGGGGAGTGGAGTAGGGTAGAGGGGTATGAGGGTGAATGGAGGGGGAGGAATGGGAGGGGGGATCAAGGTGTGCGAGGAGGGAGGAGGGTGGAGGGGGATGATCTTGAGGGGGGAGAAGTTTGGAGGAGGAGGGAGGAGGGTAAAGTGGGAGGGAGAGGGGAGTGGAAGGGGAGGGGAGTTTGAGGTGGGTGAGGTGGAGGAGGGAGAGGGGGAGGGGGAGGGGGAGTTGGAAGAGGATGAGGAGGAGGGAGAGGGAGTGGGATAGGGAGTGGGAGCGGGATGGGGAGGAGGAGGAGGGAGAGGGAGTGGGAGAGGGAGGGGAGTTTGAGGGAGAGTGGGATAGGGAGTGGGATGAGGAGGGGGAGGGTAGGCGAGGGAGTGGGATTAGGAAGAGCATGGAGGAGGAGGAGGAGAGGGCAGGAGGAGTAGAAGGGAATTGGAGGAGAGGGGAGAAGAGGGGGGTGAGGTCAATGAGGGGAGGGGGAGGAGGCGAGGGGAAGGGATAGGCGGCTATTAGGGTAGTGGAGGGGGAGGGTAGTGGAGGGGAAGGCGTAGTGGGAAGAGGATGAGCGATTAGAGGGAGGAAGGGGGAGGATGCGGTGGGAGGCAGAGAGGTGGAGTGGAGGTGAGTGAGGAATTTGTGTTTGGAGGAGGGGTTTGGGGTAGGGAGATGGGTGGCACAGAGGGTAGGGGAGGGGATGGGAGGGGTTTGAGGGGGGGGGTGGAGGAGAAAGGGGGAATGAGAGTGGGGAGTAGGTGGGAGGAGGATGGAGGAGGGGGGAGAGGGGATTGGAGGAGGAGGAGTGGGAAAGAATGGGTGACGGGGAGGGTAGGGAAGGAGAGAGGAGGGGTTGTGGTCAATGAGGGGGAGTGGGAGGAGGAGGGGGGAAGGTGGAGGGGGATGGGAGTTGATGGGAAAGGGAGGGGAGAAAAGGGGGAGGGGTATTGGGAGGAGGATGGTTAGTGGGAGGAGAATATGGGAGGAGGACAAGGGGGTGGGAGGGCGATGGAGTGGAGGGGAGGGGGTTGAGGTTGAGGAGGATGGGTGGTGGGGGGGGAGGGGGGAGGGGGAGGTGGAGGACGAAAGGTTAGAGGGGGAGGAATTTTTGGTTAGAGGAGGGGGTTGGCGGAGGGAGGGGGTTGGCAGAGGGAGGGGGTTGAGGGTTAGAGGAGGTGGTATGATTGTGGAATTACTATTTCAACCTTGAGAATCCCATATTTCTTATGCACCCTCTTGTGCGACAATTGCTTACAAGCTTCCAATAAAAACTACACCATATCCATTACATCCTAATTGTTGAGATGAGTTTCTATTGCCATTACTTCTACCAAAGCACTTCACCTGTCTATCTTCAATAGCTTCACGCTTTGGGGGGCATTCTGTTACACCCAAAATCTACTCATCATAAGATTCAATGTATACACCCCTGAAGATATCTTGACTAAGTGATCAACCAGGGAGGATTTGTATGCAATTGTGCTAAGTTTTGAATGTTAGTCGCAAGCTGCACATGAGCAACATGCGACGTTGCACCTTGCCCCATTACAAGGTGTGAGGAAGTCAATTAGATGGAAAAAATAACTTCTTCGAGGTCCTTCTTGAAGCTTGCTTACTTGGGACCCTATCCCTGACCTCTTGGAGGAGCTGGCACTCGGTTCGTAATACTTTGGAAAGATCCGTTAAGCCTCTCCTACCATCTCTCAACCTATCCTATCAATACCCTATCCACCTAGTCCTATATGAATGAAGCTAACTCCCATCCCAAAGGGAGGAAGTCTATGGAATCTACATGCTGGTGAAATCACCCTTGGAACATCTCCACTCACCTATTGGAGAACTCATACTTCCTTGGAAGGATATGGAAATTGGCTTTGTTGGAGAAGGGCTACAGCGTTAAGCCTTGGGTGTAGTTCTATATCTCTATTATGTACTTCCCTCTTTTTACAGTAATACAAATGCTTTTGACCAATATTGTTCATGTGTGCAATGATATTGAGCAGTTTACCTGCTTAACTGTTTACTTAGATCTCTTATTGTATAAATGCCTTTTACTTGTTTCTCTTGTTTCTTGTCTTGACAAGTCTTGCAGCTTGGATCTGATGACCGTGGGACGTGGAGCAACATTTAGGAGAAAGGATTGTGAAGTGAAAGATAAGACATCTAATACTTGATCCTTAAGTAGATCTAGGAAATGCATTAGAAGTCTTTTCTATTTGTTCTAGACTCACTTTGAGCTAGGGAGATCCTGCTCACATCCGCTCGAGTGGATTGTCGGATAACAAAAATCTACGAAAAAAATAGACTCTTTACAGAAAGTCAAGGAAAGATACTTAAATTATGTAATTCTCCACTATGTGCTAGATTACTATGTCTACTGTCATCAAATATGTATCAAGCATACCTATTCAGTAATTATTACAACATTTCAAGTTACCCATACTCTTCTTTGCAAAGGGATAATATATCATAATTATTCTATATGCAATAATATTAGTTTTCAAGTTAGTAAAACTATAGTTTTGTACACGTTCCTTGTGTAATATCTATGCACAGAGTTAGCATAATATAAAGGTAGTCTTATCATATAAATAGAGTCACAAAAGTCACTCTTATGGAGTTCTAACTATATTCCATTATCAAATGCATAACTATAGGTAAGATGACCTATTATGAAAATCATGCTAACCTATATTGTTATATATCCTGATATTAATACTTATAATGCATGATATGCATTGACTTTATACTTGAAATTCCCAATGAAATGAACCCTAACTTGAAAGGTGAAAACGATGTGCATTGAATAGTATTAATGTTGATATCTTGGCAGACTGTTGGAGCCAGTCTCGGTATTAAATTTTCTCATCTACCGCGTTGAGTGGGAAGCTTAGTGGACAAAACCATGGCTGTAGTTCACGTGATGGGAGTCAAAATTGTTACCAAAATATCGAGCTGTTATTGTGTTGTTCCTTGGTCTACTGTGTTGGTGTCGTGATAATGAATGTAGCATTAACCATAGTTGTTGCTCGGACCTCGATATGCATTGTTGGCTTATCCTCCATTGTTGATCTCACGTGTTTGTGGTTTTTGGGATGAAACCCCAATCCTTCACTATGGATTGCAATTGAGTGATTCTCGTCTTTCATTTTTGTTGGGTAGTGGTAGTGTGGTGACGCCGACCAAAATACTGCAATGTAGGTTTCGGTAGTTTTGCTTCTCAAAAGACTTCTTCCCTGAGTTTGATCCTTGAACCTGTTGGGAGTAAACCTACTATTTGCAAACAAGTTTAAGAGTCGAGCCTTCTGTGTAAGTTGAGAGGGCAATACTTAGGGTTTTTGTTGAAGGAAATAAAATGAACCAGAGTGCAAATCTCATGAAATGTAGATCGTGGTTCTCGGAGTTTGAAATTCTTCTTTGTTGCTTCTGATAGGTAATTCTTACTGCACTAGTTAAAGGTGACTCAGCCCTATGTAATGCATTACTTAGGTATTTTTGATCTTACATTTACATGTATTACTATAACTATTTAAATGTAACTTCATAAAAGCTGAGTTTAACTTCTGAAGGGTTTGATTGCAGGTGATACTTCCATCAAAGTGATACTGGCATTCGAAACTTGGTGGAGGAATGGCTACTCAACCACCGGTAAGCCTTGGTGGTTCTTAAACCTCGTAGGTTCTTCTGGCACACTAAAGCCGGTGTTAGATGTATATAGAGAGCTATTAATGTTTCTTGGAAACGTTTTTGACCAGTGTTTGAATTTTCTAAGAGCTTCTGAGAAATATATCAAGATCAGAATCCTTGGCTTGTTTTTATACTTGCTCTTGCAGCGTTTCGCTCTATCCTTTTAAAATAAACTTGTTGCAGATGTAAAAGATTCACGGATGAACCCTTGGTTGAATGTAATGGAAGATACAGTATTTTAATTGATAGTTTTGTATTCAGAGATAAATCGTTTCCTCGAAAATTTGAGTTCTAGATTAAAATGTTTACTCTGGTTCTTGAATAGTAATACGAACTGCGATTTTAGTGACCCCAACTTACTTGTAATTTCAGATGGTTTCTAGATGCATGCAGTTGATAGATGGGTTTGGAAACGTTGTTTTGATTCTGGCCGAGAGCCGTGAACCTACTTAAAAAAAGATTAACCCTATGTTATGAATTGTTCTAGTTTAGGATAGCGATGAAAACTTAATAGTTGTTGAAGAAACAATACTTATGGAATTATTGTGGTTAGTATATACTTTGGTCTGAACTTGTCTTAAATTACAAAAGTTGGATCAAATTAATGCTTTTGGTTGTGGGTAGCATGATAAGAGAGTTTAATGGTTAAGATTAAAGTTCTTAACCTTAAATCTAGCTAAAATAAAGTCTTAGGGTTTTCTTAATAAATTTTTAAATTGCTAAAAAAAAATAAGGGTTTCAGTCCTTTATTTAAACTATTGTAAGAGGATGTAAATAACAAACAAACAGAGTTAGGGTTATAACTGCAATGACAGTATTTGAATTTAAAGTTTTGTATTTCATAATTAAATTGAGAACTATACATGAATGCTGAAATGAATGGTACAATATATGATGCTTATTATTTACGAACAATAAGTAATCTATCTATTGTTTATGTGTAAATATTCTGTATGAATAATTTATTGCACCTATTAAAATTTCTACAATAAATAATGCCTGAAACATTGGATTTATAACACCCTACTGTCGAAATAGAATGCATAGTGTTAGATGTCAACAATGGATAGTGATTATAAAAATAAACTATTTTCGTACAGAGAAAATACAGGAAAAACTAAATATTTGTTTAATAACGTGTTGCTATCTATTCTGAGTTTAACCATACATAAATGATACTTCAGAATTTAAAAGAAATGCTACAGTAATTATCTAATCATTCAAATGGCATTCTGCCTATCATTCATCAGTCTTAATTTTACTTCTCTCTACTAGAGTATAGTGCAAAAACAAAATGGGGAAAAATATAGAGAAGGTTATCGAATCGATCATTTCATCTAATAAATCATTTTCATTCAGAAATCATACTTAGGTCAAAAAATAAAAAAAATTCTTCTATATTCTTTCAATTGTACAACTTACTGATAAATGCATAATTTAGTTAACTGAAAATAACAACAGAACTGTAGAACCTGATAATTTTGTAGGAGAAACAAACCACCCAAGGAGCCTGTTCCACCCAACCTACTCCTAAAGACAGCCAAATTACTCACCTTAGGACCCCCGAGCCTATTCACCGAACCACTAGGAAGAAGAATCTATAGAAGCTTGAGATTATCAACTTGCAGTAGAAATCTAAATCATCAGTCACAAAGACTCAGCAGTCAAAGAGACCTACACCAGCACTTCTGGTTTCTTTCTCAAAATAACTAGTAGACTCACAATGCACTTCCACTTAGCCTCCCTATTCGAATATCTCAGTGATCACCTGATACACTTGAGGACATACTTCTGCAGGAAAAATTCTGGGGCTGCCTACTCAATTCGAATTGCCTTATCTAGGCCGCCTAGGCCTTTTAGTGGTTAACCTGGTCATTAATGAGCTAACAGCTCTCTTTCCCCACCTAGGGAATAATGCCACAAATTTAGGGGTAGTTGTCCCATAACCAACAGCTAGTGGTGGAGTGCAAATGCTGCCATCTGTCCCATGCTTTCTAATAGTTTCCATTCCTCCTAGTGGGTCAGTGAACACTGATTTAACACTTACCTTGGGTGTTTGTCTCCTGTTTAATTTATTAAATAATAATAATAAGTCAATACAATCATCCTTGACCAGATTTGGTCTTAATTACAAAACTTTGTAATTAAAATTTGACATAATGTATTTTGCAAAAATAATTAGTCTCAAAATTTGGGTAGGTGACATGTTCGAAAAAATCATGGGATTTGTTGTTGTTGCTTGGACAGAGTAAAGTTGCTCTCGGACAGGGACAGTCCACTATTTATAGAGTTACAAAATGTGCACACGATATGAAGAATAAAAATGCGTAGCGATATGGTTAAGTACAATAAATAGGTTAGGTGCACGGCTAAAGCAATGAATAAAATCAAAAGAAAACAAATGTTTTGTATGGTTACATACAAAACAAATGTTCTTAGTGTGGGACAAATGTTTTGTATGGTTTAATACCCCCTAGCTCTCTCCCAGTAATCCCTAGATACCCCCTATCTCTTTCTAAATATCTGTCCCTCATTCTCTCTACATCCCTCCCTACATGTTTTCTTCTCTCCCTTACTCCAGCCATGTCCCTACCACCCCACTCTCCATCTCTCCACCTTCTCTTTATCTTCGTCATTATCCTTCCCTATAGAACTCTCTCCCTTCTTCTCCCTTAATCACTAACCCTCTATGCCTTTATCCCTCCCCCCTACCCTCTCTCTCTTACCTTGTTCCTAGAGTCCCTCCCCCATAAAGGCCTTTACACCCTCTTCTAAACATGAATCCCTAAGTGCATAAGTGCACAAGATGATGAGGAGGAGGAGGGTGACGACAATGAAGATGATCGTGATGCAGATGAAGATGATAAAGATGATGATGTTGATGAATATGGCGGTGATGACGATGAAGATGTTGAAAATGATGATGAGGGTAATGAGGATGATGATGATGGTGATGAAGAAGATGACGATGATGGAAATGCTGATCAGGAAGGGGGAGATGTCAATGATGATGAAGAGGAGGATATAAGATGATCATGATGATGATCATGATCATGATGATGGTGGTGGAGATGTTGATGATGATGATGATGGTGATTATGATGGCATGATGATGAAGATGTTGATGATGATGGTGATGGTGATGAAGATGATGATGATGAAGAAGATGATGATGATGTAGATGTTGATGAGGAACCTAGAGATGACAATGATGATGAAGATGGAGAGGATGATGATGGTGGTGATGGTGATGAAGATGTTGGTGATGATGGTGATGAAGAAGATGATGATGATGGATATGTTGATGAAGAAGGGGGAGATGACAATGATGATGATGATGTCGATGAAGATGATGATGATGGAGATGTTGATGAGGAAGGGGGAGATGACAGTGATTATGAAGATGTTGTTGATGATGCTGATGGTGATGATGATGAATATGTTGATGATGATGGTGATGGAGATAGTGATGAAGATGATAATGATGATGATGATGATGAAGATGATGATGATGATGGAGATGATGATGATGATGATGAGGATGATGATGAGATGATGGTTATGAGGATGATGATGATAATTTTGATTATGATGGTGATGATGATGATGGTGGTGGTGATGATGATGGAGATTTTGATGATGATGGTGATGGTGATGGTGAGGATGATGATGATGATGAAGATGATGATGACGATGATGATGATGAAGATAATGATGAAGAAGATGTTGATGAGGAACCTACATATGTCAATGATGATGAAGATGTTGATGATGATGATGATGGTGATGGTGATGGTCATGGTCATGGTCATGGTCATGGTCATGGTCATGGTCATGAAGATGATGATGATGGAGATGAAGAAGATGATGATGATGTTGATGAAGAAGATGATGATGATGGAGATGTTGATGATGATGGTTATGGTGATGATGATGATGATGATGATGAAGATGATGATGAAGAAGATGTTGTTGTTGATGCTGATGATGATGATGGTAATGGTATTGGAGATGTTGATGATGATGGTGATGGTGATGGTGATGATGGAGATGATGATGATGGAGATGTTGATGAGGGAGGGGGAGATGACAATGATTATGAAGATGTTGGTGATGATGATGATGCTGATGCTGATGATGATGATGGTGATGATGATGAAGATGTTGATGATGATGGTGATGGTGATGAAGATGGTGATGGTGATGGTGATGAAGATGGTGATGGTGATGGTGATGGTGGTGATGGTGATGGTGATGGTGATGGTGATGAAGATGGAGATGGTGATGGGATGGTGATGGTGATGGGATGGTGATGATGATGATGATGGTGATGATGATGAAGACATTAATGGTGATGGTGATGGTGATGATGATGAGATGACAATGATGATGAAAATGATGATGATGATGATCATGATGGTGATGGCGACAAAGATGATGATGATGATGATGATGATGATGAAGATGATGATGATGGAGATGTTGATGAGGAACCTAGAGATGACAATGATGATGAAGGATGTTGATGTTGATGAAGATGGTGATGATGATGAAGACGTTGATAATGATGAAGATGGTGATGAAGATTATGATGATGATGATGATGAAGATGACGATGATGGAGATGTTGATGAGGAACCTAGAGATGACAATGATGATGAAGCTGTTGATGGTGATGGTGATGATGATGTTGATGGTGATGGTGATGATTATGATGGTGGTGGTGGTGATGGTGATGGTGATGATGATGGTTATGGTGATGTTCAGATGATGATGATGAAGAAGAAGAAGATGATGATGGTGATGAAGATGATGATGATGAAGAAGATGATGATAATGATGGAGATGTTGATGAGCAACCTAGAGATGCCAGTGATGATGAAGATGTTGATGATGATGATGATGGTGATGGTAATGATGATGAAGATGTTGATGATAATGGTGATGGTGATGTTCAGATGATGATGATGATGGTGATGATGATGAAGATGATGGTGACATGATGGAGATGTTTATCTAATGAGGAAGATGAAGATGATGATGGTGATGATGATGAAGATGTTGATGATGATGATGATGGTGATGAAGACGATGATGATGAAGAAGATGATGATGATGGAGATGTTGATGTTGATGGGGAACCTAGAGATGACAATGATGATGGTGATGCTGATGCTGATGAAGATGTTGATGATGATGGTGATGGTGATGTTCAGATGATGATGATGATGATGTTTAGAAGATGACAATGATGATGATGATGATGTTTAGAAGATGACGATGATGATGATGATGATGGAGATGTTTATTTGATGAGGAATATGATGATGATGATGATGGTAATGATGATGAAGATGTTGATGATGATGATGGTGGTGATTAAGATGATGATGATGAAGAAGATGATGAAGAAGATGATGATGATGGAGATGTTGATGGAGAACCTAGAGATGAAAATGATGATGAAGATGTTGATGATGATGATGATGGTGATGATGATGAAGACGTTGATGATGATGGTGATGGTGATGGTGATGATGATGATGATGATGATGAAGATGATGATGATGGAGATGTTGATGAGGAAGGGGGAGATGACAATGATGATGAAGATGTTTATGGTGATGATGATGGTGATGATGAAGATATTGATGATGATGGTGATGGTGATGAAGATGATGATGAAGATGATGAGGATGATGAAGATGATGATGAAGATGATGAGGATGAAGAAGATGATGATGATGGAGATGTTGATGAGGAACCTAGAGATGACAATGATGATCAATATGTTGATGATGATGATGATGGTGATGATGGTGAAGATGGTGATGATGATGGTGATGGTCATGAAGATGATGACGAGGAGGGTATCCACCTTATGTATATCTTCACAATTATTCAAGTCCCTATAGAACTCTTTCCCTTCATTCGCCCTTAATCACTAACCCTATGTGCCTTTATCCATCCCCCTTGCCCTCTCTATCTCACCTTGTATCCCTCCCTCCCTATCTCTTTCTCTAGATCTATCCCTAGATATGTCCCTCACTCCCTTTACCTCCCTCCATCTATATCTATTTCTCTCCCTTACACCATCTTCGTCCCTTCCACCCCACTGATTCCTCCTTCCCTATCACACACACACACACACAACCTCCTTCTCTCTCTCTCTCTCTCTCTCTCAAACACACACACACACACACATTATGTCCCTTTCCATTCTCAAACCCATTCCCCTCCATCCATATCTATCTCCACCTTTCTCCCTCCATCCCTAACCCTACCTTTTCTCCCTCGCTCTCTCATCGCCTCTCTCTCTCTCACCTTCTATCCCTCCCTCATGTTATCTTTCCCTCAAGCTATCCCAATCTATCCATCACTCCCTCTCTCTTTCACACTTTATGTCCCTTCCCCCTCCTCTCATATTATCTCTCTCTCTCTCTCCATCTCCACCACTCCCTGCATGTCTCGCACCAACACTTTCTGTCCCTCTCTTCCTATCTCTTTATTTCGTTCTATCCCCATATATCTCTCACTCCCTCTAAATCCATTCCTCCCCATTGTCCCTCTCCCTCCCTCGCTCTATGTCTCGTCCCCCCTTGTATTCTTTATTTCTCTCTCACATCCCCCTTTCTTCCATCCATTCCCCCTTGTCACTCAAGTCTCACTTTCAACTTCTAACCCTATACCTCTTCAGAACCTCTTCTACTCCTAATAGTTCTCTCAAGCTGCACTTCCCTTCACCCCTTGTAGCCCATCATCTTCTCTTTCCCTTCATTTCTCCCCACTCAAGCTTCCAACATCCTTCTAATGCCTTGACCCTTTCCCACCCCTATTAAATATTAACCATAGATTCCCTTGACCCTTCCCCACCCCTTTTAAAATATTAACCAAAAATTCCCTTGAGTCTTCCACACCCCCTCTCTCTTAAGCATTAAACATATATTTTATGATTTACATAATGCGAGCACGTTTTGGCACTACATAATGTGTGCACATTATTGAATTCTAAAAGTGCGGCAATATTTTTGAATTTAAACAAAACACGCTCTTGTTTTGTAAAGCCTAAACCAATCCAACTCACTTGCTCGCATGTCAACAATAATCCTATGTGTATGCTTTGGAGTTTTCTTCGGTAATTCCAAACCTGTGCTATGGTAATTATAAACCAAAGCTAATTGGGTATTTCTTCTAGTTTCTGGAGAAGCCTGTGCTTAGCCACTCATTACAGTATGCTACACACAATCATTTTTTACGAAATTTTAAACACAAATAGCATTTTTTCCGTAGATTCCAAATATGTAACTTTTATTTAAAAATATTAATTTTTCCTATTTTCTTTCAATTTATTTTGTGTCCTACCTCCTTAACTCATGAAACACACTTTTAGTGTTTCTTCCATAGCTTTTTCAATTCTTGATCATTTCAAAAAAAAATTGCATGGTGCACAAGAGGACACTAACCTCCATGTTCATTGAAAAACCAATTTCAAGATTTTTGCATTAAGACCTTTAAAGGCTGCACCCACAAAAGAGATACTATTTTCGAGGTTTGATCACTTAGAAAATTATAAAAGAATTATAAAATTATAAAAGAATTATAAAATTATAAAATTATAAAATTACTAATTTAATTTTTGAAAAACAATGGCACAAAAGTGCTATACGTTCTCTACATGCATGCCCATTTTTGTAGCTTGATTCCATCATTTAGGCCCTCAAAGGCTGCACCCACAAAAACATATACCTTATCATTTGCCTGAAAAATAAAAAGTGTCTGTTAGGAAAAATGAAACTTGACATAGCTATGCAAATTTTCAATACATAAAAGTTATATATTTGGAAACATGATTCAATTTCCTACATTTCATCTTTTTTACTGAATGCAAGGTATTTTGCATAAGTATCTCAAAAAATCCAAGTAAGTTGAGGGATGTCTGATTTTTTAGTTTTCTATTGCATCTAACGTGCCAAAAGTGACCCTCATTAGCTTGCACTGACCCTATGGTATTCATTTGAACACAACAATGAGATTCATCTCCTCAAATTCTCTTTTGTCATCAACCTCTCCACCTGGACTTGTCCTCAGGAATCAAGCCAAAACCTCGCACTCCAGGTGCCAATGGTTTAAATGCCTCTCCTATTTTTATTACCATTGATGATTAATTTTGTCTCTGAATTTTTAACTCATGGATTTTTATTTATTCAAAACATTCATTTTTATCAAGTTGTCATAACTATTACAAAAACAAGATCATAGAATAATAACATAAAATAAGATGTGGAAATGAAGAATAAACAAAATACAAGAGAGACACCAATATATGTGGTTCACCCAATATGGGATACGTCCACGAAGATAGTTCGAGTCCTTTTATTATACCATCTATCAAATGAAGGGATACAACCTACATCACATCCACTACAATTTCCTCCTCACTCTCTCACATTATCTCTCACACAATCACAAATATATTTTCCAAAATACTACAATACAATACAATACACAACCATATTACAATGTCTTCCTTTTAAAGGGGGATTACCATGGGAAAATACCATGGGTCCATAAAACATTGGCCCCCGTACCCCCAGCTAGGGGTTATGGGCCTCCATGTGGGGGATAAGCCCCTCTGCTGTGACGAGTGTACAGTCCACCTAGACATCATATAAAACTAGGGTACAAACATGACTAAGCAACAAGATCTATGAATAAGGAATATAATGAGACTCCTCAACCAACAATAACCCCTACCTTGTGGGGGACTTTTATATTTTTAGACTAGTATCCTTTTCAGTTAACAAATCTCTCAACCAAATCGAACTTATCCTAGGTTCTGAATCATTGTGAACTCTTGGCAATTCTCTATGTACAATGTTTTCTACTTAATATAGATATAAAACTTGTAATAAATCTTTGTGTGTGTCTGGGTGTGTGTGTGTGTGTGATTACTTGGGCCATAATTATTTATTACATTGATTCCCAATTACTCTCTAACAACAATAAAATACTTATATTTTAACAAATATACAAATAACCTACATTTGTCAGCATCACATTTTTAATGAAAGTAATTATTAATTATTTTTCAAGTATAATAAGAAATAGCATGTTTAAGTATCCCACCTTTAAGAGAACTATTGACACATTCATCCACCTGTATACATTTTTGAGTAATTTGACACGCTGGGGTCAATCAAGGTAATGGAGTAACATTTGTTCCATGGAGCACTTCATCAGAAGGTCCTGATGATTCAGCAAGATATTTCAAGTTTTGGTTGTTCATACCCTTGCTAGTAGCTAAATGGAGGAGGATAGACATCCTCATTGGTGGTCTCAAAAAGATTTACATGTTCAATAGTATGTTGGACCTCATAGGTGGTCTCAACAATATTTACTATTGTTCATCAGAATGCTCTTCATGATTTAAACCTAAATTTCATGATTTGCATAACCAATATAGGAAAAACGTGCTTGTATTCACTCATCCAAATCATCTTCAAATGGTTGTATATTTTTTTGGAGCTTTCTTGATGTTGGTTGAATTGAAAAATATCCCGATGATAACCTATGCTTTACTTCTTGACTACGACCATGAGGGGCTTCTTTATACAGTGTTCTTGAAAATGAGTGCTCCTCTATTGATTTTTTATTCTTATCCTAGTATAAATTGGTAAAGAGACTTGTATAATATATGCTTGGAAATTATGCATGGCTCCAATTCACCATGTCTTCCCTTTCTTTTTCTCTAAATTCTTTGATGATCTCAAGAGGATTCTTTTTTCTCTCTAATATTGTTAATCTAATATGTTTGCTTCCCTTTGTCACAACAATTGATTCTAGTATCTTGTTTTGGGTGCTTTGCCAATCATAAGCCAATAAAACAAAAAATTGCAATCATTTTTCACCCAACAGAAACCTATAAAATGTGAATTGTGATTAGAGTTCGATAGAAATAAGGTTTTGGTGGGACCAAGTATATTTTTTATAACCTCAATAACACGCGCATGATAGTTGTGAATCAAATGCATGACATGTACATATCGCATCCACGATATGTACAAAATGCGTGCGTGATTTTGTACTTCTTCATCCATCGAGGCCTTTATGGTCATTTTTTCTAGCAAAAACAACACCTCCACACATTTAATTTATATAGTTGTGTTTCTACCAAACTTTTAGGTGTCTCTAGACTTCTATTCATCACAAATAAAACCAACAAACATATTAGAATTAAAAAATAATTAGCTTCCTTCGATCATCAGCCCTATTGTATTAGAAGGTAACAATTTACATACAAATCCAATCTCATGTTGCTATAGGAAAGTGATATGCACTTCTCCATCCTTTTTTGGGTTCTATAACCATATATATTATCATATGAGCATATCAATGGATTAGCATAGTGCAATTCTAAGATTCATACATATCAACACAATAACATATTGATATACATGTTTTCTTGTGCCATGCATTGCGCAAAAACACTAAGAGAAGCCTCGAGAACATAATATTCCCAATCTAGGTCATTTACGCTTCTCTTAGAGATCAATGCTAGCTAATATAACCTAGATTTGAAAGACACTTACTGTAGATAAAATCTATTTTGTTTGATCTCGTACAAAACATTCATTGAGAAAAATGCAGTGTTTCACAATGCATAAGAAGAATCCATCTCCTTCATCATTCGATATATTCTTTATCCTTAGAGCACTAGATACCATCCAAAAAATACCTAGTTGACTCTAGTGAGAGAGTCTATCCTACTAATATGTTCAAATTATTGGAGAAAAACATATAATAATAAGATAATATGGAACACTATCATGTTCACCCAAAACAGGATGCACCCACAATAGTGCCTTGCTCCTAGGAGAGAACACCCCTTCTTTCTAGTATATGTAGTTATCATTTACTTAGAGTTTGATAATTTAGTTAGTTATATGCACCTTTCCATCCTTTGAATCATGTTCATTATATTTTACTATTATTTATCTCAAATGGTTAGCTATGTGCATCATTGTGTGGACCCTTTGCAAATCCATATAAGTCGACTAGTCAAGATGAATACGGATAATATGTTTGTCCTTGAGGTTCTTCATTTCTATTGTGCTTTCTTTCTTGTTTTTGGGATAGATTTCTTCAATCTATGCTCTTACTTATTAGTGATACTTTTTTGGGGGTTGATTATATTTCCAACATCAACAAATCTGTAAAATGATCAATGTGTATATCCTACGTGTAGTCTAGACACTTAGTTTTCAGGGTCATCATCAAATCTCATATCACACCATATTTGGTGAAAAAGAAATACTCATAATGAAGGAGACTAGTTCCAAGACCTATCATATTAAATTCATTTCCTCATTGACTACGTCCAATTCACCATGGATTATCACAACATTTTTGGCAGTAGTTCAAGAATTAAAGAGAATTTAATCACTTGCATCCTAGAATTATTCAATACTTCTTAGTTAATCAAACTAAATTATAAATTGTTAGACTACCTATATGCACATTTCCATATCATCTTCTCTCAAGTGTACTTCATAAGTTTACATGTAACCCTGCCCTTTCTCTCTACATATGCAACCTCATTGATCCAACACAACATGTACTTATGGCCCTATAAGTGACAACTGCTAAACCTTACTAAAACATAGACCCAAATAACAGTAATCACATCAATCACTTAATGTTCCATCTTACCACACTCTTCTAGGAAGAAAAAATCTTTGTCCAACATCACCACACTCAATATTCATATTATAATGTAGTTCTTATCAACATTGCAATACCATGCTTGATTGTCATAAATTGCATGGATGATGTGTACAAACCACATGTGTGATATGTACAAATCCCATGTGTGATATGAACATATTGTGTCCACAATGTGTTTGAGTAGCCTACATGTCAACAACGTGGAAAGGTTCGCAATTGTAGAGCCTATTTCTTATAAATGTTAGTGCAATCTTGTTTTTGACAACATTATCAGGTTTTGCAATACTTTGGTTGCACCTAAAATGTCCACCAACTTAGTGCACATACCCTCATGTTTATATTCTATAACTAAGAGAGTCTGAGAAAGAAATTTTGGAGAATAAATGAATACCCATTATTTATAAATAAGTAATTTTAAAAAATTGATCTTATTATTTATTTGATAAATATTTTAAAAATATTTATATTAATTTAAAATTTTAATGTTAAAATTAATATAGCATTTATATATGTTATATAATTTAAATGGTTATCTACTAATTATTTATATTTATAAAGATTTAAGTTAAAATAATGATCAAGTGATTTTTTAATATTAATATTTATTTATTTAAAAAATATTTAGATTAATTCAAAATTTCAATGTTAAAATTATATCATTTATATATAATTTAAATAATTATATGTTATTAGTCAATAAAGGTTTTCTATAACATTATTTTAATAATGAGTTTAAAGAAAATAATATAAAGAAAAGGGTTGGTTTCCCACATTGTTTTTGGATGATCATTGGCAACCATTTAGATGTTGTGCAAAGACTCAATTACAAATATGGTTCACATTCCATGACCGTTTCAAGTTACAATGTTACGCCTAATTGAAATGAAAAAGTTGTTTAAAGTGTGTTATTGACTACTAAAATAATGATAAATAATGATAACTCAAATTACACAAACACCTAAAGAAGAATTCGATGTTGGAGAGAGTGACTTAGAAAATGAACAATTAATAAGTAAGATTTTATCTCGTAGAATAAAACAAGGTGCTTTACAACTATGATTGTTTCCTAGAAACATGGTCATTGTTTATGTCAAGGTTGTTGACACCCAAAATAAACTATGACTTGTAGTGTCTCATGAGCTTTTCAAAATCATAACAAGCTCATAATCAAATACCCAAAAACACTTTATAAACTTATCCTTTGTTTCTTCACGTCATTATTAATGCTACCCATATTTGGACCACTTACACATTCTAAAGCTAACTACCATTGAACCTCTATAGTATAGCTAAATAAATACCAAAGTCTAGAATAATTTAGATGATTCTATGTCAATTACACACTATTCTTTTTAAGAATTAAATTAACAAACACACAAAAATACTAAATACAATAATAATTAAAAGAATATACACTTTACACACTAATTAGTACTCTTTTTAACGTGACATATTAATTACTGTTTTTTCAAGATGTAATACTTGAATAATTGGGAATTCAAAATCATTTTAATAAAAACCATACCATACAAATGAATTCAATTTTTAATTATTGAAAACGTAAATAATAAAAAACATAAACACTCTTCAACTGGCCAATTTGAAGAAAACTTTAAAGTTTTCACCTCTGCCATTAATAGATCAGCATTAGCAACACCTCTGCCATTAATAGATCAGCAAGGTAAAAATGGAAGCTTGCTGGTTGATATTCTGAAAAACGCCTGAGTTCACGACGGAAGCCATCATTAGTTGCTTCATTGCATTCCATTATAATCTATCATTAATAAAACCTAAACGGAGTGGAGATATATATGTATAACTATGATATGGTGAGTGCCGGACCTTGTGAAGAATTGAAAGCCGCCTTTTCCATGTTTGGAATGATACTCTCGGTGCCCTGGCAACATCAATTGTATATGAGCGTGGTCTAGACTCTGGCGTGTTTCTAATTTCATTTCAAATAAGATTCTAGCGTGTTTCGAATTTCATTTCAAATAGACTGCGTGGTCCGAATGTACAAGATTATTGAATTCAACAATAGAAAATAAGGAGAGTAATTGCATAAGATCTGGAGAAGCCGCTTGTCTCACTTCTAAATGTAATGGTGGCCGGAATACAGTCGTTTCGTAAAGTTTGTTCTTCTATAAATCCTATTGTTTTTGGTGCGCACGGAATCCCAACGCCAAATGGAGAGTTTGAATTTGACCGTTCGAAGATAACAATCTTCTTAATTAAAGGTAGTGAAATTCAGATATTCAAGCATCTCTTTCGAATTTGAATTCGTGTGACATTTAACGGCTAGTGAAAGTTACTCATCTTTATGGCGGTGGGGTGGATTTTCTCATTTGCTTTTTTTTTCAGCAGAAGCTTTTCTCATTTGCTTTGTCTCATCGTTCACTCTATCATGGACTAGTGCTGTGTGTTTGTTCTGTCTGTTCTTCTGTCTGTCAAAAGATTCACTACCCTAGGGATTCACGGCCTTGGGTAGTGAATCCCCGGCTCAGACGTTTGGAAAACGAAGGGAGACGCGAGATATCGAGGAGTGGTGCCGAGATAGTGAAGCTCCAAGCTAGAGCGCAATGGTCTCCGCCGAAATTCCCCGTCGCCGCTGAAAAGCTAAGAAACATTTCTCTTGCAGAACGCCCTTTAGATCCATTTCAAAAAAAATGAGGGGCTTCTGCGGTCTCAGCAAACCGGCCAACGTGATGGTAACATCCGATCCAGGCCGAGATAGTTGCGTCCAATACCCAGCGGTCTCTACGTGGACCAATTGCAGGTTGGACGTGGTTGTCGTCGGGGTCAAAGAACTCCTCATTCTTGAATGGCTTCCCGTTGCTGGTGATGTTCATCAACAATCCCAGATACTCTGATCCCAGAGCCCCCATGAGAGATTTGTAGGGCGTGATCATAAAGGCGATTCCCTATAGTAGTGCTGAAGGAGGAAACCGTCTGGTTGCTTTTCATCTGCACTGGCCACAGTTGAATACAGCGCGGCCGAGTCCGAAATGAGAGTGATCTGTGAGCGCGACCACGGATTTGAAGCGGATGAGTGAAGCATTCGCCTTCAAGATCGAATCGGTTTCACTGAATCCTTCGAACACGAAAGTGGTATGTCTATGGCGCTGCTCGTCAGGCTCTGCTGCAAATCTATGTGGCATGACGAGGGAGGTGAAAGCTATCACAATGAATCTGCGCCGTGGAAGCATCAAAGCCTTTTCATGGGCTGATGTCACCATGATCTGAGACAGATAACTTGAATATCAAGACTGGACTCCTGATTTGTGATATGGGATTCTCAAAGCCGTGTTTCGATGATGGCTTTGTTTGTGGGCGTCGTCGAAGTTGAATAGGAGATGCCGAAGTGAGAAACCTTCATATTCTCGAACAAATACTAAATCTCTGCAGTTCTCAAAATCTCATGGCGCTGGAAGTCCAATGGTTTCACTGGCCACATATTCTTTCTAGCAACGAATTCATGGGCGAAATACCCTCTGCACTGATCGCAGGATGCAGCTGACACCAATGTTTTATCTCAAAAATTTCGGGGATTCAATTACAGGTAGATTCTATTTTTATTCCCTCTCAGCAACTCTTTTAGAAGCAATCTCATTCATTTATGTTAATCTCTTGGGTGTTGTAATAAGGGTTGGTTTCTTTTCTTCAGCGTTGCTATGAGGGTTGGGTTGGGTTCGGTTCTGTTCTGTTTTTTATTATGTTCTCTGATTTCTGATTTCAACCATTTCTACAGTTAAGGAAAGAGGGCTCTTAGAAAAATCCCTTCCTTCCTTGAGGACTGTGAGATGTGCGTACTTTTCCTTCCTTAAGTGTCTGTGTACAGTCTGATGTACTTACTTTTCCTTTGTTGGTTCCCTCCCTCTATCTTCTGTTTGGAGTTTCCATCTTGCATTACCTGTTTGCTCCATGGAGGTCTTCGCATTTCCTTTCTGCTCTATGCTTTTACTGCGTTCTGTGAATGCCCTATAATGCCATTTTCTAGAGATAGAGTTTCAAATTTTTGTGATGAGATGCTCAAACCCAATGAAGAGTCCATGGATCCATTATGTTCTTGAATGCTCATTTATTTCTACCTGTCAGTCTTTCTGCCAAGGATTCCGGGTTATATTTTGATTTAGGATTTGTTGCCGTCAACTTCTCTTCTTCACGGGCTAATTGGCAAAGACGTTTATGAAATGATTATTTAATATTTTATTAATTAAAAAATGGCAAAGATCTTTATGAAATTGAAATTCTGCCTGTTCATTTTTTTAAGATTTTTGTTTTCGGTTGCTTGGGCGTTTAGTTATTTCAGACATCCTATGAATACATTTATGTGAATATAGTTTACATTTTAAGTTTAGAGCTTTGCAATTAGCATCTCTAACTTTTTTTTTATGAAAATGGTTAACGATTGTTATTATATTATTTATTTAAATATAGTATCATATAACTTTTTTATGAATATGATTAATGATTTTTATTATGTTATTTATTTAAATAGCGTGTCATATAATTTTTGTGCTTTTTTTTTAAAATATGTCCAAACCATAAACATTTTCATGTATACTAGGAAGAAACCTGGAAACCTCATAACTTAATATTTTATTTCGTCCATATGTGACTCAACTAAGGGAGGTAAAGGTTTAAACAAAATGTGAGTGAGTTTTTTAATCATTAATAATTGATATTTTCAATAGTTATATGTTTTTTTAAGTGGTAAATGATTTTTTATTCTATCGTTTTTTCTTAATTTTGGAAATATCTGATATTAAATTATTTTAAATATTAAATTTAGAAATTAGTAACTAAGAAAGATTACTTTTGGTATACCATTCATCTTCTTATTTTTTTTTTTTTTAAGTTTAACATAATATTGGAATTAGAGTTTTGATTTTTTAAGTTTGACATGGGATTGGAAATAGAGTAATGATTAGAAATTAGAATGAGAGTGGTATTATTTTCTATTTTTTATTGAAAAAACACTTTATTTTTTTTCGCGAAGTGATTTCTTTTGAAATATTTTTATTATATTATTGGAATTGATTTAGTTATGAATAATTGAACTTTGGCTAATTAGTTACTTAACTATAGATGTAATATTTAGCAACATGGATTGTAAAATATAAATATGTAGTGGGAGGAGGAGGAGGAGGGGGGTGAGGTGGAGGAGGGAGAGGGGAAGGGGGAGGGGAGTAGAGGAAGTGGTAGGAGGAGGGGGGGTGAGGTGGAGGAGGGAGAGGGGAAGGGGGAGGGGAGTAGAGGAAGTGACAGGAGGAGGGGGGTGAGGTGGAGGGGGGAGAGGGGAAGGGGGAGGGGAGTATAGGAAGTGACAGGAGGAGGGGGGTGAGGTGGAGGAGGGAGAGGGGAAGGAGGAGGGCGGTAGAGGAAGTGGTAGGAGGAGGAGTGGATGGGAGGGGAGGGGAGAAGAGCAGAGAGGTGGTGTGGGAGGGTGAGGGGAGTGGAGTAGGGTAGACGGGTATGAGGGTGAATGGAGGGGGAGGAATGGGAGGGGGGGATCAAGGTGTAGGAGGAGGGAGGAGGGAGGAGGGGGAGGATCTTGAGGGGGGAGAATTTTGGAGGAGGAGGGAGGAGGGTGAAGTGGGAGGGAGAGGGGAGAGGAAGGGGAGGGGAGTTTGAGCGGGGTGAGGTGGAGGAGGGAGAGGGGAATGGGGAGGGGTAGTTGGAGGAGGACAAGGAGGGGGAGGACAAGGAGGGGAGTGGGATAGGGAGTGGGAGGGGGAGGAAGAGGAGGGAGAGGGAGTGGGATAGGGAGGGGAGTTTGAGGGGGAGTGGGATAGGGAGTGGGACGAGGAGGGGGAGGGTAGGAGAGGGAGTGGGAGGAGGAAGAGCATGGAGGAGTAGGAGAGGGCCGGAGGGGTAGAAGGGAAATGGAGGGGAGGGGAGAAGATGGGGGCGAGGTCAATGAGGGGAGGGGGAGGAGGCAGCGGGAACGGATAAGGGGCTATTAGGGTAGTGGAGGGGGAGGGGAGTGGAGGGGAAGGGGTAGTGGGAGGAGGAGGAGGGATTAGGAGGAGGGAGAAGACTGGAGGGGGAGGGGTAGTCGGAGGAGGAGCGGGAGGAGGGATTAGGAGGAGGAAGGGGGAGGATGCGGTGGGATGCAGAGAGGTGGAGTGGAGGTGAGTGAGGAATTTGTAGTTGGAGGAGGGGTTTGGGGTAGGTAGATGGGAGGTGCAGAGGGGAGGGGAGGGGATGGGAGGGTTTTGAGGGGGAGGTTGAGGAGAAGGGGGGAATGAGAGTGGGGAGTAGGTGGGAGGAGGATGGAGTAGGGGGGAGAGGGGATTGGAGGAGGAGGAGTGGGAAAGAATGGGCAACAGGGAGGGTAGGGAAGGAGAGAGGAGGGGGTGTGGTCAATGAGGGGGAGTGGGAGGAGGAGAGGGGAAGGGGGAGGGGTATTGGGAGGAGGAGAGGGGAAGGGGGAGGGGTATTGGGAGGAGGATGGGTAGTGGGAGGAGGAGGAGGAGGATGGGGGAGGAGGACAAGGGGGTGGGAGGGGGGTGGAGTGGAGGGGGTTGAGGTTGAGGAGGATGGGTAGTGGGGCGGAAGGGGACTGGGAGGACGGGAGGTTAGAGGAGGAGGAAGTTGTGGTTAGAGGAGGGGGTTCGGGGTTAGAGGAGGAGGTATGATTGTGGAATTACTATTTCAACTTTTAGAATCCCATATTTCTTTTGCACCCTCTTGTGGGACAATTGCTTACAAGCTTTCAATAACAACTACACCATATCCATTACATCCTAATTATTGAGATGAGTTTCTATTGTCATTACTTCTATCAAAGCACTTCACCTATCTATCTTCAACAACTTCATGCTTTGGGGGGCATTCTGTTACATGCAAAATGTACTCATCATAAGATTCAATGTATACACCCCTGAAGATATCTTGACTAAGTGATCAACCACGGAGGATTTGTACCCAATTTTGCTAAGTTTTGAAGGTTCGTCGCAGACTGCACATGAGCAACATGTGACGTCGCACCTTGCCCCATTACAGGGTGCGATGAAGTCAGTTAGATGGAAAAAATAGCTTCTTCGAGGTCCTTCTCCAAGCTTCCTGACTTGGGACCCTATCCTTGACCTCTTAGAGGAGTTGGCACTCGGTTCCTAATACTTTGGAAAGATCCCTTAAGCCTCTCCTACCATCTCTCAACCTATCCTATCCATACCCTATCCACTTAGTCCTATATGAATGAAGCTCACTCCCATCCAAAAGGGAGGAAGTCTATGGTATCTACATGCTAGTGAAATCACTCTTGGAACATCTCCACTCACCTATGTGAGAACTCATACTTCCTTGGAAGGATATGGCAATTGGCTTTGTTGGAGAAGGGCTACAACGTTAAGTCTTGGTTGTAGTTCTATATCTCTATTATGTACTTCCCTCTTTTTACAGTAATACAAATGCTTTCCACCAATATTTTTCATGTGTGCAATGATATTGAGTAGTTTACCTACTTAACTGTTTACTTAGATCTCTTATTGTATAGATGCCTTTTACTTGTTTCTCTTGTTTCTTGTCTTGACAAGTCTTGCAGCTTGGATCTGACAACCGTGGGACGTGGAGCAACATTCAGGAAAAAGGATTGCAAAGTGGAAGGTAAGACATCTAATATTCAATCCTTAAGTAGATCTAGGAAATTAATTAGTAGTATTTTCTATTTGTTCTAGACTCACTTTGAGCTAGGGAGATCCTGCTCGCATCTGTTAAATTTTTAGAATTTACTTCAATCTGATCTAGGATCTTAACTAAGAGAACAACATGTACAGCAAATCTACAGCATATCAATCATGGACACAATAATGCAAGCACACAAGAGACATAGAGATTACTTGGGGAAAACCATAAAGGTGAAAAACCCCAATAACTTCCTCAGAGATAGATAGAGCAATGATACAACCAGAATACAAGAGATAGTCTTCTCCTAGTAGCAGAGCCTCCTCCTCCACAAGTGTGCCACTCTCCCAAGTGTGAGTGAGAGAATAGAATGTGTAAAATGAGAGAGACACACTCTCTATTTATATACTAACTTGACTTGACCTTTACTCAACTAGGTCAGCCTCAACTTAACCACTTAACATAATGCCGACTCGGCCGACCCCCACTAGGGTGGTCTAACAACCCTTTGACCCACATGGCTAAACCCCAATAGGGTGGTCTAATAAACCTTTGACCCACATGACTTATACAGGGCCGACCCCAACAAGGTGGTATAATAACCCATCAAGTATAAGTTACGACACTTATAATATAAATGATGACACTTCCATACAGATGAATAATAACATCTCTATAGGAATACAAACACTTCCGTATAGAGGAATAATACCATCTCTATAGGAGTACAAAATACATATATGAAATACATGGGTCAAATACATTCCAAAGTTACATATACATCAACACACCCTCTTAACTAGCAAGGTATTTCTAGACATAGGTCTTCTAGCACAAGTCATCTTCTCTGGATCATCGTCACTGGATAATCGTCATCGAGTCATCATCATCATCACTGCTGCTGCTATCTCAATCAATATCTGAATCTACTTGTCATAGGAAGTTCTACAGAGCTAGTCCTTTTTCATACTGGATGTAAGCCCACCACTTGAAGGTCTTCGTCATCACTGGCCATACTATGGAATCCTCAGGACTTATTACATCCATCACAAAACTTGGCTGCAGCATCCCAGGCTATTATGAGCACACAGCTCTACCTGTCGGATCTCCTAGGAGCACATTACATGTGACCCATCACAAAACCTGGTTGAAGCATCCCAGGCTGTTATGAGCACACAGCTCTACCTGTCGGATCTCCCAGGAGTACATTACATGTGATCTAACCACAAAACTTGGTTGAAGCATCCTAGGTTGTTACGAGCACATAGCTCTACCTGTCGGATCTCCCAGGAGCACATTACATGTGGTCCACCACAAAACCTGGCTGAAGCATCTGAGGCCTTTTTCATCCTGTCTAGATCTCCTAGGGGCAAATTACATACCATAGGACAAAACCTTGCAAGAGCATCTCAGGATTTTACGGGTACACAACTCCAACCTGAAGGTCTCCCAGGGCACAAATTACATGTCGTCCTAGAGCAATGTCTCGAAAGAGTATCCCAGGCTGTTACGGGTACACAACTCTGACCTATTTGATCTCCCAGACATGCTCATCTGCAAAACCTTATCCACGGCTGCAAAGTATCATCCTGATACTCACCATACATCATCTTGATGTACACATGATCATCCTGATCATCATCACTGCAACATCCTATTGCATGTCATCTGGAGAAGCTCGTCATCCACGATCATCCTGATCATACAATGCATCCACCTCATGCATACCAAGTATCTACCTGATACATATCATCATACATGATCTCAGTATCCACCTGATACATATATAGATACATGGTCCAAGCACCCAACATGTTGCATATACAAAATACATACAAATGATCCAACTGATCATATCCAGCATCCAACATGATGCATACATACATAAATGATTCAACTGATCATATCCAACATCCAACATGATGCATATATACATATACAGAGTAGTAACTGGAGCATCGTCCTAATTCTCATCATCCATGATCCTCCTGATCATCATACATCATCCTCTTTAGATCATCTCATCGTCCATGAAGCACAGCCTAGATGCACATCATCCAGCACTTACACCACTGACATGGGAGAACACATCTACCACCATTCGGGGAAGGCTCCAACCCTTACTTTTTCACCATGGGAGAACACATCTACCACCATGTGAGAAATGGCTTAGCAATTACATCACTACCAAGGGAGAACATATCAACCATTTCAGAAAAGCTCATGTGCATCTGCATCTTTTGGACTCATCACTTACCTTTGGAAGGAACCTTGATCTGAAGTGCACCAAGCCTCTCTCTGAAGTACTCAAATTGCACTCTGGCCAATGACTTGGTCAATACATCTGCAACCTGCTCATCCATCACAACATACTCTGCTTCGGCTATACTCAGTGCTATGCAGGATTGCTTCCTACTAAACCAAGAGACCACACCTGATCCCATACTGAAGCAGCACCCAGAAGTGCTCTTCCTATCTGTAGCACTGCATGCCCAATCTGAATCAACATAACCCTGCAGGTTAAATTTTTGATTCGCATCGTACTTGAGCCCATAATCAACTAGATCAAATGGAGCATCACACAGAAGCTTCAGGTCCAATTCCATAGGTGTGGCCATATCCTTGTAGTCCATCATGCCGAACCTCTTCAGGATCTCTACTGCATACTTCCCTTGTCCAAGGAAGATTCCATCTTCACTCTACCACACCTTCATGCCAAAAACGAACAGTGCATCATCCCCAAGTTCTACACACATATATGAATACACCATTCAAAAAAGTTGTCTTAAAATCCATCTGGTGTATCTTCTATTTCATCACTTTTATATTTCTCTATGCTACCATCTGCAGCATGCTTGATCTGATAGTTCCATTTGGAAGTCACAACAAACTTCCCTTCAGCTCTTGGGACCGCATCCCAAACATCGTTCTTCATCCTCGACGGATCATGGCATTCTTCCCATATCTTGGGAACTTCAATATCTTCAATAGATAATTTTGTTACTTGAACAAATGTTGTAGTCCTTCTTTTGTAGGTGAAGGTATATGGTCTTTCCTACAAAACAATTTAAATTGCATGATTAGAAACATCTCATAATTTTCAGACAAATTCTTACACATAAAGAAATATGTCATATAGTCATGCAATTATCTTAGCCAATGCTTTAATACAACATTCATCCATGTTCCACAACTTTCTAGATGCCTTCCAGTCTCTACTAGAACATTGTTAAGAGTTTGCACTACTCCCAACATGTCAACAAAGAGGTTTCATTCTAGATAAGTAGCACTGGAATGTTGTACAGTGCCATAGGCCACTTACCCATCACATGCATATTAGTAGTATACTGTTCATTAATGCAATCATTCTAATATGCACA
Source organism: Larix kaempferi (assembly GCA_027924585.1). NCBI lineage: Eukaryota > Viridiplantae > Streptophyta > Pinopsida > Pinales > Pinaceae > Larix > Larix kaempferi. Next base: position 30,969,901 of record BSBM01000767.1, on the reverse strand, counting down.
ATACATATCCTAAGTCTAGGAACATGAGCATATACATCATTGAACAATTTTATTTAAACAAAAAAATATGCAAGAAATGATAATAAAAATACTTATCTTTGTTTGATTGTTGGATTGACTCCCTCTCAGTCTTTGCTTCTTTTTCTGCAACTCCATTCTGATGTGGATTGTGAGAAGTGGTCAACTCCCTCTGAATATCTGCATCCTTGCAGAAACTACTGCAGTCTGCTCCCTCTAGATCTTTGCTTCCTGGATTACCTATTCTTGAACTTATATTCATTCTCAATCCCTATGCATGCTTGTTAGTATCATCATTGTGTTATCCTTGAGGACACATACATAATCACACATTTATTAGTATAATCTTAATACTATCAAAACACAATAATCTTAAGCATGTATATTCATGATCATTTCAAACAAAAATAATAAGCATTAGTATTCAAGGTTTCAGGGAAGTCTTCTTTTACTCATGCATATTCTTATTTGATCATAGAACTCTTCTAGTTAGTTAAATCATCAATCAAGATAAGAGATATAATATGCATAAAACCCATGATTACTCAAACCTATACCTTCATGATTCTTCTGGTTAGTCATATCATCAATTATGGTAAAAAACATAATATGCATACAACCATGACTAATCAAACCTATGACTTCATGAATAATAATTATCAACAACGAAACAGTATAAGATCCTAACACAAGGTAGGATTCTAGCTTGATATAGGAAAAACATACCTGTATTAGCATGCTAGCTAGTTATTTCTAACATACTCGCATAATGTCTATTGGTTCTCTTCAGTGACTTGTGCTAGTAACATGCATGTCTCATAAGTTAACCATTGTAGAACCAAGTTATACATACCTCGTAAGTAGATCTTCTATGTGATCCATGACAATGGATGAATCTTTGTCTTCATGTCACCATGATCATATGTTCTTGAAGTAGAACATGATTTGTCTTTCTTGGTGTACCTTTTATGTTAGCGAACAACATAAACCTCATACAACATCACAATGCATTAGTACATTCATAACTGTCAAAACCTTAATCAATGAACATCTTCTATTAAGGTGATACGACAAGTCTAGTAATTAATCAGGATTGTACTATAATGATAAACATATCATAAAATTAACCATGAAACATACTTGTAAGACATACCTGTCAAGATTGCTTGTAATCTTCTTATGGAAGGCCTTAGCCTCATCTTCCTCTGAGACAGGAACTTCTTCACTTATGCAGGTGACCAATCCATCCTCTTCTAGGATTAACCCAATCCACTTGATTTGCGGGAACTAGATCCAGAGCTATAATAGGGTTTGTCAGAGAAACCCCAAAAATTCAAACTTCCGAAAGGATAGAAATATGCGTCTTGATAAGCTGATCAAGCTGGTATATTTAGAATTTGAAAACTGCAAAGTTTCACTCCTCAATTTTGCCTTTGAAACTTTCGGATTCACTAAACGTGACCTCGAACTAGGGTTTTGATGAAGCCCACTCTTCTGCCTAATCAAAAGATTTGATCCAAAGCTCTAAGATTCTATTTTTATGAGGAGCTTCCAGCCGTGGTCACAGATTTCAAAATTCCCATTTTTGCAAAAGCCCTAATTTTGCACTTTCCTAATCAAAGTCCCGAACTAGGGTCTGATCAAGCCCGGCCTTCTGCCCAACCAAAAATTCTGATATTAGTGTCTAAATTTCGATTTTGATGAGTAGCATTCAGCCGTGGTCTCCGATTACAAAAATTTTGAGTTTCTCCGAAGCCCTAAATTTTGGAAGCCATGAATGAAGGTGCTCAAAAATAATTCTGATTTGACAGAAATATGTACCTGATTGTTTCTGGTGTAACTCTGAACTTTTCGATCCATAGGGTCTGAAAATTTTTCCTGAGATAGCCCGAACTGTTATCTTTCCATCTCGACAGGTCTGACCTCAATTGGATTCTCCGAGAGAGAGTTATGCCAACTGTGACAACGTCACCTGGTTATGGGATAATATAGGAGAGCGAACTTGTATGGTGTGCCACGTGTCACTGGTTCAACTTCGGCCTCTGCAAACTTTTTCTGAGATAGCCTGACCTGTTATCTTTCCATATCGATAGTTCTGACCTCAATTGGATTCACTGAGAGAGAGTTATGCCAAATGTCACAACGTGACCTATTTATGGGATAATACAGGAGAGGAAACTTGTACGGCATGCCACATGTCACTGGTTGAACTTCGGCCTCTGAATTTTTTTTTTGAGATAGCGCATTTTGTCTAGTACCTGTCACATTTTACAAAATTTCATTTGGATCTTCCTAGCCCAAGTTATGACCTTTTTCCCAAGGTCACCTGATTTTGACTCAGATCTGGAAGAGGCAGAAACCCTATATTGTACAGATCATAAATCACAAAGTACAACGAATTAGAGGTTGTCCTTTGGACACAAGGTACATGGTGATCTTATATTCGACTTGTAAAAGTTTTAGATCTGAAAACATTGCCAAAATGGATTTATAGCGAAAGTTCTACGATGACTGGTTTCTGCTATATCAAGCCCTAGCATCGTAAGTGCAACAAGTGTCATACATGCCATATCATGACTTCTTTCAGGCTAGCTCTGATACCATGTTAAATTTTTAGAATTTAATTCAATCTGATCTAGGATCTTAACTAAGAGAACAACATGTACAGCAAATCTACAGCATATCAATCATGGACACAATAATCCAAGCACACAAGAGACACAGAGTTTACTTGGGGAAAACCATAAAGGTGAAAAACCCCAATAACTTCCTCAGAGATAGATAGAGCAATGATACAACCAGAATACAAGAGATAGTCTTCTCCTAGCAGCAGAGCCTCCTCCTCCATAAGTGCACCACTCTCCCAAGTATGAGTGAGAGAATAGAATGTGTAAAATGAGAGAGACACACTCTCTATTTATACACTAACTTGACTTGACCTTTACTCAACTAGGTTGGCCTCAACTTAACCACTTAACATAATGCTGACTGGGCCGACCCCCACTAGGGTGGTCCAATAACCATTTGACCCACATGGCCAACCCCCAAAAGGGTGGTCTAATAACCCTTTGACCCACATGACTTATACAGGGCCGACCCCAACAAGGTGGTCTAATAACCCATCAAGTATAAGTTACGACACTTACAATATAAATGACGACACTTCCATATAGAGGAATAATAACATCTCTATAGGAATACAAACACTTCCATATAGAGGAATAATACCATCTCTATAGGAGTACAAAATACATATATGAAATACATGGGTGAAATACATTCCGAAGTTACATATACATCAATAGCATCTGCTCGAGTGGATTGTCCGATAACAAAAATCTACAAAAAAATAGATTCTTTACAGAAAGTCAAGGAAAGATACTTAAATTATGTAATTCTCCACTATGTGCTAGATTATGATGTCTACTGTCATCGAATCTGTATCAAGCACACTTATTCAGTAATTATCACAACATTTCAAGTTACCCGTACTCTTCTTTGCAAAGGGATAATATATCATAATTATTCTATATGCAATAATATTAGTTTTCAAGTTAGTAAAACTATAGTTTTGTACACGTTCCTTGTGTAATATATATGCACAGAGTTAGCATAATATAAAGGAAGTCTTATCATATAAATAGAGTCGCAAAAGTCACTCTTATGGAGTTCTAGCTATATTCCAATATCAAATGCATAACTATAGGTAAGATGACCTATTATGAAAATCATGCTAACCTATATTGTTATATATCCTGATATTAATACTTATAATGCATGATATGCATCGACTTTATACTTGAAATTCCCAATGAAATGAACCCTAACTTGAAAGGAGAAAACGATGTGCATTGAACAGTTTTAATGTTGATGTGTTGCCAGACTATCGGAGCCAGTCTTGGTATTAAATTTTCTTGTCTACCGGGTTGAGTGGGAAGCTTGGTGGACACCACCGTGGCTGTAGTTCACGTGATGGAAGTCACAATTGTTACCAAAATACCGAGATGTTATTGTGTTGTTCCTTGGTCTACTGTGCTGGTGTCGTGATAATGAATGTAGCATTAACCATAATTGTTGCTCGGACCTCAATATGCATTGTTGGCTTATCCTTCATCGTTGATCTCACGTGTTTGTGGTTTTGGGATGAAACCGCAATCCTTCGCTATGGATTGCAATTGAGTGATTCTCGTCTTTCATTTTTGTTGGGTAGTGGTAGTGTGCTGAGGCCGACCAAAATACTGCAATGTAGGTTTCGGTAGTTTTGCTTCTCAAAAGACTTCTTCCCTGAGTTTGATCCTTGAACTTGTTGGGAGTAAACCTTCTATTTCCAAACAAGTTTAAGAGTTGAGCCTTCTGTGTAAGTTGAGAGGGCAGTAGTCAGGGTTTTTGCTGAAGGAAAGAAAATGAACCAGAGTGCGAATCTCAAGAAATGTAGATCATGGTTGTCAGAGTCTAAAATTCTTCTTTGTTGCTTCTGATAGGTAATTCTTACTACACTAGTTAAAGGCGACTCAACCCTATGTAATGCATTACTTAGGTATTTTTTAAGTTACATTTACATGTATGACTATAACTATTTAAATGTAACTTCATAAAAGTTGAGTTTAACTTATGAAGGGTTTGATTGCAGGTGATACTTCCGTCAAAGGGATACTGGCATTCGAAACATTGTGGAGGAATGGCTACTCAACCACCGGTAACCCTTGGTGGTTCTTAAACCTCGTAGGTTCTTCTGGCACGCTAAAGCCTGTGTTAGATGTATGGCGAGAGCTAGTAATGTTTCTTGTAAAAATTTTTGACCAGTGTTTGAAATTTCTAAGAGCTACTGAGAAATATATCGAGATTAGAATCCTTGGCTTGTTTTTATACTTGCTCTTGTAGCGTTTCACTCTATCATTTTAAAATAAACTTGTTGCAGATGTAAAATATTCAGGGATGAACCCTTGGTTGAATGTAATGGAAGATATAGTACTTTAACTGATAGTTTTGTATTGAAAGATAAATTGTTTCCTCAAAAATTTGAGTCCTAGACTAAAATGTTTACTCTAGTGCTTGAATGGTAATATGAACTACGATTTTAATGACCCCAACTTACTTGTAATTTCAGATGGTTTCTAGATGCATGCAATTGATAGATGGGTTTGGAAACATTGTTTTGATTCTGGCCGAGAGCCGTGAACCTACTTAAAAAAATATTAACCCTATGTTATGAATCGTTCTAGTTTAGGATAGCGATGAAAAATTAATAGCTGGTGAAGAAACAATACTTATCGAATTATTATGGTTAGTATCATAATAAACTTTGGTCTGAACTTGTCTTAAATAGACAACCATTGTATCTACGAAAGTTGGATCAAAGTAATGCTTTTGGTTGTCGGTAGCATGATAAGAGAGTTTAATGGTTAAGATTTAAGTGCTTAACCTTAAATCCAACTAAAATAATGTCTTAGGGTTTTCTTAATAAATTTTTAAATTGCTAAAACAAAAATAAGGGTTTCAATCCTTTATTTAAAGTATTGTAAGAGGATGTAAATAACAAACAAACAGAGTTAGGGTTATAACTGTAATGACAGTATTTGAGTTCAAATTTTTGTATTTGATAATTAAATTGAGAAAAATACATGAATGCTGAAATGAATGGTACAATATATGATGTTTATTATTTATGAACAATAAGTAATCTATCTATTGTTTATGTGTAAATATTTTGTATGAATAATTTATTGCAGCTATTAAAATTTCTAGAATAAATAATGCCTAAAACATTGGATTTATAACACCCTACTGTCAAAATAGAATGCATAGTGTTAGTTGTCAACAATGGATAGTGGTTATAAAAATAAACCATTTTCGTACGAAGAAAATACAGGAAAAACTAAATATTTGTTTTATAATGTGCTATTATATATTCTGAGTTTAACCATACATAAATGATACTTCAGAATTTAAACGAAATGCTACAGTAATTATCTAATCATACAAATGGCATTCTGCCTATCATTCATCAGTCTTAATTTTACTTCTCTCTACTAGAGTATAGTGCAAAAACAAAATGGGGAAAAATATAGAGAAAGTTATCGAATCGATCATTTCATCTAATAAATCATTTTCATTCAGAAATCATACTTAGGTCAGAAAATAAAAAAAACTCTTCTATATTCTTTCAACTGTACTACTTAGTTATAAATGCATAATTTAGTTGACTGAAAATAACAATAGAACTATAGAACCTGATAATTTTGTAGGAGAAACAAACCACCCAAGGAGCCTCTTCCACCCAACCTACTCCTGAAGACAGCCAAATTACTCGCCTTAGGACCCCTGAGCCTGTTCACTGAACCACTAGGAAGAAGAATCTATAGAAGCTTGTGTTTATTAACTTGCAGTAGAAATGTAAATCATCAGTCACAAAGACTCAGCAATGAAAGAGACATGCACCAGCACTTCTGGTTTCTTTCTCAAAATAACTAGAAAACTCACAATGCACTTCCACTTAGCCTCCCTATTCGAATCTCTCAGTGATCACCTGATACACTTGAGGAAATATTTCTGCACGAAATATTGTGGAGCTGTCTACTCAATTCGAATTGCCTTATGTAGGCTGCCTAGGCATTTTAGTGGTTAACCTGGTCATTAATGAGCTAACAGCTCTCTTTCCCCACTTGGGGAATAATGCGACAAATTTAGGGGTAGTTGTCCCATAACCAATAGCTAGTGGTGGAGTGCAAATGCTGCCATCTGTACCATGCTTTCTAACAGTTTCCATTCCTCCTAGTGGGTCAGTGAACACTAATTTAACACTTCCCTTGGGTGTTTGTCTCCTGTTTAATTTATTAAATAATAATAATAATAAGTCAATACAATCATCCTTGACCAGATTTGGTCTTAATTACAAAACTTTGTAATTAAAATTTGACATAATGTATTTTGCAAAAATAATTAGTCTCAAAATTTGGGTAGGTGACATGTTCGAAAAAATTGTGGGATTTGTTGTTTTTGCTTGGACAGAGTAAAGTTGCTCTCAGACAGGGACAGTCCACTATTTATAGAGTTACAAAATGCGCACACGATATGAAGAATAAAAATGCGTAGCGATATGGTTAAGTACAATAAATAGGTTAGGTGCACGGCTAGGGCAATGAATAAAATCAAAAGAAAACAAATGTTTTGTATGGTTGCATACAAAACAAATGTTCTTATTGTGGGACAAATGTTTTGTATGGTTTAATACCCCCTTGCTCTCTCCCAATAATCCCTAGATACCCCCTATCTCTTTCTAAATATATGTCCCTCATTCTCTCTACATCCCTCCCTACATGTTTCTTTCATGTTTCCTTCTCTCCCTTACTCTAGCCATGTCCCTACCACCCCACTCTCCATCTCTCCACCTTATCTTTATCTTCGTCATTATCCCTCCCTATAGAACTCTCTCCCTTCTTCTCCCTTAATCACTAACCCTCTATGCCTTTATCCCTCCCCCCTACGCTCTCTCTCTTACCTTGTTCCTAGAGCCCCTCCCCCATAAAGGCCTTTAGACCCTCTTCTAAACATGAATCCCTAAGTGCATAAGTGCACAAGATGATGAGGAGGAGGAGGGTGATGACAATGAAGATGATGGTGATGTAGATGAAGATGATAAAGATGATGATGTTGATGAATATAATGGTGATGACGATGAAGATGTTGAAAATGATGATGAGGGTAATGAGGATGATGATGATGGTGATGAAGAAGATGACGATGATGGCAATGTTGATGGGGAAGGGGGAGATGTCAATGATGATGAAGAGGAGGATATAAGATGATGATGATGATGATGATGATGATGATGGTGGTGGTGGAGATGTTGATGATGATGATGATGGTGATTATGATGGTGATGATGAAGATGTTGATGATGATGGTGATGGTGATGGTGATGGTGATGATGATGATGAAGAAGATGATGATGATGTAGATGTTGATGAGGAACCTAGAGATGACAATGATGATGAAGATGGAGAGGATGATGATGATGGTGATGGTGATGAAGATGATGATGATGATGATGGTGATGAAGATGATGATGATGGAGATGTTGATGAAGAAGTGGGAGATGACAATGATGATGATGATGTCGATGAAGATGATGATGATGGAGATGTTGATGAGGAAGGGGGAGATGGCAATGATGATGAAGATGTTGTTGATGATGATGATGGTGAATATGTTGATGATGATGGTGATGGAGATGGTGATGAAGATGATAATGATGATGATGATGAAGAAGATGATGATGACGATGGAGATGATGATGATGAGGATGAGGATGATGATGAGATGAGGATGATGAGGATGATGATGATAATTTTGATGATGATGGTGATGATGATGATGATTGTGGTGATGATGATGATTGTGGTGATGATGGTGGAGATGTTGATGATGATGGTGATGGTGATGGTGAGGATGATGATGATGATGAAGATGATGATGATGATGATGATGGTGAAGATAATGATGAAGAAGATGTTGATGAGGAACCTACATATGACAATGATGATGAAGATGTTGATGATGATCATGATGGTGATGGTGATGGTCATGAAGATGATGATGACGGAGATGAAGAAGATGATGACGATGTTGATGAAGAAGATGATGATGATGTAGATGTTGATGGTGATGGTGATGGTGATGATGATAATGATGATGATGATGATGAAGATGATGATGAAGAAGATGTTGACGCTAATGCTGATGATGATGATGGTAATGGTGATGAAGATGTTGATGATGATGGTAATGGTGATGGTGATGATGGTGATGATGATGATGGAGATGTTGATGAGGGAGGGGGAGATGACATTGATTATGAAGATGTTGGTGATGATGATGATGTTGATGGTGATGATGATGATGATGGTGATGATGAAGAGGTTGATGGTGATGGTGATGGTGATGAAGATGGTGATGGTTATGGTGATGGTGATGGTGATGGTGGTGATGGTGATGGTGATGGTGATGGTGATGATCAAGAGATGACAATGATGATGAAAATGTTGATGATGATGATGATGATGATGAAGATGATGATTATGGAGATGTTGATGAGGAACCTAGAGATGACAATGATGATGAAGATTTTGATGTTGATGAAGATGGTGATGATGATGAAGACGTTGATGATGATGAAGATGGTAATGAAGATTATGATGATGATGATGATGATGATGATGATGACGATGAAGATGATGATGATGGAGATGTTGATGAGGAACCTAGAGATGACAATGATGATGAAGCTGTTGATGGTGATGGTGATGATGATGTTGATGGTGATGGTGATGATGATGATGATGGTGATGATGATGGTTATGGTGATGTTCAGATGATGATGATGATGATGAAGAATATGATGATGGTGATGAAGATGATAATGATGAAGAAGATGATGATGATGATGGAGATGTTGATGAGGAACCTAGAGATGCCAGTGATGATGAAGATGTTGATGATGATGATGATGATGGTGATGACGATGAAGATGTTGATGATGTTGATGATGGTGATGGTAATGATGATGAAGATGTTGATGATAATGGTGATGGTGATGTTCAGATGATGATGATGATGATGGTGACATGATGGAGATGTTTATCTAATGAGGAAGATGATGATGATGATGGTGGTGATGATGAAGATGTTGATGATGATGATGATGGTGATGAAGATGATGATGATGAAGAAGATGATGATGATGGAGATGTTGATGTTGATGGGGAACCTAGAGATGACAATGATGATGAAGATGGTGATGGTGATGGTGATGGTGATGATGATGAAGATTTTGATGATGATGGTGATGGTGATGATAATGAAGATGTTGATGATGATTGTGATGGTGATGTTCAAATGATGAGGATGATGATGTTTAGAAGATGACGATGATGATGATAATGATGGAGATGTTTATTTGATGAGTAATATGATGATGATGATGATGGTGATGATGATGAAGATGTTGATGATGATGGTGATGGTGATTAAGATGATCATGATGAAGAAGATGATGATAATGGAGATGTTGATGGAGAACCTAGAGATGAAAATGATGATGAAGATGCTGATGATGATGATGATGGTGATGATGATGAAGACATTGATGATGATGGTGATGGTGATGAAGATGATGATGATGATGATGGTGATGATGGTGAAGATGGTGATGATGCTGGTGATGGTGATGAAGATGATGACGAGGAGGGTATCCACCTTATGTATATATTCACAATTATTCAAGTCCCTATAGAACTCTCTCACGTCATTCGCCCTTAATCACTAACCCTATGTGCCTTTATCCCTCCCCCCGCCCTCTCTATCTCACATTGTATCCCTCCCTCCCTATCTCTTTCTCTAGACCTATCCCTGGATATGTCCCTCACTCCTTTTACCTCCCTCCCTCTATGTCTATTTCTCTCCCTTACACCATCTTCGTCCCTGCCACCCCATTGATTCCTCCTTCCCTATCACACACACACACACACAACATCCCACTTTCTTTGTCACTCACACCTCCATCTATTCTCCCTCTCTCCAACCATCAATCTCTCTCTCTCTCTCTAACACACACACACACACACATTATGTCGCTTTTCATTCTCAAACCCATTCCCCTCCATCCATATCTATCTCCACCTTTCTCCCTCCATCTCTTACCCTACCTTATCTCAATCCCTCTCTCATCGCCTCTCTCTCTCTCACCTTCTATACCTCCCTCATGTTATCTTTCCCTCAAGCTATCCCAATCTATCCATAACTCCCTCTCTCTTTCACACTTTATGTCCCTTCCCCCTCCTCTCATATTATCTCTCTCTCTCTCTCTCTCTCTCTCTCTCTCCGCCACTCCCTGCATGTCTCACAACAACACTTTCTGTCCCTTCCTTCCTATCTCTTTATTTCATTCTATCCCCATATATCTCTCACTCCCTCTAAATCCATTCCTCCCCATTGTCCCTCTCCCTCCCTCACTCTATGTCTCTCCCCCACTTGTATTCTTTATTTCTCTCTCACATACCCCTTTCTTCCATCCATTCCCCCTTGTCACTCAAGTCTCACTTTCAACTTCTAACCCTATACCTCTTCAGAACCTCTTCTACTCCTAATAGTGCTCTCAAGCTCCACTTCCCTTCACCCCTTGTAGCCCATCATCTTCTCATTCCCTTCATCTCTCCCCACTCAAGCTTCCAACATCCTTCTAATCCCTTAACCCTTTCCCACCCCTATTAAATATTAACCATAGATTCCCTTGACCCTTCCCCACCCCTTCTAAAATATTAACCAAAAATTCCCTTGAGTCTTCCACACCCCGTCTCTCTTAAGTATTAAACATATATTTTATGATTTACATAACACGAGCACGTTTTGGCACTACATAATGCGTGCGCATTATTGAATTCTAAAAGCGCGGCAATATTTTTGAATTTAAACAGAACGCGCTCATGTTTTGTAGAGCCTAAACCAAGCCGACTCACTTGCTCGCATGTCAACAATAATCCTATGTGTATGCTTTGGAGTTTTCTTCGGTAATTCCAAACCTGTGCCATGGTAATGATAAATCAAAGCTAATTGGGTATTTCTTCCAGTTTCTGGAGAAGCCTATGCTTAGCCACTCATTACAGTATGCTACACACAATCATTTTTTACGAAATTTTAAACACAAATAGCATTTTTTTTGTAGATTCCAAATGTGTAACTTTTATTTAAAAATATTAATTTTTCCTATTTTCTTTCAATTTCTTTTGTGTCCTACTTTCTTAACTCATGAAACACACTGTTAGCGTTTCTTCCATAACTTTTTCAATTCTTGATCATTTCAAAAACAAATTGCATGGTGCATAAGAGGACACTAACCTCCATGTTCTATGAAAAAACAATTTCAAGATTTTTGCATTAACACCTTTAAAGGCTGCACCCACAAAAGAGGTACTATTTTCAAGGTTTGATCACTTAGAAAATTATAAAAGAATTATAAAATTATAAAATTATAAAATTACTAATTTAATTTTCAAAAAATAATGGCGCAAAAGTGCTATATGTTCTCTACATGCATGCTCATTTTTGTAGCTTGATTCCATCATTAAGGCCCTCAAAGGCTACACCCACAAAAACATATACCTTATCATTTGCCTAAAAAATAAAAAGTGTCTATTAGGAAAAATGAAACTTGACATAGCTAAGCAAATTTTCAATATATAAAAGTTATATATTTGGAAACGTGATTCAATTTCCGACATTTCATATTTTTTACTCAATGCAATATATTTTGCGTAAGTATCTCAAAAAATCCAAGTAAGTTGAGGGATGCCTGATTTTTCAGTTTTCTATTGCATCTAACGCGCCAAAAGTGAAACTCATTAGCTTGCACTGACCCTATGGTATTCATTTGAAGACAACAATGAGATCCATCTCCTCAAATTCTCTTTTGTCATCAACCTCTCCACCTGGACTTGTCCTCAGGAATCAAGCCAAAACCTCTCACTCCAGGTGCCAATGGTTTAAATGCCTCTCCTATTTTTATCACCATTGGTGATTAATATTGTCTCTAAATTTTTAACTCATGGATTTTTTATTTATTCAAAACATTCATTTTTATCTCATTTTTATCAAGTTGTCATAACTATTACAAAAACAATATCATAGAATAATACCATAAAATAAGATGTGGAAATGAAAAGAATAAACAAAATACAAGAGAGACACCAATATATGTGGTTCACCCCATATGGGATACGTCCATGAAGATAGTTCCAGTCCTTTTATTATACCATCTATCAAATGAAGGGATACAACCCGCATCACATCCACTACAATTTCCTCCTCACTCTCTCACATTATCTCTCACACAATCACAAATATATTTTCCAAAATACTACAATACAATAGAATACACAACCATATTACAATGTCTTCATTTTAAAGAGGGATTACCATGGGAAAATACCTTGGGTCCATAGAACACTAGCCCCCGTACCCCCATCTAGGTGTGATGGGCCTCGATGTGGGGGATAAGCCCCTCTACTGTGACGAGTGTACAGTCCACCTAGACATCATATAAAACTAGGGTACAAACATGACTAAGCAACAATATATATGAATAAGGAATATAATGAGACTCCGCAACCAACAATAACCCCTGCCTTGTGGGGACTTTTATCTTTTTAGACTAGTATCCTTTTCAGTTAACATATCTCTCAACCAAATCGAACTTATCCTAGGTTCTGAATCATTGTGAACTCTTAGCAATTCTATATGTACAATGTTTTCTACTTAATATAGATTTATAACTTATAATACATCTTTGTGTGTGTGGGGGGTGTGTGTGTGTATATGTGTGCGTGTGTGTGTGTGTGTGTGATTACTTGGGCCACAATTATTTATTACATTGATTCCCAATTACTCTCTAACAACAATAAAATACTTATATTTTAACAAAGATACAAATAACCTACATTCGTCAGCATCACATTTTGAATGAAAGTAATTATTAATTATTTTTCAAGTCTAATAAGCAATAGTATGTTTAAATATCCCACCTTTAAGAGAACTATTGACACATTCATCCACCTGTATACATTTTGGAGTAATTTGACACACTGGGGTCAACCAAGGTAATGGAGTAGCATTTGTACCATGGAGCACTTCATGAGAACGTCCTGATGATTCAACAAGATATTCCAAGTTTTGGTTGTTCATACCCTTGCTAGTAGCTAAATGGAGGAGGATGGGCATCCTCATTGGTGGTCTCAAAAAAATTTACTTGTTCAATAGTATGTTGGACATCATAGGTGGTCTCAATAATATTTACTGTTGTTCATCAGAATGCTCTTCATGATTTAAACCTAAATTTCATGATTTGTATAACCAATGTAGGAAAAACGTGCTTGTATTCACTCCTCATCCAAATCATCTTCAAATGGTCGTATATTTTTTTGGAACTTTCTTGATGTTGGTTGAATTGAAACATATCTCGATGATAACCTATGCTTTACTTCTTGACTAGGGCCATGAGGGGCTTCTTTATACATTGTTCTTGAAAATGAGTGCTCCTCTATTGATTTTTTATTCTTATCCTAATATAAATTGGGAAAGAGACTTGTAGCATATATGCTTGAAAATTATGCATGGCTCCAATTCACCATGTCTTCCCTTGCTTTTTCTCTAAATTCTTTGATGATCTCAAGAGGATTCTTTTTTCTTTCTAATATTGTTAATCTAATATGTTTGCTTCCCATTGTCACAACAATTGATTCTAGTATCTTGTTTTGGGTGCTTTATCAATCATAAGCCAATAAAACAAAAAATTGCAATAATTTTTCACCCAACAGAAACCTATAAAATGTGAATTGTGATTAGAGTTCCATAGAAATAAGGTTTTGGTAGGACCAAGTATATTTTTGATAACCTCAATAACATGCGCATGATAGTTGTGAATCAAATGCATGACATGTACATATCACGTCCATGATATGTACAAAATGCGTGCGTGATTTTGTACTTCTTCATCCATCCATGCCTTTATGATCATTTTTTCTAGCAAAAACAACACCTCCACACATTTAATTTATATAGTTGTGTTTCTACCAAACTTTTGTGTGTCTCTAGACTTCTATTCATCACAAATAAAACCAACAAACATATTAGAATTAAAAAATAATTAGCCTCCTTCTATCATCAGCCCTATTGTATTAGAAGGTAACAATTTACATACAAATCCAATCTCAAGTTGCTATAGGAAAGTGATATGCACTTCTCCATAATATTCCCTAAGAAAAGCCTCAAGAACATAATATTCCCAATCTAGGTCATTTACGCTTCTCTTAGAGATCAATGCTAGCTAATATAACCTAGATTTGAAAGACACTTACTCTAGATAAAATCTATTTTGTTTGATCTTGTACAAATGATCCGAAAACAAGATCTTTGCTACTCTATGACATTAACATGAATTGCATAAAGAGCATTAAGGAAGCTCACAAATCCATAAGAAGAGAACCAAACAGCATAGACAATATGCACATAAAGACAACAAGTTGATAACGGAGTTTGTCTAGGATGGACTACGTCTCCGAGCCTGCTTCTCAATAGGAGGGCCGATCTATAATCTCAGCATAAAGGCAAAATACATAGTAATGATACAATGATACCTTGGCGACAATGGACAGGAAGAGAACCACTGCCCAAAACACAACAAGACTGCTTCCAGCAACTCCGAAGCCTGAAGACGGTGTAAAACGAGTATAAACACTCATACCTTCCTCCTGCAGAGTTACGCAATCTCCCTTCTCTCCTTTAGCTACAAAGTCTCTACTCCAAAGCATGAGTGGCAATGGAAACCAAGGGGGTTTATATAGTGTGGAAGAGGTCTCCTTCACATGTTTCTCATGACTTCTTAGTTACAACTTATTTTTTCCAAATTTGGAAAATGGTTACAACCTCTAACTAATGGGTCTTAATGTTGTAGTTGGTTTTGTTGGGAATTATACCAACTATTCTAAGTATAGTACTTTATAATACTATTGACCCACTTACACTATAGTCCATTGTAATATTTTTAAGCCATAACCAAAGCCAATTTTGTAACCATTCCCAAAGTCATTAAAGAGAACATGCTAAATGAGTTGGGCTTCAAGTGGCACGGGTTGTTGGGCTGTCCATTCGGTGCATACCATGTGACCCCCGCACTGGCACCTCCGCTTTGACCTCCCAGCTGTGTGGCTGTGTGGTAGGACCAGGGTTCGGGGCTAGCCCCGGCCCCTTTTTGCGCCCATATAAACATTCCTCCACGTTTAAATACAAGATCCGAACCACACATACCAAGTAACACTACCAGCGCAGTTGGTAAAGGTGCAGAGACAGGGTATGGGAGGTCAGGAGTTCAAAACCAGCGGAGCAACAACATTTTGGTGAACTTCAATCAATATTTTCCAATCCAGTGCTGCCACGTGGTAGCTTTGGATTGGTCCACCTCAACACCCAGTCAGCTGCCAACTCATCTGCCGTACTGCCAACTAAGTTGTGCAGTCACCTCCGTACTGACACGTGTCTCATTTGGATTGGTCTGTATTACTGACTGGATTGCCACCTCATCGTCCGTACATGACACGTGTCACATCCTGATTGGACTGTACTACCACCTGTCTGTCCGTAAAACTGCCATGTCATTTGTCCGTACTGTATGGATGCCACATGTCACCCTATTAGTGGTGCCATGTGGCACCTCTTTTGCCAAATTTGCTTGCTTCATCAATACAACAGAACGCGATAACTTTCTCATATGGAGTCCGTTTGAGGTGAAACGAACGCCATTGGAATTGTCCCGATGAGCCCTTTGATTTGATGCCAATTTTGTTGAGATTGGAGGACTTCAGAAATTTTTCCTTCTTGGATCCTCCTGGATCATTCCTCCCTATTGAGAAGCTTTTGGCCTCCAAAAGCCTTTACTAATCAACAGATAGGTGAGGGAATTGCTCCCTCACTTTCTCCTTCTCGATCCACTTGGCTTTGCTTGGATGAGTGCCTCTAATGCCCACTCGAAGATAATCAACATCACCTCTGCGAGAAGTCCTTGTTCTTCTGTCCAAGATGACATCTTCCTTTAGCTCATCCATGTACTCAGGAGCAAATTCATCAACTGATGGAAATGAGACATTCTCCCTTTTATCCATGATCAAGGGAGGCTCATAGAGTTTCAAGTTCTCCACATTCACCATTGATTAGATATGCATGCATGGCGGTAGCTCTAAGCGAAAGGAATTCGTCCCAATCTTTTCCAATATGGTGAAGGGACCATATCTAATGGGCTTGAACTTCTTGCCTTCTCCTTTCATCCTCTCCTTGCTGATGTGAAGCCACACTTGATCTCCTACCTGAAACTGATGATCAACTTTATGCTTGTCATGGCGAGCCTTGTACTGGGCTTGACTCTTCTCCAACTGCTCTTGCACTACTTGATGCACCTATTGAACTCTCTGAATGAACCTGCGGGCTTTGTCTTCATCCTTGGAAGTCCTTGAATCAACCTCTCTCCCATAAGTCAAGTCCAATGGAGTCTTTGGCAAGTATCCAATGCATGTCTCAAATGGCAAGATCTGAGTGGAAGAATGCATAGCCCTATTGTCGACATGCTGCACATACTGGATCTGTTCATCCCATAACTTAGGATGCTTGTTGCAATAGCCTCAAAGCAAATGGACAACTGTCCTGTTGACTACCTTTGTCTGTCCGTCGGTTTGTGGATGGAAAGCAATGCTCCTCTTCAGCTTGGTGTCCATCATACACCATAACTTTGTCCAAAACTCTCCAAGGAATCTGGAGTCTCGATCCGAGATAATGGACGTAGGAAGTCCAAAGTGAACCCCTACATGTTGAAAGAAGAGAGAAGCAGCCTGCTCTGCAGTGACCTGCTTTTTACATGGCATAAGAATACACATCTTGCTAAACCTATCCACGACCACATACAAGTAGTCATGACCCCTCATAGACATAGGCAAATCCCCCACAAAATCCATGGAAATGCTTTCCCAAGGATGCGAAGGAACAAGAAGTGGTGAGTATAGCCCCAATTTTCTATTAGTGGGCTTACAAGTAGAGCACATCACACACCCCTTTACATATTTTGTTACAATGTCTTTCATGCGAGGCCAATACACAAGTCTTTGCGAATGAGCCAAAGTCTTACCTACCCCAAAATGCCTTGATACAAGAGAAGTATGAGCTTCTCGTATTACATGGACTCTTTCACTGATAGGAACACATAGCTTGCCCAAATGATAGCGCAACTTTCCCTGCAAATAGTAGTCTTCCACCTGTGTGCCATTGGTTAGCTTCTCATAAATCTCCTTAAAATCATCATCAATAGCATACTGCTCAATATAACTTTCATGGGATAAAGAAGCATTTTTCAAAACAATAGAGGCAACAATAGGAGGTCTAGAAATCATATCTGCCACTTTGTTACTAGTACCCTTCTTGTACTTGATCACTAGATGGAATTGTTGAAGAAATCCCATCCACCTGAAATGACGAGCTTGCTGGAGCTTAGTCTAGGACTGGAGATACTGCAAGGGCTGATGATCGGTATGGATGATCGTCTCCTTACCCATCAAGTAGTGTTTCCACTTCTTGACACTCTGAACCAAAGCATACAACTCTTTGTCATAGGTGGGGTAGTTGATCACTGCTTGAGTAAAAGTCTCTGAATGGTAGAAAATGGCTTGCGGTGCTGCATCAATACTGCCCCCATGGCATATCCACTAGCATCTGTCTCTATCTCAAATGGCTATAGCAAATTGGGCAAGGCTAGGACTGGGGTG
The DNA here is from genome assembly GCA_027924585.1 of Larix kaempferi. Taxonomy (NCBI): domain Eukaryota; kingdom Viridiplantae; phylum Streptophyta; class Pinopsida; order Pinales; family Pinaceae; genus Larix; species Larix kaempferi. Next base: position 30,951,530 of record BSBM01000767.1, on the reverse strand, counting down.
GTGCTGATCTTTCCCTTCAATGTGTCGAAGGCTTTCTGCTGCTTACCTCCCCACTGGAAGGCTTTCTTCACACTTGTTAAGGCATGCAAAGGAGATGCTATGTATGAGGAGTTCTGAATGAACCTCCTCCAATATTGAACAACTCCTAAAAAGATTCTCACTTCAGTAGCGTTAGTAAGCTTAAGCCAATTGACAATTACATCGACTTTTGAAGGATCAATTTTTAAATTTCCACCTCCTACAATATGACCCAAAGATCAATTTTTAAATTTCCATCGACTTTTGCTTTACATGCCCCACATGTGCTTCCCAAGTTTTGCTAAAGACCAAGATATCATCTAAGTATACAATGACAAAATGCTATGAATATTAAATGATATGTTAAATTAAACAGTAAATTATTGATTATTTAATTGAAGGGACGTAACCCTTCCTCAAGCACGCTCAAGCCTTATAAAAGGCGAGCTCTCTTGTAATACATTCATCGTCCTATTATTATTATTCATTTATTATCACATTATTCTCGAAGATGGATTCTCTTCATTGTTAGCCGGATTCGGTTTATAGCATTGGTATCAGAGCCGCGTTCGGCTCAGTCTCGGCAATCCACGCTCCAGCTCTACACACCATCCTTATCACTCCATCTTCTGTTGCTGCTCCTATTCCCCTCGCGCTCCCTGCTCGCTGCTACTCCAGCGTCCACGCTGCTGCGTTCTTCTCCCTCCACTGCGTACAGTCTCCTCTCCGCTCCTCCCACCTCTCTATCCCTTGCTCCTCACGTCCAACCCTCCCTCCATCATAACTCCAACCACCGCTGCTGCGCTCTCCTTCCACCGTCATCTCCACGTCGTCCCATCTCCACCCGGTCACCCATCTCCGCCGTGCACACCGTTCCACCTCCCATCGCATTCCCCACGCCTGTCCTCGGCCCACATCCCTCCTCCCTGCACTACATCCCTCCTCACCAGCGTCCTCCACTCACCGCCTCCTCCCCTCCACACATGCCCTACCTTCCACACTTCCCCCAACGCCTCCCCCAGCCGCCACCATTCTGTCGTCACTCTTCCGCTCCATCTCCCACGCAGACGCCATCTCAACGACCTGCACCCATCAACAATAAAAAGTTAATACATAAAAATAATAATAATAAATTTTTTTTATTATTATATTTTTTTTACATAATAAATTATTATTATAATTTAAATAATAATTATTGTATTATTATTTTTAATATATAATAAATTATTATTAGAATTCAATAATACTTATTGTATTATTATTTTATCCCTCACCCTATCACCTAAAAAAATACTCTTGATCCTTAAACCAAAAATTGATCCCCAATATTCACCCCCCAACACTAGATCGAGAACCATGACAGAAATGAAGGATCGATTGGAGAAACTAGAAAAAGACCAAATTAGAGATTTGAAAATCTTGGAAAATCTAAACTCTAGAATGGACAAACTTGACAAAGAGTTTCAAGAAGAAAAAGAAGAGTTTTCGCGCAAGGTGCAATACGAAGTGGCCGGAGTAGTCTCATGGGAAATGAGGAAGGTACGAGAGGAAATGAAAGCATACTTCGATGTAGGATTAGAAAATATCAAGCAGTTTTTCAAGGACAGGGATGACGCTAAAAATGGCGAGTCGCCGAAGGGAGACCATTCATGTCGCAAAACAACCGATACTAATGATCATCAATCAAATTACCCCAAAGAGGAGATCCCAGAAGACCATAGAGACTACAATCATCATAAACCATATTGGGCCACAATGCAATCGATGGGAGGATACTCAATGAAACCTAAATTGGAGTTACCCAAGTTCGATGGAGAATCAAAACAGAGCGTGGCGTGGATCAACAAGGCGGAAGAATTCTTCTACATTCACAAAATCTTGTCAGATGATGAAAAAATTAAATACGCCTCCATGCAGCTCGAAGGACGGGCATACAATTGGTACATGTGGTGGAAGAAGATGACAACAATATGTGCCTACAATTGGGACAAATTCAAAAATGATTTCTTTAAAAGATTCGAAGATGTGACAGAGAAAGAGTTTTTCTCCAAACTAACTAGGCTACAGCAAGAAGGCAATGTGGAAGAATACACTTATGCATGGGAAGCGCTAGCAACGCGCGTACCAGAATTAACAGAGGGTCAATGACTCCAAACATATATCTCTGGTCTTAAACAATACATAAGAGATGAATTAGAATTGCATAACGTGTCCAATTTGGATAAGGCTAGGTGCAAAGAAAAACTGATTGAAGAAAAATTCAAACAATCAAGACAAGAGAACCCTAACAAGGGATATTTGCGATAGCAAGAGACCCAATGCAGGTATTGCGAAGATACATGGTCACCCGGTCATCAATGTAACAAATATCAGTCATATGGCTATGAAGTTGGGAAAAGCTCAAAAACATCGAGTAGTCACACTAACAGTGACAGGAAAAACAAGAAGAATACTTGTCGTCGTTGTGGCGAAGATTGGTTCCCAGGACATAAATGCAAGACCAATCACACAGTACATTGCAAAATCATTAATGGGAAGCAAGTACAGGTATCAAGAGAGGCAGATACAGTTGATTCGGATACAGACACAAGCTCATCTGAAGCATCAGTTGCGACGGTTACGTGTAATCAACAAGTCGGTAAGAAAGAAAAGGTAGAGACACCAGAGAAAGATTACACCCAACAGAAGGAAATCCAAGCACTCACAGGAAAATATCTGCCACCTCAGTTGAGAAACCATGACATCCTTAAAACGGAACAATTCATATTCCAAGTAACAGAATCTAGGAATTCAGGGCCAAAAATACTACAACTTAATGGGAAAATTAAAGATAAGGATGTCACAATTTTGGTCGATTCGGGAAGTACCCATAATTTGATCAACATCAATAAGGCAAAGGAACTAAATATTTTTGTGTTCCCCGCAAAAGGGCTTAAAGCCTCAACCATCGCTAATCAAGACATAGAAGAAGTAGGAAAATGTCATAAGGTGCCATTGTACATACAAAACTTACACCTACACCTCAATTGTGTTGCCTTACCTCTCAAGGAAGTAGACATGGTATTAGGCGTCGACTGGTTAGCATCGCTGGGGACTTACTCTACCAACCTGCAAGAACAATACATGGAATTTGAATGGAAAGGAAATAAGTACCGACTGAATGGACCGAGACCGAGAGTTTCTCCACCTAAGAACAAAGAATTACGACACAACAAGAATCCAGACCATGTCAATATAAAAGACAATGACTGCAAATACAGCTTTGAGGACAAAGCTCCCTCTAAAGGGGGGTGGCAATGCTATGAATATTAAATGATATGTTAAATTAAACAGTAAATTATTGATTATTTAATTGAAGGGACTTAACCCTTCCTCAAGCACGCTCAAGCCTTATAAAAGGCGAGCTCTCTTGTAATACATTCATCGTCCAATTATCATTATTCATTTATTATCACATTATTCTCGAAGATGGATTCTCTTCATTGTTAGCCGGATTCGGTTTATAGCACAAAATCATCAAAGAATGGCCGGAAAACATCATTCATTACCCGCATGAAGGTTAGAGGTGCATTGCAAAGCCCAAAGGGCATCACCAACCACTCAAATAGACCTTGCTTGGTCTTGAAGGCCATCTTCCACACATCACTTTCTGCAATTTTGATCTGGTGGTAGCCACTGCGCAAATCCAACTTGGTAAAGAACACAACATCATTCTACTGGTCGAGCAAGTCATATATGCGAGGAAGCGGGTATCGATTCTTGATCATGATCTTGTTGAGAGCCCGATAGTCAACGCACATCCTCCATGTGCCATCTTTATTCATCACCAACACAATCGGCGAACCACATGGAGAGGAGCTGGGTTTGATCACTCCTTGGTCCAACAAATCTTGAACCTGCTTCTTAATCTCTACCATTTCAACTGCGGACAACCTATACATGCCCACATTAGGAAGAGGGGCATCCTGCTGGAGATGGATCTCATGCTGAATCTCCCTTTTGGGAGGCAAACCTGTAGGTTCCTGAAATATTTCATCATAGTTAGCCACAATATCAGTCATAGCCTTTTTATGAGAAGGATCACAACCTTTGAAAGCATCGGATGCTTCAGCATCTTTTACTCTCACAACCATGAGCATGTATCTCTTATTAGTGTTGATGAGCCGTTTCATCTGTCGTGCACTAACAAGAGTGGTGTTAACCTTCATACTGTGAGCTCTCACAATGTACTCCACCCCATTTTTGGTGAGATGGTACTTGTTCTCATGATGGAAGAATACTGATTTTCGATCATACAAGTATGGGCTTCCCAATACGATACCACAGATGTCAAGAGGAACAACATCTAAGTCCACCTCATCGATCAACTTTGAAGAAATAGCAAATCTTAACCTGCATTGCTTAGTCACCTGTAGCTTAGAATTATCACATACCCATCCAAGTGGATAAGGCTTGGGGTGAGGTTTAGTCTGTATGCCCAACTTCTTAACAACTGATTCTGAGATCAAATTTACTTGAGAACCCAGATCAAATAATGTTTCAATATTTGTATGCTTAGACACAACTCTTATGTGAAACAACTCACTTCTTCTTTTATCATTTTCTTTCTAAACATTCGTATAACTTGAACCAATATGAGGAGTTTTGTTACCTTGCATTCCCATGGCTGTAATCTTGGTTTCATCATGTGAGTCGGAACCCAAATCTCATTGCACTGTTGCAACGGTCTTTTTCTTCTTTTTGCCTCCATATTGCTTTGGCCTCTGTTCAAGATGCAACTTCCAGCAACTTTCTTCATCATGCCCATTAGTATTGCAATGTTTGCAATGGAGCTTTTCTCCTTCCTTCTTGGTAGTAGCTATCTTCTTGCTCTTGTCTTTTTTCTTGAACTTGTGGTTGTTGTTGGGCTTGAAAGGCTTCTTCTGATAGTCTTCTTGCAAATGCTTCCCCCTGTTCTCAAGATGAGTATCCTGAACACTTGCTTCATCCACACTAGTAGGATTCAACAACAACAAAGTATGGCATAGATAATGATGAAGAGCACCAATGTAATTCAAAAGAGTGACAGGAGAATCTAAAGCAATATTCAATTCTAAAGCTTTCTTTCTAAATTCTTCAGTAAAACTCTAAACACTCTGACCCTTGCCTTGTCTAAAACTTTGTGAATCCATCATTTCCTTCTGAACATAACCCAACGGATAGAATTGCTTATGTAAAGCAGAAATGAAAATAGACCACGATGAGAGAAGATTACCCATTTGTTTGCTACCTTGCTGAAGCTTGCTTTCCCACCATACAAGTGCGGTGCTTGTCATCCGAAGTGAAGCCAACTGAATCTTCACATCTTCTTCTTTGATCTGCTGGACTCGGCAATAGACCTCAATTTTCATTATCCAATTGTTCAACTTCTCTACATTCACTTCCCCATTGAACATGGGAAAATCAAACTTCACATCGAGCTTCAATAAGGGCTTCTTTTGAGGCTCTTTGTGAGGAACCTTGGAATGCTAAGAATGAGATGAGGAAGAAGCACTTGAACTTGTGCTTGAAGCTGAAGGTGAAGAGGGAGGCTCAGGAGACTCTTCGCCACCTCCTCCTTGGTTAACTGAAGCGTTGCCTTCGTCTTTCACTTCTTTGTCTTCCTTCTTTACTTCACTGCCTTTTCTTTCTTTTGCCATGCGTTCTTCATAGTCTGCAAACAACTTGTCTACCTTGTCAGCCATCATGTAGAAGACCTTGTGAAATTTTGCCTCCATCTCGATGCGGGCATCATTAGCATCCATCTTCCTCCTTCGATGTGCACGTCTAATCTCAGAATTGTAAGGCTCTAATGTACCCTCACCAGCTTGTAGTTTAGCCCTCGTGAGCATCCACACTCACAATCCAACGTCAAATAAACCTGCTCTGATACCACATGATCCGAAAACAAGATCTTTGCTACTCTATGACGTTAACATGAATTGCATAAAGAGCATGAATGAAGCTCACAAATCCATAAGAAGAGAACCAAATAGCATAGACAATACACACATAAAGACAACAAGTTGATAACGGAATTCATCCAGGATGGACTACGTCTCCGGGCCTACTTCTCAATAGGAGGGCCGATCTATAATCTTAGCATAAAGGAAAAATACATAGTAATGATACAATGATACCTTGGCGACAATGGCCAGGAAGAGAAACGCTGCCCAAAACACAACAAGACTGCTTCCAGCAACTCCGAAGCCTGAAGACGGTGTAAAACGAGTATAAACACTCGTACCTTCCTCCTGCAAAGCTACGCAATCTCCCTTCTCTCCTTTAGCTACAAAGTCTCTACTCCAAAGCATGAGTGGCAATGGAAACCAAGGGGGTTTATATAGTGTGGAAGAGCTCTCCTTCACATGTTTCTCACGACTTCTTAGTTACAACTTATTTTTTCCAAAGTTGACAAATGGTTACAACCTCTAACTAATGGGTCTTAATGTTGTAGTTGGTTTTGTTGGGAATTATACCAACTATTCTAAGTATAGTACTTTATAATACTATCGACCCACTTACACTATAGTCCGTTGTAATATTTTTAAGCCATAACCAAACCCAATTTTGTAACCATTCCAAAAGTCATTAAAGAGCACGTGCTAAATGCGTTGGGCTTCAACTGGCACGGCTTGTTGGGCTGTCCATTCGGTGCATACCATGTGACCCCCGCACTAGCACCTCTGCTTTGAGCTCCCGGCTGTGTGGCTGTGTGGTAGGACCAAGGGTCGGGGCTAGCCCCGACCCCTTTTTGCGCCCATATAAACATTCCTCCACGTTTAAATACAAGATCCGAACCACACATACCAAGTAACACTACCAACGCAATTGGTAAAGGCGCACAGACAGGGTATGGGAGGTCAAGAGTTCGAAATCGACGGAGCAACAACATTTTGGTGAACTTCAATCAATATTGGCCAATCTGGTGCTGCCATGTGGCCGTTCTGGATTGGTCCACTTCAATGCACAGTCAGCTGCCAACTCATCTACCATACTGCCAACTAAGTTGCGTAGTCACCTCCGTATTGACACATGTCACATTCGGATTGGTCTGTGCTATTGACTGGATCGCCACCTCATCATTCGTACATGACACATGGCGCATCCTGATTGGACCGTACTGCCACCTGTCTGTCTGTACAACTACCACATAATCCGTCCATATTGTACGGATGCCACGTGTCACCCTGTCAGTGGTGCCACGTGGCACCTCTTTTTCCAAATTTGCCTGTTTCATCAATACAACAGAACGCGATAACTTTCTCATATGGAGTTCGTTTGAGGTGAAACGAATGTGGTTGGAATCGTCTCGATGAGCCCTTTAATCTGACGCCAGTTTTGCTGAGATTGGAGGACTTCAGAAATTTTTCCTTCTTGGATCCTCCTAGATCAACAAAACCTCCATTGAGAAAAATGCAGTGTTTCACAATGCATAAGAAGAACCCATCTCCTTCAAAATTCAATATATTCTCTATCCCTAGAGCACTAGACACCATCCAAAAAATACCTATTTGACACTAGTGAGAGAGTCTATCCTACTAGGATGTTCAAATTATAGAGAAAAACATATAATAATAAGATAATATGGAACACTATCATGTTCACCCAAAGGAGGATGCACCCACAATAGTGCCTAGCTCCTAGGGGAGAACACCCCTTGTTTCTAGTATATGTAGTTATCATTTACTTAGAGTCTGATAATTTAGTTAGTTATATGCACCTTTCCATCCTTTGGATCATGTGCATTATATTTTACTATTATTTATCTCAAATGGTTAGCTATGTGCATCATTGTGTGGACCCGTTGCAAATCCATATAAGTCCACTAGTCAAGATGAATATGGATAATATGTTTTTCCTTGAGGCTCTTCATTTCTATTGTTCTTTCTTTCTTGTTTTTGGGATATATTTCTTCAATCTATGCTTTTACTTATTAGTGATACCTTTTATGGGGTTCATTATATTTCCAACATCAACAAATCCGTAAAATGATCAATGCGCATATCCTACGTGTAGTCTAGACACTTAGTTTTCAGGGTCATCATCAAATCTCATATCACACCATATTTGGTGAAAAAGCAATACTCATAATTAAGGAGACTAGTTCCAAGACCTATCATATTAAAGTCATTTCCTCATTGACTACGTCCAATTCACCATGGATTATGACAACATTTTTGGCAGTAGTTCAAGAATTAAAGAGAATTTAATCACTCGCATCCTAGAATTATTCAATAGTTCTTAGTTAATCAAACTAAATTATAAATTGTTACACTACCTATATGCACATTTCCATTTCATCTTCTCTCAAGTGTACTTCATAAGTTTACATGTAACCCTGCCCTTTCTCTCTACATATGCAACCTCATTGATCCAATACAACATGTACTTATGGCCCTATAAGTGAAAACTGCTAAACCTTACAAAAACATAGACCCAAATAACAGTAGTCACATCAATCACTTAATGTTCCATCTTACAACACTCTTCTAGGAAGAAAAACTCTTTGTCCAACATCACCACACTCAATATTCATATTATAATGTAGTTCTTATCAACATTGCAATACCATGCTTGATTGTCATAAATTGCATGCATGATGTGTACAAACCACCTGTGTGATATGTACAAAACCCATGTGTGATATGAACATATCGTGTGCACAATGTGTTTCAGTAGCCTACATGTCAACAACATGGAAAGGTTCACAATTGTTGAACATATTTCTTATAAATGTCAGTGCAATCTTGTTTTTGACAACATTACCAGGTTTTGCAATACTTTGGTTGCACCTAAAATGTCCACCAACTTAGTGCACATACCCTCATGTTTATATTCTATAACTAAGAGAGTCTGAGAAAGAAATTTTGGAGAATAAATGAATACCCATTATTTATAAATAAGTAATTTTAAAAAATTGATCTTATTATTTATTTGATAAATATTTATATTAATTTAAAATTTTAATGTTAAAATTAATATAGCATTTATATATGTTATATAATTTAAATAGTTATATGCTAATTATTTATATTTATAAAGATTTAAGTTAAAATAAAGATCGAGTGATTTTTTAATATTAATATTTATTTATTTAAAAAATATTTAGATTAATTCAAAATTTCAATGTTAAAATTATATCATTTATGTATAATTTAAATAATTATATGTTATTAGTCAATAGAGGTTTTCTATAACACTATTTTAATAATGAGTTTAAAGAAAATAATATAAAGAAAAGGGTTGGCTTCCCACATTGCTTTTGGATGATCATTGGCAACCATTTAGATGTTGTGCAAAGACTCAATTACAAATATGGTTCACATTCCATGATTGGTTTTGGATGATCATTGGCAACCATTTAGATGTTGTGCAAAAACTCAATTACAAATTTGGTTCACATTCCATGATGGTTTCAAGTTACAATGTTAGGCCTAATTGAAATGAAAAAGTTGTTTAAAATGTGTTATTGACTACTAAAATAATGATAACTCAAATTACACAAACACCTAATTTGGTTTCAATTCAAATTAAGCAAACACATCATTTAGGCTTCCCAAGGGGAATTTAACCTTGAAGGTAAAAGGACATTTATTTATGGAAAAAGAAGAATTCGATGTTGGAGAGAGTGGCTTAGAAAATGAAAAATTAGTAAGTAAGATTTATGTTGGAGAGAGTTTATGTCAAGGTTGTAGACACCCCAAATAAATTATGACTTGTAGTGTCTCATGAGCTTTTCAAAACCATAATAAGCCCATAATCAAATACCCAAAAACACTTTAAAAACTTATCCTTTGTTTCTTCAGGTCATTGTTAATGCTACCCATGTTTGGACCACTTACACATTCTAAAGCTAACTACCATTGAACCTCTATAGTATAGCTAAATATATACCAAAATCTAGAATAATTTAGATCATTCTATGTAAGTTACACACTATTCTTCTTAAGAATTAAACTAGCAAGCCATATTAATATTAATAATATGGTTTATATACGCCGATCGGGGTATATCAACCACATTTAAACAATAGATATATGTCGATCGGCGTATATAAGCCATATTATTAATATTAATATGGTTTGCTAGTTTACGGTTGACCCACGGGGTATATTTGGTGAGTTTTAATATTAATATTGTGGTTGTGAACATATTAATAATAATAAATATTACTATTTTAAAATTATAATTATTTTTATTTATAAAATTTATTTTTTCATAATTATAATTAATAAATAATAAATAATTTATAAAACTAATTAATTATTTCGTAATAAATCTAATTTTAAATATTTTATACAAATAAATAGTTTATAATTATGTTTAATAAATTATAAATCATTTAGAATAATAATTGAATATTTTGTAATAATAATTTTTTAATTATAATAATAACATCTATTATTATTATTAAGTATACTTTATTATAATAATAATAATAATAAATTATTATTATGTACATATATATAGTTTATCTAAACAAAATGTGGCATAAATTTTTATAATAATAATAACAAAATAATAATAATATCTTATTATTATTGTTATTAAAAAAATATTATTATTATTAATAAAATTGCAAAATATTTTTAAAATTATTTTATCTTTTGTTGTTATAATTATATTTTCTTATTTTTATTTATTCTTAGTTTAAATAATAATTAATTATTTTTAGTTTTAGTTTTACTATAATTAATTATTTATATTTTTATTATTTTTAATAATTAATTATTATTATTTTTACTATTAATTATTATTATTTAATATTATTATTATTATTATTATTATTTCTTATTTTTATTTATAATTATTATAATTTTATAAAAATATAAGAAAATAATAATAAAATAAGAGAATGCCAATATTTTTATTATTATTATTATAAAATATTTTTAAAAATATAAGAAAATTTCTAATTTTTTTTTTTTTTGGTAAAGTGGTGGAACCTCTTTGATTAGCAAGTTTGCCTTTGGCTAAGTTACCACGAACCAGGGGCATCTAAGTCGTCAAAATCACTTGAGGATCGCACACGGCCTCGACCTCACCAACCCTTAACATGGTTGGATTTTTTTGGTATCTGTGGGATTAGAACCGACCGACCTTTCCGCTTAGGGGGCGTCTTAACCATACAGTGCCACCAACTTTTCTACATCTCACAAATTTATTTTTATTATGAAAATATAATATATATTTAAATAAGAAAAAAATAATTTATAATAAAGATTGCCAATTATAATTAAAAATATAAAGGTCCATTGGTTGTAGCTTGGGTGGTCCGGAGGAATTTGTTGCGCTCTCCACCCAGATTCCCATAATGTAATGATTGTATTTCAAGCTTTCCTTAATTCCTTCGGAATAGCAGGAAGGTGATTTTTCCGCAGAAAATATATATATATATATATATATAATAAAAATAAGAATAAGAATAATATTATTAATAATAATGATAATTTATATTCTTATTTTTTTATTATTTTTTATAATAATAATAATAATAATAATTACTAATAATATTATTTAATTATAATAATTATACTTATAATTATTTAATTATAATAATTATTATTATTATTGTAAAATAATAATAACAATAATAATAAAGTGTAAATTATTATTATTATTACAAAATAATATATTTTAAAATAATATTAATATTAATAATATTGCCAACTATGGTCAACCATGGTTGATTATGGTTGACTAATCTCTCCTTGTATCTCTTTATGGTTGATCAAGGTTGAGATTGGTTAACCATGGTTGAGCAAGGTTGATTATGGTTGTTTATTGTTGGTCGTGGTTGACATTGGTCAACAATGGTTGACTTTGGATTAGAATGGTTGTCTTTTGGTTTACCATGGTTGAATTTAGCTGACCATGGATGAATTTGGTTGACTTTACTTTGCCATGGTTGACTTTAGTTGATTATGGTTCACTAAGGTTGACCATGGTTCACTTTCGTTGATTAAGGTTGACTTTTGGCTATGTTTGGTTAACTATACTTAGCCATGGTTGACTTTAGTTAGAAAATGGTTGACTATGGGTAAACAAAATTGACTTTGGTTGACTTTTTGGTCGCTTTGGCTGACTATGGTTGACATTGGTTGACTTTAGTTGACTATGGTTGACTTTGTCTGGCCAAAGTTGAATTTAGGTGACTTTTGGTAGACCATGGTTGACTTTGGTTGATTATGCTTGAATTTGGCTGACCAAAGTCAACCATTGTTGACTTTGGTAGACTTTGGTTACCATGGTTGACTTTTGGTAGATTATGGTTGACTTCGGTTGAGTTTTGGTTAAGAATGATTGGTTGTGGTTGACCATTATTGAATATGGTTGACTTTGATTAAAATTGGTTGACCATAGTTGACTTTTGATTGACTTTGATTAAAATTGGTTGACCATAGTTGACTTTTGGTGGACTTTGGCCAAGCATGGTTGACTATGGTTGAACATGGTTAAATATGGTTGACCATGGTTCACTTTGGTTGATTATGGTTCACTATGGTTAACCATGGTTCACTTTGATTAACTAAGGTAAACTTTTGGTTGGCTTTGGTTAATTGTGGTTAACCATGGTTGACTTTGGCTAACTATGGTTTACCATGGTTGACCATGGTTGAATTTACTTTACTTTGGTTGATCATGGTTGACTTTGGTTGACAATGGTTGACTTTGGTTGACCATGGTTTGCTTTAGTTGATTATGGTTGACATTGCTTGGCTTTTGGATAACTTTTTAGTTGATCGTGGTTGACTTTTGGAACACCATGGCTGATTTTGGCTAAGCATGGTTGATTTTTGGTTGACTATGGCTGATAATGATGTACAATGGTTGACTCTTTTAGCATGTTTGACTTTCATTCACCAATGTTGACTTTTGGTTAACTTTGCTTGACTATGGTTGTACATGGTTGACCAATATAGACCATGGTTAACTTAGGTTTACCATGGTATACTTTTTCTTGACTGCTAATTAACTTTTAGTTGACCATGGTAAACTTTTACTTGACTGCTAATTGACTTTTAGCTGACCATGGTTGAATTTGGAACTGCTGGTTGACTATGGTTGACCATAGTTAACTGTGCTTGACTTTGGTTTCTCATGGTTGACTTTTGGTTGGCTTTGATTGACTATGGATGACTTTTGATTGGCTTTGGTGTATTAATGGTTGACCAGTGGTGACCATTGTTTGTTATGGTTGGTTATGGTTGACTATAGTTGAATATGGTTTTCATCAGTGACCATGTTTTTTCATGGTGTGACCGTGGTTGACAATGGTTGTTCATGGTTGAGTTTTGGTTAAGAATGATTGGTTGTAGTTGACCATTATTGAATATGGTTGGCTTTGATTAAAACTGGTTGACCATAGTTGACTTTTGGTTGACTTTGATTAAAATTGGTTGACCATAGTTGACTTTGGCCAAGTATGGTTGACTATGGTTGAACATGGTTAAATATGGTTGACCATGGTTCACTTTGGTTGATTATGGTTCACTATGGTTAACTATGGTTCACTTTGATTAACTAAGGTAAACTTTTGGCTGGATTTGGTTAACCATGGTTGACTTTGACTAACTATGGTTTACCATTGTTGAATTTACTTTATTTTGGTTGATCATGGTTGACTTTGGTTAACAATGGTTGACTTTGGTTGACCATGGTTTGCATTAGTTGATTATGGTTAACATTGCTTAGCTTTTGGATAACTTTTTAGTTGATTGTGGTTGATTTTTGGAACACCATGGTCGATTTTGGCTAAGCATGGTTGACTTTTAGTCAACTATGGCTGATAATGATGTACAATGGTTGACTTTTTTTAGCATGTTTGACTTTCATTCACCATTATTGACTTTTGGTTAACTTTGCTTGACTATGGTTGTACATGGTTGACCAATATAGACCATGGTTAACTTAGGTTTACCGTGGTTGACCATGGTAGACTTTTACTTGACTACTAATTGACTTTTAGTTGACCATGGTTGAATTTGGAATTACTGGTTGACTATGGTTGACCATAGTTAACTGTGCTTGACTTTGGTTTCTCATGGTTGACTTTTGGTTGGCTTTGATTGACTATGGATGACTTTTGATTGGCTTTGGTGTATTAATGGTTGACCAATGGTGACCATTGTTTGATATGTTTGGTCATGGTTAACTATAGTTGAATATAGTGGACCATTGTTGACTATAGTTGAATATGGTTTTTCATGGGTGACCATGTTTTTTCATGGCGTGACCATGGTTGACAATGGTTGTTCATGGTGGACAATGGTTGACCATGGTTGTTCATGGGTTAACCATGGGTGACTATGGTTATTCATGGTTGAGCATGGTTGTTCATGGGTTGACCATGCTTGACTATGGTTGATCCTAGTTAGTTGACCATGGTTGACTATAAGTGAATATAATTGACCATAAGTGTTCATGCTTGACCTTGCTTAACTATAATTTAATATCCTTGACCATAAGTGTTCATGCTTAACCATGGTTGACTTTGTTTGAAAATGTTTAAATTTGGTTGGCTATATTTGATTATGGTTAATGTTGATGACCATGGTTTACTATAGTTAACCATAGTTTCCTATCCTTCACTATGGTTGATCATGGTTAACAATGATTAGTTACTATAGTTGATATTTAGTTTACCATTGAGTATGGTTGAGAATGTTTAACCATGCCTAGTCATGGTTAACATGTTGGACAATAGTTGAACTTGGTTATGCAACATTTGAATGTTGACCAATTGTTATCTCACCTTGCAATCCCTATAAAGATCCATTTTACATCTACTATAATTTCATCAATAATTTTAGTTATGTCATACATGACATCATTGCTATTTTGTTTTGTTTTCAATACATAGAGAAATTGGAAAATTATATCTCAAACATTAACAACAAATTTATTTCCCAATGAAAAATGTATGAACGATTAAATCTATGTACAAATGTTGGTTAAATTTAATAATGTATTTAATGTTGATATCACTAACAATATGGTTGAAGTAATAATTTTATAAAGTTATGTTATATTGTGTTATAATAATGTTATGTTATATTTAATCATATTGTTAAAATTATTAATATTGTTAATGTTAATATCAATTTTAATATTAATGTTAATGTTTATTAATACCGATTTATTAATATTGTTAATATCAATTTTATTATTAATGTTAATTAATGTTATGTTTAACTATCTTAATGTTATTATTAATGCTAATATTAATATTATCAATTTTATTCATATTATTAATATTAATGCTATTATTTTATTAATTTGTTTAACTTTTTATCATGATGGAGCGATGTTGATATTTTTTATTTAACATTTATAAGATTAATGTTGATAATAATATTATTAGTGTTATTATTAATATTAATATTAATGTTCTTAATATTATTGTAAGTATTATTTTTATTATTTATATGTTATAAAGCTACAATTAAGAAATAATAATGATAATGTAGAAATAAAATATTTAATAAGTAAGAGTAATAACTTTACAAAGTTATAAGATTGTGTTTAATTACTGTTAAACATATATATATATATATATATATATATATATATATATATATTATTAATAGTAATGGTATTATTTTATTAATTTGTATATATATATATATATATATATATATATATATATATATATATATTATTAATAGTAATGGTATTATTTTATTAATTTGTTTAATTTTTTTATCATGATGAAGTATGTTAATATTTTTTATTTAACATTTTAAAGATTAATGTTGATAATAATATTATTAGTGTTATTATTAATATTAATATTAATGTTCTTAATATTATTGTGAGTATTATTAATCTACATAAAGAAAAGTATAATACATATATTTATAGAATGACAATATTATATTTAAATAAAAAAATTATTAAAAAAAAATTTAAACAAAAACCTTAAGAGAAAATGATTGTAAGTTATAGTGACATATTTAATTTTATATAAAAAATGATTATAAGTTATAGTGATAATCTACATATTTAATTATATATATATTTCATTATATGAAAAAATATAATGTAACTAATAAATTGAAAATGAATATAAATTTGGAATGATTATTGTAATAATAATTAACTTTAATTTATCTAAATTTTGAATAGCATGATATTTATTTAAATAACTAAACTTTAAGTTTGAAAAATTTATGCATTTCACATAACTTTAATTTTAAAATATTTTACAACTTGTTAATACCAAAATAATTTTGAATTTTTATAGAAAAAAACATTAATTTTTTAAAAATAAAAACAACGAAATTTATATATAATTACAAAGACTAATTCCTTAAAAACTAAAACTAAAAAAAATAAGGATCAAATGACTTTAACTCAACCAAATTTATATAATAACAAAAGCTTATTCCTTAAAATCTAAACCATGTGCTATACAACCAAATTTGTATAATGACCAAAGCTTATTCCTAATTAATTCTAATGGTTTTGCTACCATATTTGGTTGGAAATCTATTGTCTTAACTAACCTCATTCCACATTCATCCAACTTACTTTATCATAGTGAAGATGTAAAATAAGATCAAGATCTACACATTTCAGGCCATTCATTTTTCGCAAAGCTTTTAAGATTTTCAGAATTTATTCTACACATTTAAATTTAAACAGTAAACATAATATATACACAGTTTAAATTTAAGCAAAGTGTAAATTTATTTTAGTTCTGAAATTGTTTCAAGAATTGATTCTATTGGAATCTCAATTATCCTATGCAGAAGGAAACCCTTGTTGTATGACCACCTTATTTTGAAATAAGAAATGGCATTTCTAGCAAAAAGAAACCCTTGTTGTATGAACACCTTATTCTGAAATAACAAATGGCATTTCTGAAATCTAGGGATCGCTTTCAGTTATCATCATCCAAAAATCAGTTGATTCCTGCCAAAATAAAAACAATAGAAGATGTTAATATTAAACAAGGGAAAAGAAATGATACAAGCTCACCGACCGTAGCAGTAAAAATAAATAAATAAATAATAAAATCCAACCCAGATCGCATTCATTAAAATACACAGAGTTTGCAGTCATAACCACGGCACAATTTCCATAGGTGCACACGAACGGAGAATAAAATCAATAACTAAACCGTAGCCAGAATTCGACAGTGTATAAACTACAGCAAGGGGCAATTTCCATAATATAAATAAAAATATCTTTATTATATATAAATAAGGAATTTTTTATTATATATATAATTAAAGTTAAAGAAATATTTAAAATGTAAAAAATTGTATATAAATAAAATTAACATAAATTTATATAAAAATATAAATGAATCTTAATATTAAACAATAATATTGTTTGATGCAGGTGCACTTCCTCCCCTGGACAAAAAATGGCCGTTTCTTCTGACATTTCCGTATGCATGCTCTAGCCACTGGAGACCATATTTGGAGAGTTTGAGAAAGTTT
Organism: Larix kaempferi; assembly: GCA_027924585.1. NCBI lineage: Eukaryota > Viridiplantae > Streptophyta > Pinopsida > Pinales > Pinaceae > Larix > Larix kaempferi. The sequence goes on along the minus strand of BSBM01000767.1, from coordinate 30,934,041 downwards.
ATCGCATTATGTATTTCGTTGCACTCTTCATTTATACATCTCTCATAAGTATAAATATATGGATTAGTTTTAGTTGCTTAAATTGTTGGTTCGCCTCAGTTATACTTATGGAATTGTAAACCGAATTTTATATTTGATGGTGCAGGTTGTGCGGATCAAGTTGTTCCCAGGGTAATTATTTCCATGCTACTCTTAAAACCAAATCTACTATTATGAAATAAATGGAATCAGCTTCACTACATTATATATGTTCATCTATCCATCAAAACGAAGGTTTGTCTGGGTCTATAGTTAAATGCAGTAATGAATTTTTTTAATGCATTGGCATCGATCTAGGTCTATAGTTAAATGTAATGTATTAGCATTGGCATCGATCTAGGTCTATAGTTAAATGTAATGTATTAGCATCGGCATCGATAACAAAAAGTGACAATTCAGAAAAGAATCTGGGTTACTTTTACTTTAATTACTAGCAATAGAGATAACAAAACAATAACAATCCTGCAAAGAATTTAGATTGCTTTGAGTCTAATTAATGGCAACAAAAATTTTCATTTTTAAAAGCAGATTTTCTTGAAAAGTCCAAGCTGGTTCGAAACCTAATTTATATACAAAGTGGCCGACCATAAGTAAAGCAGTTACCACCAGACTAACAAAGCCAGGCAAATAAATGAGGCAAAGACGCATAGACGGACTACTATCTCCACCAAGCTGTCGATTGCTCTGTTGAGATAGACGGACTACTATAAATGCTGAGATGGGAAGGGTCTCGTTTATCACTACACATTTCATGACTCCGGGCTAGGTTTTATAATGAGCAAAAAGATCGACACGGCAGAGACGCACAGAGACGCACAGTGACCTAGCTAGTGCGGAACAGGGATTACCTGATGATAATGGGATCTGATAGATCTGGTAGGGGAGGTAATAAATCAGTTCTATTACAACTCGGACATCTAAGATCTGAACTGCCGTGAAGATTTGCAGAAATTATGGTAATGGCGAGGCCGGGGATTCATATTGCTCAGCAAAACCATTTGAAATATATCAATCCGATTAGGGTGGAAAACAACAATCGACCAAAACAAAAATAAATAAGGAGCAAAGAGATCAGTTCAGAAATTATAAATTTTACCCACAGTGGTTCGTTCGGGGTTTGAGACAGACTGTAGAAATCGTATTCAATCGCTAATTTCATTCACAAAACCCTTCAAACAATTTCGATCTTAGTATGTGCAAATCGAGCACTGCATTTTAATGTACGGAGTCGACCTGAGTATGAGGGTGAACGCTGTAATTAACATGCAACGCCATTCCTTCGTTTTCTGGGTGGTAAAGAAATATAAGACCCAAACAAATACAAATCGTTTTACACATGTCTATGATCCGTACCTCTTTCTGCTGGTGGCTGTTGCTGAAGATGCACGCCCTTCTGCTGGTGGCTATTGTGATGCACGCTCGCTTTTCTGCACGCTGGCTCCTCGGGTGACTGTGTCTTGGGTGTTGCGGGAAATTTAATAGAACAGTAGGGACATTTGAGCGTTACATTACCAAGTAGGGTGTCGAGCGGTCGAGCAGGGATACAGGGCAGCATATCGTACAGGTGGAGTGGAGCTGAGGGATTGTCGTTCAACGCAGCATATCCTAAAGGCGGAATGGAGCTCAGGGACGGTTTAATTCCAGCAGTGGGAAGAAACACTTGGCATTTGTAATTATTTGAATAAATTATTTGAAATAACAATGGGTCGTTTGGATTTAAAGATGCGCCTGAGTTAACACAGCAAATTAATGCACCAGACGAAGCATATTCCACGACCTTCAATATTTAGCTGTTTATTATTAAATGTACAATAAATCTGCCACCCAGCCCCCACCTCGAAAAATTAAAAGAATATACACATTACTCACTAATTATAATTAGTACTCTTTTTAAGGTGACATATTAATTACTGTTTTTTCAATATGTAATACTTGAATAATTGGGAATTCAAAATCATTTTAACAAAAACCATACCCTACAAATGAATTCGATTTTTAATTATTGAAAACGTAAATAATAAAAAACATAAGCCCTCTTCAACTGGCCAATTTGAAGAAAACTTTAAAGTTTTCACCTCTGCCATTAATAGATCAGCATTAGCAACACGTCTGCCATTAATAGATCAGCAAGGTAAAAATGGAAGCTTGCTGGTTGATATTCTGAAAAACGCCTGAGTTCACGACGGAAGCCATCATTAGTTGCTTCATTGCATTCCATTATATTCTATCATTAATAAAACCTAAACAGAGTGGAGATATATATGTATAACTATGATATGGTGAGTGCAGGACCTTGTGAAGAATTGAAAGCCGCCTTTTCCATGTTTGGAATGATACTCTCGGTGCTCTGGCAACATCAATTGTATATGAGCGTGGTCTAGACTCTGGCGTGTTTCTAATTTCATTTCAAATAAGATTCTAGCGTGTTTCGAATTTCATTTCAAATAGACTGCGTGGTCCGAATGTACAAAATTATTGAATTCAACAATAGAAAATAAGGAGATTAATTACATAAGATCTGGAGAAGCCGCTTGTCTCACTTCTAAATGTAATGGTGGCCGGAATACAGTCGTTTCGTAAAGTTTGTTCTTCTATAAATACTATTGTTTTTGGTGCGCACGGAATCCCAACGCCAAATGGAGAGTTTGAATTTGATCGTTGGAAGATAACAATATTCTTAATTAAAGGTAGTGAAATTCAGATATTCAAGCATCTCTTTCGAATTTGAATTCGTGTGACATTTAACGGCTAGTGAAAGTTACTCATCTTTATGGCGGTGGGGTGGATTTTCTCATTTGATTTTTTTTTTTGATTTTTTTTTTTTCAGCAGAAGCTTTTCTCATTTGCTTTGTCTCATCGTTCACTCTATCATGGAGTGCTGTGTGTTTGTTCTGTCTGTTCTTCTGTCTGTCAAAAGATTCACTACCCTAGGGATTCACGGCCTTGGGTAGTGAATCCCCGGCTCAGACGATTGGAAAACGAAGGGAAACGCGAGATATCGAGGAGTGGTGCCGAGATAGTGAAGCTCCAAGCTAGAGCGCAATGGTCTTCACCGAAATTCCCCGTCGCCACTGAAAAGCTAGCAAACATTTCTCTTGCCGAACGCCCTTTAGATCCATTTCAAAAAAAATGAGGGGCTTCTGCGGTCTCAGCAAACCAGCCAACGTGATGGTAACATCCGATCCAGGCCGAGATAGTTGTGTCCAATACCCAGCGATCTCTACGTGGACCAATTGCAGGTTGGACGTGGTTGTCGTCGGGGTCAAAGAACTCCTCATTGTTGAAGGGCTTCCCGTTGCTGGTGATGTTCATCAACAATCCCAGATACTCTGATCCCAGAGCGCCCATGAGAGATTTGTAGGGCGTGATCATAAACGCGATTCCCTATAGTAGTGCTGAAGGAGGAAACCTTCTGGTTGCTTTTCATCTGCACTGGCCAGAGTTGGATACAGCGCGGCCGAGTCTGAAATGAGAGTGATCTGTAAGGGCGACCATGGATTTGAAGCGGATGAGTGAAGCATTCGCCTTCAAGATCGAATCGGTTTCACTGAATCCTTCGAACACGAAAGTGGTATGTCTATGGCGCTGCTCGTCAGGCTCTGCTGCAAATCTATGTGGCATGACGAGGGAGGTGAAAGCTATCAGAATGAGTCTGCGCCGTGGAAGCATCAAAGCCTTTCCATGGGCTGATGTCACCATGATCTGAGACAGATAACTTGAATATCAAGACTGGACTCCTGATTTGTGATATGGGATTCTCAAAGCCCTGTTTCGATGATGGCTTTGTTTGTGGGCGTCGTCGAAGTTGAATAGGAGATGCCGAAGTGAGAAACCTTCATATTCTCGAACAAATACGAAATCTCTGCAGTTCTCAAAATCTCATGGCGCTGGATGTCCAATGGTTTCGCTGGCCACATATTCTTTCTAGCAACGAACTCATGGGCGAAATATCCTCTGCACTGATCGCAGGATGCAGCTGACACCAATGTTTTATCTCAAAAATTTTGGGGATTCAATTCCAGGTAGATTCTATTATTATTCCCTCTCAGCAACTCTCTTAGAAGCAATCTCATTCATTTTTGTTAATCTCTTGGGTGTTGTAATAAGGGTTGGTTTCTTTTCTTCAGCGTTGCTATGAGGGTTGGGTTCTGTTCTGTTTTTTATTATGTTCTCTGATTTCTGATTTCAACCACTTCTACAGTTAAGGAAAGAGGGCTCTTAGAAAAATCCCTTCCTTCCTTGAGGACTGTGTGATGTGCGTACTTTTCCTTCCTTAAGTGTCTGTGAACAGTCTGATGTACTTACTTTTCCTTTGTTGGTTCCCTCCCTCTATCTTCTGTTTGGAGTTTCCATTTTCCGGGTTATATTTTGAATTAGGGTTTGTGTTATATTTTGATTTAGCCTTTCTAACTTTTTTTATGAATATGGTTAACGATTTTTATTATATTATTTATTTAAATATGGTGTCATATAACTTTTTTTATGAATATGGTTAATGATTTTTATTATGTTATTTATTTAAATAGCCTGTCATATAATTTGTGTGCTTTTTTTCTAAAATATGTCCAAACCATAAACATTTTCATGTATACTACGAAGAAACCTCAAAACCTCATATCTTAATATTTTATTTCGTCCATATGTGACTTAACTAAGGGAGGTAAAGGTTTAAACAAAATGTAAGTGATTTTTTTAATCATTAATAAGTTGATATTCTCAATAGTTATATGCTTTTTTTTAAAGTGGTAAATGATTTTTTATTCTATAGTTTTTTCTTAATTTTGGACAAATTTGATATTAAATTATTTTAAATACTAAATTTAGAAATTAGTAACTAAAGACATATTATTTTTGGTATACCATTCATCTTATCATTTTGTTTTTTTCAAGTTTGATATAATATTGGAATTAGAGTTTTGATTTTTTAAGTTTGACATGGGATTGGAAATAGAGTAATGATTAGAAATTAGAATGAGAGTGGTATTATTTTCTAATTTTTATTGAAAAAACACTTTATTTTTTTTCGAGAACTAAGTTCTTTTGAAATATCTTTATTATATTATTGGAATTGTTTAGTTAATGGATAATTGAACTTTGGTTAATTACTTACTTAACTATAGATATAATATTTAGCAACATGGATTGTAAAATATAAGTATGTAGTGGGAGGAGGAGGAGGAGGGAGTGCGTGGAGGAGGGGGGTGAGGTGGAGGACGCAGAGGGGAAGCGGGAGGGCGGTAGAGGAAGTGGCAGGAGGAGGAGTGGGCGGGAGGGGTAGAAGAGGCGTGGAGGGGAGGGGGAGGATGGGAGGTTAAAGGAGGAGGAAGTTGTGGTTAGAGGAGGGGGTTGGTGGAGGGAGGGGGTTGGTGGAGGGAGGGGATAGGGGGTTAGAGGAGGTGGTATGATTGTTGAATTACTATTTCAACGTTTAGAATCTCATATTTCTTATGCACCCTCTTGTGGGACAATTGCTTACAAGCTTCCAATAACAACTACACCATATCCATTACATCCTAATTATTGAGATGAGTTTCTATTGCCATTACTTCTATCAAATCACTTCACCTGTCTATCTTCAACAGCTTCATGCTTTGGGGGGCATTCTGTTACACCCAAAATATACTCATCATAAGAATCAATGTATACACCCGTGAAGATATCTTGACTAAGTGATCAACTAGGGAGGATTTGTACCCAATTGTGATAAGTTTTGAAGGTTCGTCACAGGGTGCACATGAGCAACATGCGACATCACACCTTGCCCCATTACAGGGTGCGACGAAGTCAGTTAGATGGAAAAAATAGCTTCTTATAGGTCCTTCTCAAAGCTTGTTGACTTGGGACCCTATCCCTAACCTCTTGGAGGAGCTGACACTCAGTTCCTAATACTTTGGAAAGATCCCTTCAGCCTCTCCTACCATGTCTCAACCTATCCTATCCATACCCTATCCACTTAGTCCTATATGAATGGAGCTTACTCCCATCCCAAAGGGAGGAAGTCTATGGCATCTACATGCTGGTGAAATCACCCTTGGAACATCTCCACTCACCTATTGGAGAACTCATACTTCCTTGGAAGGATATGGCAATTGGCTTTGTTGGAGAAGGGCTACAATGTTAAGCCTTGGTTGTAGTTCTATATCTCTATTATGTACTTCCCTCTTTTTACAGTAATAAAAATGCTTTCCACCAATATTGTTCATGTGTGCAATGATATTGAGTAGTTTACCTACTTAATTGTTTACTTAGATCTCTTATTGTATAGATTCATTTTACTTGTTTCTCTTGTTTCTTGTATTGACAGGTCTTGCAGCTTGGATCTAATGACCATGGGACGTGGAGCAGCGTTAAGAAGAAAGGATTCAGAAGTGAAAGGTAAGACATCTAATACTTGATCCTTAAGTAGATCTAGGAAATGCATTAGTAGTCTTTTCTACTTGTTCTAGACTCACTTTGAGCTAGGGAGATCCTGCTCGTATCTGCTCAAGTGGATTGTCCGATAACAAAAATCTACAAAAAAAATAGACTCTTTACAGAAAGTCAAGGAGAGATACTTAAATTATGTAATTCTCCACTATGTGCTAGATTACGATGTCTATTGTCATCAAATCTATATCAAGCATACTTATTTAGTAATTATTACAACATTTCAAGTTACCCATACTCTTCTTTGCAAAGGGATAATATATCATAATTATTCTATATGTAATAATATTAGTTTTCAAGCTAGTAAAACTATAGTTTTGTACACGTTCCTTGTGTAATATCTATGCACAGAGTTAGCATAATATAAAGGTAGTCTTATCATATAAATAGAGTCGCAAAAGTCACTCTTATGGAGTTCTAGCTATATTCCAATATCAAATGCATAACTATAGGTAAGATGACCTATTATGAAAATCATGCTAACCTATATTGTTATATATCCTGATATTAATACTTATAATGCATGATATGCATCAACTTTATACTTGAAATTCACAATGAAATGAACCCTAACTTGGAAGGAGAAAATGATGTGCATTGAATAGTTTTAATGTTGATGTGTTGGTAGACTATTGGAGCCAGTCTTGGTATTAAATTTTCTCGTCTACCACGTTGAGTGGGAAGCTTAGTGGACGCCACCGTGGCTGTAGTTCACGTAATGGAAGTCACAATTGTTACCAAAATACAGAGCTGTTACTGTGTTGTTCCTTGGTCTACAGTGCTGGTGTCGTGATAATGAATGTAGCATTAACCATAGTTGTTGCTCGGACCTCGATATGCATTGTTGGCTTAACCTCCATCGTTGATCTCAAGTGTTTTTGGTTTTTGGGATGAAACCCCAATCCTTCGCTATGGATTGCAATTGAGTGATTCTCGTCTTTCATTTTTTTGGGTAGTGGTAATGTGGTTAGGCCAACCAAAATACTGCAATGTAGGTTTTGGTAGTTTTGCTTCTCAAATGACTTCTTCCCTGAGTTTGATCCTTGAACTTGTTGGGAGTAAACCTGCTATTTGCAAACAAGTTTAAGAGTCGAGTCTTCTGTGTAAGTTGAGAGGGCAGTACTCAGGTTTTTTGCTGAAGGAAAGAAAATGAACTAGAGTGTGAATCTCATGAAATGTAGATCGTGGTTCTCAGAGTCTGAAATTCTTCTTTGTTGCTTCTGATATGTGATTCTTACTACACTAGTTAAAGGCGACTCAGCCCTATGTAATGCATTACTTAGGTATTTTTTAAGTTACATTTACATGTATTACTATAACTATTTAAATGTAACTTCATAAAAGCTGAGTTTAACTTCTGAAGGGTTTGATTGCAGGTGGTACTTCCGTCAAAGGGATACTGGCATTTGAAACTTGGTGGAGGAATGGCTACTCAACCACCCGTAAGCCTTGGTGGTTCTTAAACCTCGTAGGTTCTTCTGGCACACTAAAGCCGGTGTTAGATGTATGGCGAGAGCTAGTAATGTTTCCTGGAAAAGGTTTTGACCAGTGTTTGAAATTTCTAAGAGCTGTTGAGAAATATATCAAGATTAGAATCCTTGGCTTGTTTTTATACTTGCTCTTGCAGTGTTTCGCTCTATCCTTTTAAAATAAACTTGTTGCAGATGTAAAAGATTCAGGGATGAACCCTTGGTTGAATGTAATGGAAGATACAGTATTTTAACTGATAGTTTTGTATTCAGAGATAAATCGTTTCCTCGAAATTTTGAGTTCTAGATTAAAATGTTTACTCTAGTGCTTGAATGGTAATACGAACTGCGATTTTAATGACCCCAACTTACTTGTAATTTCAGATGGCTTCTAGATGCATGCAGTTGATAGATGGGTTTGGAAACGTTGTTTTGATTCTAGCCGAGAGCCATGAACCTACTTAAAAAAAGATTAACCCTATGTTATGAATCGTTCTAGTTTAGGATAGTGATGAAAAATTAATAGCTAGTGAAGAAACAATACTTATGGAATTATTATGGTTAGTATCATAATATTCTTTGGTCTGAACTTGTCTTAAATAGACAACCATTGTATCTACAAAAGTTGGATCAAAGTAATGCTTTTGGTTGTGGGTAGCATGATAAGAGAGTTTAATGGTTAACATTTAAGTGCTTAACCTTAAATCTAGCTAAAATAAAGTCTTAGGGTTTTCTTAATAAATTTTTAAATTGCTAAAACAAAAATAAGGGTTTCGGTCCTTTATTTAAAGTATTGTAAGAAGATGTAAATAACAAACAAACAAAGTTAGGGTTATAACTACAATGACAATATTTGAGTTTAAAGTTTTTAATTTGATAATTAAATTGAGAACGATACATGAATGTTGAAATGAATTGTACAATATATGATGTTTATTATTTATGAATGATAAGTAATCTATCTATTGTTTATGTGTAAATATTCTGTATGAATAATTTATTGCAGCTGTTAAAATTTCTAGAATAAATAATGCCTGAAACATTGGATTTATAACACCCTACTATCGAAATAGAATGCATAGTGTTAGCTATCAACAATGGATAGTGATTATAAAAATAAACTATTTTGTACAGAGAAGATACAGGAAAAACTAAATATTTGTTTTATAATATGCTGTTATATATTCTGAGTTTAACCATACATAAATGATACTTCAGAATTTAAAAGAAATGCTACAGTAATTATCTAATCATTCAAATGCCATTCTGCCTATCATTCATCTATCTTAATTTTACTTCTCTGTACTAGAGTATGGTGCAAAAACAAAATGGGGAAAAATATAGAGAAGGTTATCGAATCGATCATTTCATCTAATAAATCATTTTCATTCAGAAATCATACTTAGGTGAGAAAATAAAAAAAATTCTTCTATATTCTTTCAACTATACTACTTACTGATAAATGCATAATTTAGTTGACTGAAAATAAAAACAAAACTGTAGAACCTGATAATTTTGTAGGAGAAACAAACCACCCAAGGAGCCTGTTCCACCCAACCTACTCCTGAAGACAGCCAAATTACTCGCCTTAGGACCCCCGAGCCTATTCACTGAACCACTAGGAAGAAGAATCTATAGAAGCTTGAGTTTATCAACTTGCAGTAGAAATGTAAATCATCAGTCACAAAGACTCAGTTGTCAAAGAGACCTACACCAGCACTTCTGGTTTCTTTCTCAAAATAAATAGCAGTCTGACAATGCACTTCCACTTAGCCTCCCTATTTGAATCTCTCAATGATCACCTAATACACTTGAGGAAATATTTCTGCAGGAAATATTGTGGAGCTGCCTGCTCAATTCGAATTGCCTTATCTAGGCTGCCTAGGCCTTTTAGTGGTTAACCTAGTCATTAATGAGCTAACAGCTCTCTTTCCCCACCTAGGGAATAATGCCACAAATTTAGGGGTAGTTGTCCCATAACCAACAGCTAGTGGTGGAGTGCAAATGCTGCCATCTGTCCCACGCTTTCTAACAGTTTCCATTCCTCCTAGTGGGTCAGTGAACACGGATTTAACACTTCCCATCGGTGTTTGTCTCCTGTTTAATTTATTAAATAATAATAATAAGTCAATACAATCATCCTTGACCATATTTGGTCTTAATTACCAAACTTTGTAATTAAAATTTGACATAATGTATTTTGCAAATATAATTAGTCTCAAAATTTGGGTAGGTGACATGTTCAAAAAAATCGTGGGATTTGTTGTTTTTGCTTGGACAGAGTAAAGGTGCTCTTGGACAGGGAAAGTCCACTATTTATAGAGTTACAGAATGCGCACACGATATGAAGAATAAAAACGCATAGCGATATGCTTAAGTACAATAAATAGGTTAGGTGCACGGCTAGGACAATGAATAAAATCAAAAGAAAACAAATGTTTTGTATGGTTACATACAAAACAAATGTTCTTAGTGTGGGACAAATGTTTTGTATGATTTAATACCCCGTAGCTCTCTCCCAATAATCCCTAGATACCCCCTATCTCTTTCTAAATATCTGTCCCTCATTCTCTCTACATCCCTCGCTACATGTTTCTTTCATGTTTCCTTCTCTCCCTTACTCCAGCCATGTCCCTACCACCCCACTCTCCATCTCTCCACCTTCTCTTTATCTTCGTCATTATCCCTCCCTATAGAACTCTCTCCCTTCTTCTCCCTTAATCACTAACCCTATATTCCTTATCCCTCCCCCCTACCCTCTCTCTCTTACCTTGTTCCTAGAGCCCCTCCCCCATAAAGGCCTTTAGACCCTCTTCTAAACATGAATCCCTAAGTGCATAAGTGCACAAAATGATGATGAGGAGGAGGGTGATGACAATGAAGATGATCGTGATGCAGATGAAGATGATAAAGATGATGATGGTGATGAATATGATAGTGATGACGATGAAGATGTTGAAAATGATGATGAGGGTAATGAGGATGATGATGATGGTGATGAAGAAGATGACGATGATGGAAATGTTGATGGGGAAGGGGGAGATGTCAATGATGATGAAGAGGAGGATATAAGATGATGATGATGATGATGGTGGTGGTGGAGATGTTGATGATGATGATGATGGTGATTATGATGGTGATGATGAAGATGTTGATGATGATGGTGATGGTAATGGTGATGAAGATGATGATGATGAAGAAGATGATGATGATGTAGATGTTGATGAGGAACCTAGAGATGACAATGATGATGAAGATGGGGAGGATGATGATGATGGTGATGGTGATGAAGATGATGATGATGATGATGAAGAAGAAGATGATGATGATGGAGATGTTGATGAAGAAGGGGGAGATGACAATGATGATGATGATGTCGATGAAGATGATGATGATGGAGATGTTGATGAGGAAGGGGGAGATGACAATGATGATGAAGATGTTCTTGATGATGATGATGGTGATGATGATGAATATGTTTATGATGATGGTGATGGAGATGGTGATGAAGATGATAATGATGATGATGATGAATAAGATGATGATGATGATGGAGATGATGATGATGAGGATGAGGATGATGATGAGATAATGATGATGAGGATGA